>JAVCKU010000001.1:12023254-12039865 GCA_032273985.1 Hypsolebias coamazonicus
CCACTGTGAGAGGGTGCTATTTATAAGACTGAGCTGAATACAGCAGCTCAGACTGAGGAAGTCTTTCGGACGAAAGATGAAACGTTTCTACATTTTTTTTGCTTTGTTTTGTTTTGTTTTTTGAATGTCCAGAGGACCAGACAGCTTTTTTTAGAAATAAAAAATAAAAACTCAAAGTCCATCCATCCATTATCTTTTACCCACTTCTTCCATTTTGGGTCACGGGGGTCGCTGGTGCACATATCCAGCAGTCACTGTGCGAGGGGTGAGGTACACCCTGGACAGGTCTCCAGTCCATCACAGGGACGCACAGAGACAAATGAGACAAACAACCATTCACTCTCTCACCTGGAGACAATTTAGAGTTACCAGTCAGTCTAACGTACATGTTTTTGGTCTGTGGGAGGAAACTGGAGAACCCGGAGAAAATCCATGCAGCACAGAGAAAACATGCAAACTCCGGCGGCTGCGGCCGAGTGGTTAGAGCAGTGTCCTCCAATGCAAAAGTTGTCAGTTCGAATCCACCAGCAGTCACATGCTGAAGTGTCCCTAGGCAAGACATTGAACCCATTACTATAGCCTCTGATGTGTCTCAGCAGTGTTTGACTGTGATAAAGCTCTGATTAGTCTCTTTAGGATGATTTGTTCCATTAGCTTTGTATAGATCTAGTAGAGTGCTGTATGAATGGGTTAATGAGGCACAGATTGTGTTGTAAAGAGCTTTGAGTGTCTTGAAATAAGATAGAAAGGTGATATATAAGTACAGTCCTTTCAAAATAAAAGAAAACGTTCAATAAAGAAACAACTGGACTTTGTAACAGAAGACGTTTCACTCTTCATCCGAGGAGCTTTCTCAATTCAAAGAAGCAGTGTTTGGGAGTGAGGTTTTAAAGGCTGTGCTCTCGGCACCTGTGCACCAGCATACAGTCCTTTTACCATTTCTAATTGGTCAGAATGTACGCTGAAAAACACAAGAGGTGCGGCAGAATATACCTTGCCACGGTACATGCTTCAAGCACCTGCTTCCTTGAGGCAGTGCTGCCTCATAGGAACAAAGAAGCAGGTGCTGCGGTTCTTCTGCTACACAGAGATGAAACACATGCTACACTCATTTACATTTGTTTAGACAAAATGGAAGATCATATCGCAAAACTAAAGGATTTTCCTAAACTAGATGAGTCATAAACACATAAAACAAATGGATTTAAACAATAAATAAGCATGAATGCAATGCTGTTTTTCCACACAGCCAGAGTTTAGTTTGATTTTTAAACATATTGAATCTGGTTACAGACTTTTACTTGACAGGGAGTGACTTCCAAACTGTGGATCCTCTCACAAGTGGTTCTACGAAAAGGAGCAGTTGCCATTTAAAGCCTCTCTGGTAGATCTGCTGTAGCCCTGCAGTTTCTGTAGACATTTGTTTGATCGTTTGGGTACAAGTCCATTTAACCATCTGAAGATCAATTACCGGTATTTAAAAAAATGGAATTTATAAAACTGGAAAATTCTAGAATACCAAATTTAGCTAAAATATTACAGTGATGAAATGTGATTGGCTTTTGGTATAAAACCTTCAAGGCCTGATTGTAGAGACTTTCCAATGGTTTACGTGTAGTTTGGTGACCAGACAGTATTTCCATAAGACAAATGTGAAAGAATCATTGAGGTGAAGAACATGTCTGCACAATGAAGTGTCAAACATTTTCTAATTATTTTAAAACAATTTAAATTGAAATATACGTTTCTATTTTTGGTTCATGTCTGTGAGCATCGATTCCAGACAGCCAGTGCTTCACCTGTCACAAAGCTCATTGCAGTCACTGATCAGAGTACAGCAAAGTTTAGGTCAATATCTAATTGAATACTTTGTTGTTGTTGTTGTTGTTGTTGTTGTTGTTTTAAAGGTCAGTTAGCTGTGACGGCCATCTTGGAACAAGTGTACTTTCAAATATCTTTCAGTTGTTCATCCAATGATTACTTTATTAAAGTTTCATCAATATTTGTCCAGTGATACATAAAATATTTTGCTAACAGACAGTCATATGGGCCTTTTGTGATATAACCCTCGGCAGCCCCTCCCTTCCATAAAATAATCTTATGAAATGTTTTTCAATTGAATTGAATTAAAAACAGAGGTCATTTGTCATATTTTTTCCATAACTGGTGCATTATTTATCACATTTTAGCTGCTTCTACTGTAAACAAAGAAATCAGAAGATGTTGGGGAGTTAGCAGCTGTACGTAAATTATGAGTAGTTGTGTCTTTTTGTGTCTGAATGGTGTTATTCCAGCATTAAGTAAAAACTGCTTGTGTTCAACATGGTTGTGTTTGGAGGCCTCAGAGGTCAGAGGTCACTCACTGCCAGGGACGGTGTGCCAGGCTCCTCCGTTGATGATGTTGTTGTGCACCTGGAAGTCCTCGTAGTGGCAGATGCGGCGGTCAGGGTTGGCCAGCACCAGGTGAGTCGAAGCGTAGACGGTGGCCAGCCAGCGGAAGAACGCGTCGTCTGCAGTGGGGGTGTTTTCCTGGGGGGCCCAGTCACGGGTGCAGTCGAAGGGGTACGTAACAACCAGCTCTCCACCGTGGAGGTTGGCACTGAGCACGAAGGGAATATCCTGCATCCAGCTGATGACGGCTCGTGTCTCTGGTGCAACCTGAGCAGGACAGAGTTCTCATTGCAAGTCAAATAAACACTAAAATAAAATAATAATAAAAAAAAACAACTCCCCCGACCAACAACATCAAAATGTGGGTGCAAAAGGTGAAATACCCACACCTGCCTTCAGAGCGCTGGCATTCTTAAGAAAAGCACCAGACGGCCCAAAGTTAAGTTATTTTTAATAAACATGCAAAAAGCTGCTCCTCCTTAACTGTGGCGTCTTCCTGAGTGTAGTATTCTGGGATGGAGATGTAGTGGTTGGAGACTTTGGATTTATCGGCTGCGTTTTCTTGAGCGTCCCACATGATGTTGTTGAGGTCTGGAAAGTTGTGATTCAGATCGATTCCTTCAAAGCTGTATCGTCCGTCAGCCCAGCCGGCCAGCTCTGAGCCCTGCAGCAGATCAACAGATCCCAAACCAGCCGTTACAGTGGATCAACTTGGAGGAGAATGTATTATACACACTCGTGTCTTCTAGTACACACAGATGTGCAAAAACATCACTGTTGATAAACCTCCTGAAGCATCAGCCACCTTCTCATAAGCTACTTCATATCCATCAGGGTTCATGGAGGGCAGAAGGTGAATTCTTGTTTCAGTAACCAGTCGTTTGACACGCTGGTTGCCCTTTTTGTATTCTTTGCACATGTACTGCATGAGGTTCAGGACCAGCTCTCGACCGAGGGCCTCGTTTCCATGCATCCCTGCCACGTAGCGGAACTCGGGCTCACCTGCCGAAAGGAGAAGTCAAAGTGTCACTTTACTCTCCAGGAAACAAACGAGAAAATATTTTATTAGTTCAGCGTGTGAGAAACAGGAACTCCACAGTGTGAACGCTGAGTCAGCATTCACACTGTGGAGTTCCTGCTGCTTCTTTCCTCCAGGTGGTTTCATTGTGCTGCAGAAGCTGTGCTGTTTTAGCTGTGCATCAAAACGTTCAGTTCATTCAGGAGATGAATGCCTCCACCTTTGGTTTTCTCCTTCTCCAAATATTTACTTTAATTACAAATACTTTCCCCATAGATTTCCCTCACATCAACACTGAGCTTTACTTTTCATTTCTCACAGATATTTTAGTTTTTTTCAAGCCTTTTGGAGCTTTTATCTTTTAATGAACATTTTGCTACTTTTATCTACTGTTTTGCTATTTTTAGCTTTAAACTACCCTTTTGTCATTTTAGCTTTTGGTACTTTTAGAAAAATATTTAGCTACTTTTTGATTTTAGCTAGTGTTTTCATAGATTTAACTTTTAGATGGCTCTTTGTTACTTTTAGCTAATATGTTGTTACGTTTAGCAATTGTTTTGCCACTGTTAAATTTTATCTAACATTTTGCTACTTTTATTTAGCCGATTGCTATTTAAAACTTCTAGCTTCTCTTTTATTTTTGCTTTTGCTACTTTTAGCTAACAATTTGCTGCTTCCAGCTACTGTTTAGCTACTTTTAAACTTTAGCTAGTGTTTTACCACTTTTCTTTTACCTAGCATGTTCCTAATTTTAGCATTTTGAGTTCTTCCACTGTCAGCTGTTAGCTATTTTGTTAAGTTTGGCTTTTAGCTAGTTCAAAACATCAAAGCTCATGCTCAGTAATCCAGGTGCAAGTCCAACAATGTTCAGTCAGGTCATCTGGATGGGTTCTTTTTTCTTTTTTTTTCTCTTTTTTTTTGCTTAGACATTTCATCTTTCATCCAAATGACTTCTTCAGTCCTTTCAGGATTATTGAGCATGAACTTTGGTGTTTTGAACTGTTTTGGCATGTCTGCTTCTGAAGAGTTGACAGGGGAGAGGGCAGGCCCTAGAAACCATCTTCTTATCAGCAAACTTGTTTTTTCCACTATGGGAGTGTGGTATTTGTGGGATTCCAGTTTGTTTGTGGCTCCTCAGACTGAAGAAGTCCTTTGGATGAAGGCCGAAACGTCTCAGCAACAACAGAAACCGTCCAGATGACCTGACTGAACATTGTTGGATTATTGAACATGAACTTTGGTGTTTATATTGTTCACTTTGTCAGGTCTTTGTCTGCTCTCTACCAGTCACTCTTCTTCCCTGATCCAAGTACGTCACTCTCATATTTTATCTTTGTATTTCCCTTGGTTGCTTGTCTTTAGTTCTCTTGCCATTCTTCAGTTATCCTCCTGTTATCCAGCTGCTAGTTCTCTCACTCCCTTGCCTCTCTGTTGTTCCTCCTTCTCCACGCCTTTGCTCTCTGCTTTACCCAGTGTTCTTGTTTGAAATTTAGGAGTGTTCCAGTGAAACTTTGATAACTTACATACAGATCCCTCTCCTTCATTCTTATTTTTTCTCTTTATTTCACCCAATTTTTTTAAACCTACTCTCATAGGTCTCTCTTGAAAATGAGTTCTCATGACTCAGTGAGACTACCTGTATAAATAAAGGGTAAATGAAAAAAAAAATACTGATCTTCCTTTACCTTTATTTAATTGAAAATACTGACATGTCCTTCCTTCACTTTGCCTTGTTACTTATTCAGTACCTCCCTGCTGTATGTCCCTGTAGCTTCTCTTTGCACATGTGTATGCAAGTGTGAGACGCTGGAGGTGCAACTTGGGTATGTCCTGCTGACTCCTTGGTGAACTCTTCTCCTGCAGATTAATATAAAGACAGGAAGAGTAGGAGGCCAGATGAGGAGAACAAAGTTTGTGTGCACAAGTAAGCAGGAACGAGGTGACGGGGGTTATGTGTTTGTTAAAGAAGAGTGCGTTCGAAACTGCATGAATACAAATATGTGCTTGTGTATGCATGTGTGTGGTTTGCCTCCACTTTCTTGTGTTTCTGCTTAGGCATGGAAGTGGCATATGCTGGCAGTGGGTGGCAGTGCAGGAAAAGCAAGCTGGCTCGCTGGTGGGGAATCTGAGTCAGAGAATTCAAGGAGAAAGAAATCCCATCCTCCTTATGCTGTGCATGGAAAGTAGTGACATTCATAATCCCCCTTTAAAAAAAAAAAGCTGCTGTTGCCCTTTAATGCCCTTTAGTTTTACTCTACTTGTTTAATCTATTTATTTATTTTTACCCTGATAACTTTTTCTTTGTTACTTGTGAGAATCAGAATGGATTATATTTTTGTATCTACATTGATTTAGTCTTCAGCATAAACACTGGATTGTAATGCAAAAAAGCTGCTTGAATATATTGCACGATATACTATCTTTGGTGTGTGTTTGCATGTGTGCGCACATGGCCTGACCAGATTAACCCTGATTAATCCATAGTAAAAGCCTCTGAGTATTACTTGGAACAAGAGATGCCTATTCCCATGCTCAAATCCGTCTGTATAATAATGTTCAGGAATAAATAATACATAAAGTATATCTACATATATGGTGAATTTAAATATTCATGTTTAACTTTGCAGTAAGATCCTCAAAGTTAGTCAAATTGGATGGTTAAAGGTTCAAAGATAAGGGCGGTGTGGGTTTTGTACCCAGGAGGGCCTGCAAAATCAAAATAATAAAAATACTTGATCTGAACATAGGGTCAGAACAGGAGTTTAAATGCTGCAGTGCTAACTCTCGGAGAGAGTTGTGTTTGTGTATTAAACATATAAAAGGGCACAGGGCGGTAGAAGGGCAGATAAAGTATATTGCCATGCTTCTTCTCTCTGCCCTGAATAATCATGCTGCTGAACTGTAGGGATACCCCTGCAAAAAGGAGAGTGTATGCGTGAACTGTGAATGAACTGGAACCTGCATATGAACCGTGGTGTTATCCCAGCCCAGCAGCCATCCGCTTCCCCAGCTGGGCGATGCTGAAACTATGATGCTGAGCTCGATGAGAGCAGTGGTTGAGAGTAAGGGCTTATATGTTGCAGGCACACATATGATTTTATTTATGCTAAGTCATTTAAGCTGAAAATTTACTTTTGGAAATGTTTGTTTTTAATGTGGGTGAGGAGTAGAAACAGAAAGGGTGAAATCTGGTCAAACTGCATGTGCAGCTGAGCAGAAGTTAGCTCCAGGGTGCTATTCTTCCACTAGTAACGGTAAGACTTTGGTGAAACAAATGATTAATTGCCCTCCCCCCACCCCCATTTTTTTAATTGTCCCTTTAAACTGTTACAAGCTGCATATAATGTCTTTAGGGCTTTGATCATATCCCACCTCAGACATGGCCTTTTTGTGGCTGTGTTTTCTTCTGAATAATTTGAAACTTGACTGACAGATCTTGAGGCTGATTTGTGAAAAGACTGTTGTACCAGTTCCGACAGAAAGGTGGCAGTGCACTGTCAGGCTAAATCAACACAATGCTCACTTTATTAATCTGTACATGTTGGTATGCAATATGTTGTTTTCAAATTATCATAATAGGAATTAATTTGGATTTTCACATTCTGTCATTTTTAGCTCTTGCTATTGTGCAGTTTCCATTGTTTGTCTTCTGTTACACTCCTTCACATTTCAGATAAGCTATTCGCCTTTTCTCAATCCTCTCTCCTGCAGGTATTTCTAACTTAAATGCTATAACACCCTGTCAACAGGTACCTGTTTGATGTGACAGTTTATCCTTCCGTGTTCAGTGTTGGGTCAGTCAAAGATAAGAGGCACGGGAAATTGCAGTAGTGCATGCAGTCAAGATAGAATTAATGTAAGCAAATGTATGCAAGTATGCACAAAAAATATACACATACACACTAAAACAGTTTGTCCAGATTAGTGCGTCGTCTCTTAAGGAATAGAAGGATGTCAGGCACAGAGAACCAATAGAAATAGATAACTTTGCCACTGAAATACCCATCCATCATTCCTTCCTAGATATCCACTACTTTTGTTGCAACAACTCTCTTCTTCCTTTTTAAGTAATTTTGTAGTTCACCCTGCATCAAGCATACTCTGTTTTTTTTTCCTTCTTTCCCCATCTACTCAATGTTTTTTCTAAGATTTGTTCAGCCAAGGTTTCCATTGTCTTTATTCTTTTTTTTTTATTTTTAATATCACATTTCTAGAAAATACATGTATGTAGTATTAGGAAAGATCACATTAAACCATTAACAGCTGATAATGGTACCTAATAAAGTAGTGCCATAAAAAGTATGCTATATTTTATATGGGACATAAAATTTATGTCCTGGTCTATATAGAGCAAGATTTCGGTTTTTCTAATGCTTCTTTTCAGTTTTGTCCATTTTTTTGTTTTGCAGTGTTTATGCAATTTCCACAAGCTTTCAAAACTTGTCTGTCCCTGCTGTTTTCTAAAGAAGGTTGAGTGAGGTGTCCCTCTTCCCAAATGGCTGAAATTCTATAATATTGTTACATTTTATGTCTTAGCTATTTAAAAATGTATTCCCTTTCTCTCAGTGAATTTTCTGTATGTAATCAGATGATTTTTTTTTTTTTTTTACAACTTTTATCTTCAGTGTTTTACCAAGCAGAATAGAACCTTCTAGTATACATCAAGTTAAAGCATACTCATTTATTTCGATTTTTATGTGCGGTTACAGGACAAATCGCTTTTTTATCCTCATTCAAACATCCTCCTTTCAATCCCTCTTCTTCTACACCTGAGTGCAGCATATGTGTGTGTGTGTGTGTGTCGTGCCCAAGTTCACCACATGTTTGCAGGGTCAGCCAAAGTAGCTGGGTGAGTGCCAGCCTGCTGAGAGTGAGGGCCAGGGCAGGCCAGCATTTGGTTTGACCAACTGCAAGACCTGAACAGACGGAGATGGAGACGGGGTGGGGCTGCGGAGCTTGTATCCTGCAGATTAGAGCAATACACCATCTATACACACAGGATGGGCTTTTTAACTTACCACTAACCTGGCCCTGACTCTCTGAACTTGGGAAATATGTTCATATGTGTGTGTGATGTACAAATTTGTGTGCCAGAAAGAGACATGCACTTTTTTCTTTCTTCTTTTTGATGGGTAAAGGAAGGGGTAAACTTTTCACCTTTCTTATGTGATTCAACTAAAACTGCATTCCTCAAAATATGCATGAGCCTTCCATATCTTTTAACGTGTGTGTGTGTGTGTGTGTGTGTTTCTTTGGTTAATAACAGTCAACTTCAATGAATATTCAACTGGATATTACTTCTAATTCAGACAAATCAATGATTTGACAAGTATGTAAATGAGTTTTCCTGTCCATAAACATATTTCAGTAGAGTGTAACTGAGTGACAGTTTTGTTTTAGTTTCTCAGTTTGTTTGCAGTTTGTCATGGCGGTTGTGGCTGAGTGTTGTATGAATGGGTAAATGAGGGCAGATTGTAGTGTAAAGAGCTTTGGGGATCTTGATAATATAGAATGGTGCTATATAAGTACAGTCCATCTACCATTTACCATTTTAGACATTTCGCTTGTACTTTTCTCACAGTTGCTTGTTTCTGCAGATCATTTTTTTGTAACTGCTAATAATAATTGTATTTATCTAGAGCAGTCATAATTTTACATACTGCTTTCCCTTGAGGTTGTGGATTTGTTCAAAAATTCCTGTAAATGAATGGGACCTGATTGTATGTGTGTGTGTGTGCAAACGTGCACTATTATTTGTGCTTGTGCGTGCTCAGTCTTTAGCAGTGTGCCACATCTCCAGCCCCTTGTTCTTGGATAATTGTGCTGCAAGCTCTCAGCCTCCTCCCCTTTAGCCTGAAAACCAAGCTCATTGCGTTCCCCAAAGAGCACCGCACCCCACCCACATGGTACAGGGAGGAAAAAAAAAATCCCAAGTTGTCCTTGTGCATAAAAGTAGATTCTACTCCCCAACACCTTTTCAAATTAATATTTGTGATGGGCGCCATTCTGCCAGCCCCAGTTTCTGTTCCCTGCCTTTGTTCCTGCGTTTGATGTAATGGAGGCAAGGACAAAGAGGAGAGCAGGCAGAGTGTGTGAAAATGGTAGTTAAGTGGGCTTAAGGGCTCCTTCAGTACCTTCTGAAAGGCCTGAACCCTGAAAAGGACCCTCGCACTGCTAAGCTGTAGTGCAGTAAACAAGACAGGTCCAGCACAAAGGTGCGTCTCAAATGAGCACAGACACCCTCGTCCTCTTTTTCTTTGCCCCAACCTCCTACCCGACTGACATCTGGCCAATCCCAAGATCTGTCTGAGTTCTCACTCATACCCCCTTCATCGTCCCTCTTCATTTTTACTCCCCCTCTTTTTTTCCTCTTATTCTTCAGAGTTTCTCTGGACTCTCTTCGGGAATATGCGTGTTTGTGTTTTGTTGTACCAGTCCTGGATGGGCAGCTTGCTCCCCGTAGTCAGTTATGTCCCCAGTGCTTTGGCGGTTTGGCGCTTTTGTTTAGTTAATTGCAATGAGTATAATGTACTAGTCTCTCGGAGGTCCACGAAAGACAATTAGACAATCCCAAGAATTTAATGAGACACAACTAGCCCCAATCCCCCTTCTTCTGCTTGAGAAACACCCTGGTCTCCATTGGCACTGACTATGACGGAGAAAGGAGGGGACTGTGGTGCAGGTTGGCTCTTTGTGGTTGTTTCTGTTTGTGTGTTTAACAGACTGTTGCTTTGCCCACCATATAACTAACCTGAGAGAAAGACCCATGGAGTTAAAACACAATAACAAAGTCCAACAAGAAAATATTTTATTTAGCTTTTATTTCTATTTTTATATGTATTTTTTTTTAAAATGTTATTTATTTATTTAGATTTTACCAGTTATGTATATGGTGGTATTCTCATTGGAACTAGTGTTCCGGCTAGGCCTCAACAGTTTTCCAGTGCATATCGCTGTAATTTTTAAGACTGATTATCCAGTTCACCCAGTGAAGGATCAGAGCACTTGACAGTGTCATCTCCAAAAGGAAAAAGGATGGCTGGGGGCCCTCAGTGATGGACGAAACCCTGGGTGGCCTTTTAAGGACTTCTCTTGCTCTTTTTTTCAGTCTTCCCTCTGTCTTATGTCTTGAATAATTATCTCTAGTATTCCTTTCTCTAGTTTTCTCTTTTTTATGCTTTACGTTGTGTCATCAACTCCTAAGACCTTTCTGTGGATCATACCAAGATAAATCCTGCTTTAAAACAGGAAATATCCATAAGTGATTTATTATGTCTCTCTTCACCTCTTGTTAAGATTAATTAATAATACTGCATTACCATTTTCAAGTGGCTGTAATTCACCACCTTTAAACCTACACTTTTACCACATCATGAATGAAGTCAGGGTTTTTCGCCTTGTCGTCTTCATCCTCTTCTCTCTTCCATTCTTTTTCTCGTTCTGTCATTCCAGTTCATTTTTTTCCCTCCCTGGCTAATCACGGTGTTACAACAAAAGACGGGTCTCCATTATTGCATGTGTCTGTCCCAGAAGAAAGGAAATGAGAACGGGACAGAGGGTGGCCGTGGCCTGACACCGCACTATTAATCTTCCAGTAAAGCCTTGTCAGGCAGAAACGGACACAAATGGATCACTCCCATTAACTGGGAGAGTGTAGGTAAGGGCTTTAACAAGCGTTTACCAGAGTCCATTTTCTCACTAATGAAGAGGGGGAATATGTGGCCTCCTAGCCAAACCTGTGAGACTTGCACTTAAAGACCTGGACAAAGGAAAAAAGAAAGGAGGGAGAGTAACTTGAAGAGGATACAAGATGACAGTATGTGAGCCCTGATAAAAAGGTATGCTCTTAGTGTTGACATATTGTATTAAGCATAGTGAGAGGTTGATGCCAAGGTCACCTAAGTATTCACTCTTCATGGGTGTCCCACGAAAGAAGGCTTCCTCTTCTGTAGGACTGCCACAGACTAACCTCAGACACTAGGGAGGGGAGAACTTTGATTGTGGTCCTCACCATTTAGTGGGTAAATGGAGAAGCAATATTGTTATTACTTAACCATAGTTTAAGTTGAGACTTGAATCTGATTTGACCTGTATTCACTTTTCATATTCCTGCGATAGATATTCACACAGAAGGGCACACAGTTGTTGCATTCTTTGACATCACAGTCTCTGGAGAAAGGCAGAAGGGTACTGCAGTAGTTGTCATCTCACACTGCGGATTTGCATTCATGCGCTATGTTTTAAACATGTGTTTGACATCCTATCGAGCTGACAAAAGTTCTGTCCACACAGCCCTGAAACCTGCTGGCATTGTGACATGGCTCTTAAATATGTCCCCATATCACACCCGAAATCCCAAAGGGTTTTATGCATGCCTCTGTTGTTTGGTATATATTTGTGTATTTGGGATAGGTGCGTTATCAAGAGAAACTCTTTGAATTTCTAATGCATCATGTCCCTCCTCCCATGACACAAGTCGGATGGGCAAGTGATGTCTTTGAAAAGCCTCATGATAATAAGAAATATGCTGGAAATAGAGCAAAGATCAAGCTGTGGGTGGGACAGTGTAATGTATCATTGTCTCTTGGTTAAATAATTTATAGTTTTAGACAGTAAATAAGCTAACTGATAATTAAGGAATCACAGAATTCTAGTTGCAGTGTGATGAGGATATCAATAGCAACAAACCACATTTTTTTCTCATTTATCACTTTTACTTCTTGTTTGACCATGATCTAAACCAGGTGTGGGCATTAAGGCCAGTTAGTGATTGTTGGATTGACCAAATAAATGAACTGGTAGCAGGCAGAACATTGTATGGTACTTTAAATATAATGGTTGATGATATATTACAGTCCACACAGTTTCTATTATGACATTAATCTCGTTGGTTGTTATTAATATTACACTAACTGATATTTAAATGACAATGCATTTAGATTATTTTGTCCAGCCCTAGTCAAAATATCTTCTGAATTGATGTCCTTGCATGTTTATTTCACAACATCCACATGCATCTCTTGATAGACGACAGTCTAATAGTCAGTAAATATAGTATCCCACTCGGTTGTGACTAGCTGGTGAACTACATACATGACAGAGTCTATAAAAGGTCTTGTAATATTCACAATGTTTGTTAGTTTTTTTGTTTGTTTGTTTGTTTGTTTGTTTGTTTTTTGTTTGCTTTTTGCATATGTCGCAGAGGAGCACATTCCTTTTACTTGAGTTTTGAGCATGTTCAAAAAACTGAGCAACGACTCATTTGTCTCAAAATATTTAGTTGTTGCTGGCATCTCTAACCCATCTTGAACCCACATGAATTGTGTCGTCAGTGTTTTCAACTGGAACCGGAGTGCTGGAGCTGTATTTTAAAACCTGCTTGGATGCTTTTCTCTGACAGAAAACACCTTAAGCAAATGTCCAGGTCTAAGACCCCCTCTAATTAAAAATAATAGTTGTTGAAGATCAATCCAAGTCCACCTATCTTCATTTCACAAAATCATAAATGTGGGGGTGGCTGCCAAGGTGAGTTCAAAACATGCATCTTAATGGGTATATTATGGGCAGAGGTGGACAACAAAGTAATGTGCATGGCCGTAACTGCAGTTTAGCAGTCATGCACACAAAACAGGTTGCAATTTTCTGGTAGTTTAAAACAGGGACACATATCCGTTCACTTGGTCACAAACATTCAGATTTCATTGAGACCGAAGAGGGAAATTTGAGTGTTTTCTCACAGTTATTTCTCAGTTTTGAGTTGCCAGCTAGTTTTCAACAGTCACAGCCCCATGAGATACCACCTTAAGGTTAATGTATCAACTAATGTGGAGCTGGCTGTTGTTGTTTTCTTCTGTGTCAAGTACCTGTTCACAGTCAAACTAGTTTCCTGACTGAAGTCACATCAGTGGAACTAGTGTCATTACAGAGATAGTGGCGCATGCTGACCCAAGTGATATCAGAAACCGAGCAAGGCAGTGAAAGGACAAGATGCGCAACCAAGCCCATTTGTCTGTTATCACTGTCTTTGTGTTTCATGGGCTCCTAGGGAAAACTAGCAGACAAGAGGAAGACTTCACCTTTTTCCTCTCAGACACTTCTCCACCCCATCTTTCCTAGCACTTTCCCTTCCACCCTCCCCACACCCCCACATACACCCCAAACATTTTTAATTATATCTTCTACCAAGTAGTGCGGCTCAGTAACCAAGAAGCTGACATTGATGCATGTGCTGATAAATCCACAAACACTGGAAACAAGATTAACAAAGATTTTGAGGAAAGGGTGACAGCTAATTTTGCGCAGTGGTTGGTGCCTCATTCAAGACTGATGTTTTTGATAGAGCAAGCCACGCCTGAGAATTCGTGTTTCATACAGGGGAGGGGTACTGGAAGACATCACAACAAGACTTGCAGCATTTTCACTTTTTAAATGTACTTTTTCACACGTTTCTCCATCTGTTTGGTTGTCTGTTCTAATCCTTTACTACTCAGCGTTTTAGCTCAGCCTAAACTTTACCTGACATATTTAAACTCAACTCAGTTCTTTTTGAATTATTTTATTTTTGTCCATGCATGATATTACTCATATTTGAAAATAAACCAAGATGTAAAATCTTGACATAATTATAACCAGACATTATGTCCAGGAAACATCAAGAGAGAAAGTGTTCAAACATATTTGTGTTGGTTAGCCCGTTCTTTTGCGTATGTACCAGGCTAATCAAGGTGATCTAATTAACAGTTTTTTGCTTGTGGAGTTGGTGACATTCCTCTCCAGACCCATGGCCCCCTCTCTGGACTGACTCTCAACCTACTGAGACACTGATACATGCTTCTCTGAGAGAGATATTGGTCTGCTTCATCACCCATACCTACGCACACACACATGCAGTCACTACGAAGGAGAATGAGATAGCAATCATACCTCTACAGCTGATTTCCTATTTTCTCATTTAAGGGTCTATCCTAACCCCACCTCCTTCTGTTGCATTTCTTCTTACTCTAACTAATTTCAATTATATACAGTAGAAAAATCATGCACATTTCTTTTGATCTTGTTTCATGCTTCTTCTGTTCCTTTCCCCTTTTCTTTTCTCCTACCTTTCTCTTTCTTTTCTCCAGAGCATGCGATGTCGCCCTTCTCTGAATCGCCTCCCCTGTCTTCATCTGTAGGCAGCTGACAGCTTCTTTTTTTTTTCTTTGTCAATTTCTCCTTCTCTGTCCCTGTGTCTCTTTAGCTCTCTTTTTCATCTGTCTCCCCCCCACCCTCTCCATCTGCTTTCGCTTTTGTTTCCCTGGCCCCTCTTCCATCCCAACTTAAAAATGAGGAATGCGGTGTGACCCTGACCTCCATCGGCCCTGCAACCACCTTCGACCCCTCCAGGTGACCTCCTGTCCCTGTTTTGACAGCTTGATTAATTACCTAGTGTTATGATTTATGAGAAAAGCTGTATGTAAAAATAATAGACAACAGGTGGTCTTTTAAAAAAAAAAGTGCTAAATTTGAAAGGGGTTCTAGCGAGGGCCATGGTGCCAGTGGGGTCTAGGGTGCATGTGTGTGAGAAAGAGCCGGCGATAAAGATGAGTACTTTTTTCTGTGGTTAAATGCTTTCAACCATTTTGATGGCTACATTGGGTTAATAAGAAACTGTCTGTTGCTCCATGCATGGTTTCCTCAGTTGCCAAAACATGGAGTCCATCTTGTGCATTAGGCTGCATTGGTGAAAGGATGAGGAGGATTACAACATGCAACTCCATGTGTGTGCTGTGAAGCATGAACCCAAGCATGTGGTAATGACACAATGGAAAATGCGGTTGAACACAGACTAACACACACCCATACGCACACATGCACACGCGCAGTTATGCTATATGCTCTGCCACTTCTTCTCTAGGTTGCATGCTGTGAAAATAAGCAGAGTAAATGGCAGAACAGACCAGCCATACTGTTTACCCTTCACACTTCAAACACAGCTTGTGATTAGATGTAGCGACCTCCCCTGACTTACAGACCTGTGGTGCACATCCACTTATTGAGAGAGGTCAAACTTTTGGACACTTGTGTGTGCATATGTTAACATGGTTGTGGCACTGTGTTGTCTGCATGTTTGTCATTATTTTTTTCCACCATACACGAAATATCTATAAGTAGAAATACATTGTTCACATATCTTTAGAAACTTTATCGTCTGACAGATTACACTTCATGTGCCCTTCAAAGTAACAGCCATGCAGGCAGCATCAGTAGGACCACCAGCTCTTTCTCCGACTTTCTCTTCAAGGTCACAATAACAGGGCAGAGGTGAAGAGACCTCCCTTTGACCTTTTGTTCAGTACTTCACTGAGCTTGTGATGTTCAGTAGGATTTATGCTCTTGGTATAATGAAATTGTATCATCGCTCCTATAATGCAGATTATTCATAGATAATGTCACTGTGACTCATTTATTCATGAAATGTATATTTATAATATAACAATGAATATGCACACAAGTGTTTCTGTACATACAGTGTATGCGTGTGCACGCGTTTAAAATGTGGAGATGCATCTTGCCGTTGACCCCTCCTCATCCTAGACTGTATATGACCAATCATCTCACACCCAACCTGCGCTTGTGTGATTATGTGCACACTAACTACCTGTCCAGATGTCAAAGTGGATATATTTGATGGCCATCTTTAATAACTCACAGTGATGTGCTTTTTTTTTTTTCTCAGTCAAACTGAGTGACACCTCCACTTCTCAGAGCTAATTAGTAAAGTTTGTTAATACTGTATTGTTATCCGAAATGAATGTCAGAATCCATCTATTTAGTCTAGTACTTGGTACTTTTAGTACTTTTTATATTATCTTACGTTATCATTTTTTCTTCACTTATTAAAAATATCCATTTCATTGTATTTTATTTTATTTTGTCTTCTTTGCATCAGTACTAAAAGCCCTTCAGGACAGAGTTGCTTCAGGGACACCTCCACTCTTCCTGTCTTTCCTCCTTTTGTAGCCTCTCTGCCTTACCCTCCCTGCTCACCTCTTCCCCTGATTTATACATTAAATAGTTATGTGAGAGAATAGGGAGGCACCTATCATTCCATGATCTATATCTCTCTGTGCCTCCATTAAAAATACATGTGTATGCTTAGGGGAGGCAATATAGAATATATAAATCAAAATGGGAACGGCATCATTGTAAGCCTGCTGTATTTA
>JAVCKU010000001.1:12055858-12073315 GCA_032273985.1 Hypsolebias coamazonicus
GTTGGATTTTAGTTTCGTTTTCGGCCGCACCGGGAGCCGGTTCCGGTAACCGGCTTTTTCGGTATCCGGCCGGGCCGTTGTAACGGAACTACGCCGGAAACCGGGGGTTACCTGTATATATTTTACACATAGTCAGGGTTCTGTTTATTACTTGGCAAAATATTGGCTAAAATCCCATTTCTGTTAACTCTCTGTAGACTTTATTAATGATTAGGAATAGGAATGTATGTCAATTAAGAGAAAAAACAAAGCTTTCTGGTAATCTAGTAAACACATTCACAAACAGGAATCCTCCTCAAATGCCTACTGATAGTCATGGTTGAAGGAAGATGGCAACATGCTTGGTACATGGAGTCAGGAGCATATTGCAGTTATTTTATTATAATAATTTAATGTATCCATAACCTTAAAAAACAGCAGTAGACATAAAAATGTAGTATTTTGTTAGTTATCTCAGTGTTTCCCCTACCATTACACAAGTGGGGTGCCCCACCCTGTCAACAGAACTGAGCACCCCGCCTACCAAACCAAACTTGCACCCATACACCCACCCGGCACTGACATAGCACTAAGCTAGCAGCGCAAAATACAGGCTGTCTAGCTAAAAAGCTAAAGGCGCCTCTTCTCTCGTGCTGAACGCCCCCCCACATCCCCACGCTCAAAAACTGTTGGTACAAGTTGCGCTCAGACATGTATCCGATGAGATGAGCACCCCGCCAAGGCAAGTTAACTAGGGGAAACACTGTATCTCCTATTAACACCTTTCATGAAACAATTTTAAGCCAGGCTGGAAATGCTTTCTTGCCATGAAGCCACTCAAAGTGTGGCATGTTCCTGCAGTCATATCACGAAATAGTTTTGTGGCAATGGCTGTTGAGTATTTGTGCTAGGTCTCCAGTCTTTTCATCTCACCCCTCCATCCATTTTTAAGTGTGAATGTATTTTCTTGCCTTTCTCCATGTTTATGTTGCGGAGGCAGCAAGTCAATGACAAAAAATAAAATAAAGTCCAGGCATTCCACTCTCTAGTGTCACTTTTTAGCTCCTTCTGTGGAACCCCAGGACACTCCTAGGTCAGACAGAATGCATAATCCCTCCAGCAGGTTCTAGATCTATCCTGGGGTCTCTTTCCAGTCAGACATATCTGGAAAACCTCCAGGGGGAGGCATCCTGGAGGTATCCTAATCAAATGACCAAACCACCTTAGCTGCTCTACTCCAAATTCCCCTCAGATGACCGAGTTCCTCACCCTATTTCTGAGGCTGAGCCTAGCCACCTTATTGAGGAAGCCCATTTCAGCCAATTGTATTCAGGATCATGTCATTTCAGTGATGATCCATACCTCATAAGCATAGGTAAGAGTTTGAATGTAGAATGCTCAGTGAATCAAAACTGTTGCTGTTCTGCTGAGGTACTTATTCATTACAACAGACCCAGAACAAAAATCTCATTCATCGCTTACTTGTGGTTTCTATTTTCCAAAAGCAAAATGGGAGGAAGATCTTTCAGTTATCAGGCTCCTCTCTTGCGGAACCAACTTCCAGTTTCTGACCGTAGGGCTGACACATTGTCCAGCTTTAAGGATGGGCTTAAGACTTTCCTTTTTGATAAATCTTATAATTAGAGTTGGCTTGTTATGCTGCTATTGGCTTAGACTACTGGAGGACAAACTGACCTAATTTCCCCAAATGAATTGCTAAAATGGAATAGTTTTCCTTTGATGCCAGTTCTATCTTAATATGAGTCTCGACCTGCCATTGTGTATTGGTTCCTCTCGAACCCACCCATTCGAAACAGATGGCCACTTGTACTGGGCCTGGTTCTGCTAAAGGTTTATTCCTCATGAGGAACTTTTTCCTTCCCACTGTCGCCTTCGTGCTTGCTCGAGATGAGACTTCTGCAATGGAGTTAAATTCCAAGCAGTCTGCTCCTCAGATAAATAGTGTTAACTTTTTTTTTTTTTTTTTTTTTAATATGTGAATGTTTCTGTTCAGTGCCCTGAAACAACTTCTGTTGTGACTTGGCACTATAAACTGAATTGAATTGAAATACTGCAGGCGAGGCCATTGATTCATCTCCAGCTCTATCCTACTATCACTCATAAACAATACTCCTAGAATTTTGAATATTCTGCTTGGGGTAGAGATTCACAACCCAAGCCAAAGAAGACATTCCACTGTTTTCCACTTGACAACTATGGCCTCAGATTAGAAGAGCTGACTCTCACTCCAGCTGTTTCGTAATTGACTGTGAACTCCTTACATGCACACTGAAGGTCATGGCCTGGAGATACCAACAGAACCACATCATCTGCAAAAGGCAGAGATGAGACCTTGAGAAACCTCAAACCTGCCACCCGCCTTCTTCTTCACAACTGCACCTTGAGATGAGGTATTCCAGCTTGCTCTAGGAACAGTACCATCCATTTTGAATGTATTTAAGAAGTAAAGGTGGCATGCACAGGCTCTTTAAAATGCTATGTGAACCCATGTCAAGCCGTGACACGAAAGAGTGAGTTGAGTGGTGATGGAGGAGTGTGAAGAAAAAACGGGTGGTGTCATTGAAGAAGAATAGAAATTGGTTGACAGAGGGACAGTGAGGAAATAAGGCAGACTAATGAAATGAACCTCACAGATAAATGGTGACATGGTGAAGGAGAAATAAGGGATTCTTCAAAGCACTTTGATGTTGTAGCCTTTCAGACAGACAACTCTCCTTCACCCAGCCTCTCTGCTCATAGCGAACAGCACATATGCACACGCATATACACAAGCACTCAAACAAATGCACTGCACAGACGGCAGAAGGACAGACAGTAGCAAAGTTGCCCACTCTTGCATCACACACTGTGAACTGAGGTTGCCACTGACACCACAAGCCCCTCATGCTAATCTGCCACAAACACAAACAGTCTGACAGGTTAATTTACTTCTAGACAAACACTGCAACAAAAAGACACATCAGCACATCATCAAATACTACAAGCACACAGAGACTTGTATACACAGATGCAGGCAAGCAAAACATTTTGTCAATTTAAATGACTTCTTTCTTCTATAAGTAAAGTATAAACCATATTTTGCCTGTGCGTGTATGTGTGTGTGTTTTACACTTTCTCCTCAATTACCACTTTTAAAGAAGTGAAAGTTAAAGTAATTATCTTTCTGTTATAATGCACTGTCTTATTAAAAATGCAATCACATTTATGGAAACCAACAGGATAGTCTCTAAAGAGACACCCTTTGTCCTTTACTTTATATTGCTAATTATTTGTTTTGAGTCACATTGAGCAGTTTGACACTCAATTAACAGATGAGGCTCCATTCTCCATAGGCTTGTGTTTGTTTATTTTTGAGCTATTATTTTTTTTTTTTACATGTATAGGTATGGTAATTAGTAGAACTGTAGACCCGCTTGTGTGTTTTTGCTATCAAGCTTGCATTATGCACATCTACAATATAGTGCTGATTTGCAGTGGGGGATACAGGTGTTCCTAGTCAACAGGGCTCCATGTGTGCAGCAGCCTCTTGTGAGTATGTGTTGTTGATTTCTATTGTGAACCAGACAGTTTGATAGGAAATCAAAGCCTTGAATCAATGTTGCAAGTTCATTAACGGTTGCCCTTTTCTGGCCAGTAGTTTTTACTATTGTTCTCTGCAGCCCTGGATAAGCACTTACATCTTAGGTTAATTAAACATGTCTTCTAGTTACATGAACCCTCATGTCTTTGCAACTGTATACATACAGATGAGATTGATGAGGGCACATTGGCAGGTGGCTCCTTTTGTAATTGTGACTAAGCCTCTTTGCATTTTGTATTTTTTTGTTTTATCTTGTGTGGGTGGAGTTTTTTTTTCCTTTTGACCTTCCCTTAGTGTCTTCCCATTATGCCTTTACTTGTGTTTAGATGGGCCATCGATTCAGCAGTAGGGTACAAATTAAGATTTAAATGTTATGTCATCCTCACTATTGAGTTTTACATTTGGGGCATTTGCAATATGCAAGACTTATTGATCTGTTGAAGTGTGGTTCTTTGTTAAAATCACCTTAGGCTAACACTACCTTTTTTTGTATTTATCTCTTTTTGGTTGCCTCTAGCGTTCATGCTTTGATTCTTTGGAACTAAGGCATCAACAGAGTTTAATAACTATCGTTACTTTTTTTCTCATTAGTTGTTCTTGTCCTAATTGTTAAGTTTTTGTGTTATTGATATGACAGACTTTATTTTTTTGTCTTACAGGAAAATGGTTCCTCTGAAGAACACATGCTTTACGTGTGGGACCACTTTGTGTCCAAAGCTGCTGCCAAGAATGTCTTTATCATAGCCCACAGTTATGGAGGTCTATCTTTTGTAGAGTTGGTGAGTTCATTTTCTGCAAACACGTCTTACCTCCCACTGGCAAAAACACTTGTTTAGACTCAGTACACTAATACTAATTAATCTACAAACTGAAACAAAAACACTACATATGTGCACATACTGTATAATTATTTTTGTGACTACCCTTTGAGCTTTTCCCATAGACGTCTGTGGGACTAAAAATCTGGAAATCTTAAGGCTAAGTCATCAGTTTGAATTTTTTAGTTAGGTTGTCCTGAAAAAAAAAACTGTTTCCGTTTGGTAATACTGGTGCATCTAGATGTGTACATGGTCTTCATCTATAGCTCCAAATACACCTACTCACCACCTCAGTGCTGTGACTACTCCCTTTCTTCAAAGAAGTTTTATGAATGGATCAGACCACTCCCCCTATTCCACCCTAGCAATTGTATTCATGACATTGATTCTCAAACAGACTATCTCATTTCTAGTTGAAAGTATTTTGGATAAGAAGATAATATGTAGGTAGATGGATTATTGCACAGGACATCAGACTGCTTTTAATTTTATTTGTTTGTCAACTGCCCATTGTACATGCTAGTGCCATGTGTTTCCCAGACTAGCAAACTTTATAAATCTTGCTGTCCATTTTATGTGATAGAAAAATAATTGTTTAGACTAGGACGTCTTATTTCAGTTCTTATACTCACTCTGTGAATTAGTGGTCTTTTGTATCATTCATTTAAATAATCTGAGGGATTGTTCTGTTACTAAATTAAAGTTCTTATGAGTAGTAAACTGTTCAAGCTAATAAAATGTTGTATTTTGTAATGATAGCGAACTAATTTACCTTTGAGATCCGAAATCCCAGCTTTAGCATGTATATAGCTGTCTTGGCACAGTGCCAGCTATATTTATAAGGTGGATTTGATACAGTGGATCTATGACTAGGTTTTCTTGTTTTTATTTACCATTTAATGTGGAGATATTTTTCTTCCTTTTTTGTGGGGGCGGGGGGGGGGGGTGGGGGGCAGTGGTACAAACACAATGAATGTGTGGTTAGTAAGAAAAGCTTGTTCCTCTAGTGTTTCCAGGACTATTTTCAGTCTTTTTCTTTCACCTTCTCCAATTTTTTTGTTTTGTTTTGTAATTTTAATTTGACTAATAATTATTCATGCAGTGTTTTGTCTGTGACAGCTTCACAATTTGCTGTGCTCTCTCACTGTGTGACGATAACTAGCTATTTCCTCTGTATTTTTCTGTCTCTCTATTAGTCTCTTTTAGATTTGTTCTTTGTCAATGCCTCTGTGTGCAAGCAAAGGCCTCAGTGTTTCCAACCACTGTATTTCACTTGACATCATTGGCATCTAACTCTTGTAAACAACCTTATACAGTACAGTATATGCATAAATAGATATAGCATATTACATGTAATGTGATTACAAAAATAACATCAGAATATTTAAATTAGGTTTGTCTTAGTGGAATTTGGGTTAAAACTCCCAGACTTCTTCCCCTTTATAATAAGACAAACAAAGTTAACACTTTTATAATACAGATTTTTTTAAATCTAGTATTTCATGATTTATTTATTTATTTTATTTTGGTAAATTTATTTTTTTATAATAGCCTTTCAGTTTGCATTGGAAGTATGTGTAAATCAGTCTTTGTATGTTTAATTTGTGTTATTGCTGTGCATTTTTGTATCCATAAGCATATGTTTTTAAGCCAACACACCCACACACACATACATACACATGCAAAGTCTACTTAATTGAGGAGGAAAGAGTCCAGTGGGATGGAATAGGAAGTGTGTGCACAAGCTGGCAAATGGCGAGTGGAGCCTTGTGGGATGAACCATTTGACACACGAAAAGACCCAGAGAAAACAAGCTGTCTGTGGGTTAATTACTGTTCCCCTTTGCAGTTAATAAATACGTTTCTGATCAAGCACATCAAAAGGCCCAACATTAATTTCTCCTGCTTGCTCCCCTTGCTGCAGAGCATGTTAGCCACTGTTTCGCGCGCTCAAGTGTTTCAGTGCAATTTGATTCTTTTTTAAATACTTCACAGTGTGTACTGAGTAATTATAGATACATCAAAGACTAACTGCCTTTGAATGGGAGCACAAGAAAAAAGTGTTTAAAGCTGCAGGGGAAGGCTTTTAGTTCTTACTTTGCCTCCATCTTTTTTACTCTGTATCATTTGTAAGCAATCGAACATGTTGTCCATCCATTTCACCCTCCTTACCTCTGTCTTGGACTTTGCAGTCTTTTTCTGACATCTGTGTTGATGCTTGGCCAACCTGTTCCTTCTTGCTTTTTCTCTTCAGCTCTCTCACTTATAAAGTTTAGACAGAAACTTGAATCACATTTAGTCCATCATGTTACTAACGCTTAACGTGAGTAGTCTTGTATTCCCAGCAAAGTAAAAATAATTTCAGAATGGTTGTGAACTAGCTCTCTCTTTCTGTGTCCTAATGTCAGTCACATGGCAAACACATCGAATACCACTTTAAATTTTTGTTTACACTATTTATTTTTTACTTAAAGTGATTGATCAGATTTATTTTTTAAGGTTGTATGCAGTATATCTGAGTATTTCTTGTGTTTTTAATTAATTTATTTATTGTCTTCTATTGTCTCTGACACCAGTCTGAGTGATTTTGGGTTTGCAGACTCGAAAGAGAAACTCATGAGTGAATAAAGTTCACGGCTAAGTTAAATACAGAAGAGAAAAGTTTCAACATCTAGATGTTGAAACTTTCTTGCTCAAGGACACTTTAGCACAGTGCCGGAGCTGGGGATTGAAAGTGCTGATCCTGTGACCAGAAGGCGACCTGGGTCGAACCCACCCTAGTGGAAATTGTAGAAATTTGCTCTTACGTGTTACTCATCCATTAGAACTTCCTTGATTCTCCAATCTAGTATCTATCCAACTGCATGTAAGACATCCACTCAGAAGTAAATGGTAATTGGACTGTACTTGTATTGCACCTTTCTATCTGATCAAGATACTCAAAGTGCTTTACATTACAATCTGCACCCTCATTTACCCATTCATACAGCACACTACTATATCTATACAAAGAATTATCAGTGCTTTATCACAATCATACACTGATGGGACACATCAGAGGCAATGGAGGGTTCACTGTCTGGCCCAGGGACACTTCGGCATGTGACTGCTGGTGCAATCAAAACCCCAACTCTTGCATTGGAGGACGACTGCTTTAACCACTCATTCACAGCCTCCCCAAGTATTGTATACAACCACACCTAAAAGTCAGAATTGTTCTTTAAGGCATTGTTTTATTAATTAACAAATTATGGTAATAGTAAGGTACAGAAGGGGTAGAGTTAAATTGAATGCGGACTCTTCATTCATCTCTTCATCTACTCAAGTTGTGAGGGTGTTTTTGTTGAGGAGTGATAGTCTAACCTGTGAACTTGAAAACTTGAACGTGAACAAGGCGTGCTCATACTGGATAGAACTGGGTATCATTATATAAGATCTTACGTAAGAATGCATCTGTCTCCCAGTACACAAATGTGTGGGTGCCAACCAGACACCCAGCCAGCCACCACAGCAGCTCTTCAGAAACATAGTTACACATTTTGAGTGTCCATTGGGAACACACTATATACATCCACTATTTGTGTTTGCTGAAAAGCTGTCTACGCGTTTTCTGTAAAGTCCCATCTGTTTCAATTTGTAACAAATATATGCAGTCATTTCTTTGCCATCCTTGGTTTTGTTTGTGCAAGTGTTTGTGCTGTGGCAGGTGTCAGATGTAGAAAGAGATGCTTCAGGTGAGACGGGTAGATATGATTTTTTTTCCCCTACTCCTTAAGGACTTCATTTCTGCAGTGTACTATAACCTCATTATCATATTTTCAAGTTGCACTTTAAGTTGAGAAAAGTACGTTTCTTGTTTTGCATGTTTTCTTTCTCTCTAAGGTTTGAAAGTTTGAGTTAATTTTGTCTCCCCTCCAGTAAAGTCATTGTCTTTTTAACTTTGTTTACATTCTTTTTTTTTAATTTGCGTTCACTCTTTCTTTTTTAAGAATTGCATGTGTTGACTTTATTGTAAAATCAAACATATCAGAAAATTTAGATTAAGAAAAGAGCAACACTGTTTTGTTTTCTCTACTGACCCCCAACCCCACCCCATCCCCCTTTGACTTCTTTTTATCTGATATTTAATTTGTATATGCTTCTTTTTATCTGAGGATTGGCTCCTCTCGGACATCAGTCTCAATTTAGCTTTAGTAAACGCAAAACAAACTGTTCATATTGTAAATTTTCTGACTTTTTCATTGGACCTTAAATCACATTGTCATTTGATTCATGTACAGACCTGTGACTTTTTAATTGTGATGATCATTTTAGCCAGTTAGGGAGCTTAACCATTAAACCATTTAACCAGTTTATCTGCCTAATGGTTTTTGTTCTGTACTGTAGTCTTGTTGCAGAAGAGTATCATAAATATACAGTAGAACATTGAAATCCATTATACATACATACCTATACATGTACTGTATATATGAATATGTTATATAAGTGTATAAAAACAAACAAGTACCCACGTTTAAGTTTTTGCTACCATTCCTTAACTGTGTAAGAGTTTTACATTTAGCTTTTTTTTTAAATACTTAAGAACTAGTGCAGCCTTCACCTGAGGTCATTATAATATGAACAAAAGTAAATTTGTAAGAAAATCAGTGCTATATTCTTGTATACATTGTTTCTGAAAAAAACTGGACTAATGATGTGCGCTTGTCTAACCCGCATTTAAAACTCTTAAGTGCTAGCTTGTCTTTTGCTTCTGGATTGTTTTTAATCTCAAGGTTCGTCATAGCTGGCGGATTTGCAAGCGATGCAGTTGTAGTGCAGTTTCGTGTTTAAGTTTGCGTATACCGGTATGTCTGTAAGTGGCTTCACACTTACTTTAAGGGTCTTGTGGGCATTTGTTTGTATGTGTGTGTGTGTGTGTGCTTGTGTGTGAACCTCTATACAATAAAAATGCACACATTTGTGTCAGCCCTTGCCTGGAGTTGCCACTATCGTCCTGAGCAGAACAGCTCGGTGGAGAGCAGCTATCAGAACCACGTTAGGGGAACAGAGAAGGAGAGGGTGAGAGGCAATGATAAATGGCTGGGTCACACTAGCAGAAATTAGTGGAGCTGTATGCAAAGCTGTGGCGTTTTGTTTGATGTGAAACAAAAGAACCACCACGACAAAAGTGTCTGCCAGCCTGCGCAGCAAGACAGCAGCCCTCAGGACATACACTATCAGCTTTAAGTGTGTGTTTGCATATGTGCATGGGTTTTAGTACGCACTCATCTGTGCATGTATGCAGTTTTTGCAGGCGTATCGTGCGCAGTGCTGTTTCCTACTCCTGTCCGTTCTGTGTGTATTATCGCTCTCTGTGTTTTTGTGCTCCGCTCATAATGACACACAATGCCTGGGCCTTTGTACACCAGGAGAAGACGTGGTTTCTTCCTCAGTACAGCTACAGCATATCTGCTCTATTAAGCGGCTGAAATATAGCCGTCTAATTTCCTTGTGAATGAATAGGATCTTAGAGGGCAGCTCTCCTCTTAACATAAGGATGTAAATTGAACTGTTTAAATGTCATGGCTAGCAAGCTGATTTGATTCGAATTGATTTGCTTGTTTCTAGAAAGAAAAAAAAAAAGACACCCCCCCCCCCCCCTGCCCCGCCCATTCCCCAAACCTTAGCTGCACTGGCTGCCATAGATAGACCAAGGTCTTTCTTTCCACCTCAACAACACATTGTAGAGCTCCTGAATTCTTCTATCTGCTGTGATTATGTACAAATGGCCTTCATTTGCCATCCATTTCAAAGCTGTAGTGCTGCATTGTGACTAGAGGCAGATGATGCAGACCAAATTACAGCGGGTTTGCTGCCTGAAAAGGATACTCGCACAATAGGCTTTGTGAAGTATTCCCTTCAATATGTCGCCATTATTCTCACCTTTGTTGGTGTTTCTCTCTATGTTTCAGGAGCATCGTTGGTTTCTAGATTGCATTTGCGGTGTTAGGAGTAGAGAGAGAATTGAAAATGGTTTACTCGTGTCTTGTCTCTCTCGTGCTATTCCATCATTATCAAGGGAAAAATAATCTGTGTGAAATTCTTGTTAACTTGTTTGGTGTAGTTTGAATGAATAATTGTATTTTATTTAATTATGCTCAGTTACAAGACAATCGAGGTCACAGAACATTATTTCCACCCATCTATCGTTTCATATGTTTTTGGATTTCCTGCTTTAGTATACATAGGCCTATCCCCCAGATTGTTTTATAATGGTTATAAAGTGATGAGAATGTTGTTTAGCTTTCTTTTTTTTTACCTTTTTTTACCAGCAAACTAGACTTCTGGGTTCAAGATTCTTTATTGTCATTTGCATCACATGTGGTACATGAAGTGGATTGAAACTGTGTACTCAAGGTCCCAGTTATACACCAAAATATCAAAAATATTCATTCAACCTTTATTTATACAGGCTAGCCTCGTTGAGCCACGGGGATATAAAGTATAAAAAAGTAACAGTAAACAATGATCTAAGATATATGCTAAACAATTACATCTCTAATTCAACAATTCTATTATTTTGTTATTCATTGTATTTCCCTTTTAAAGGATGTCAATTTTATCAAGTCATTCCCTAATTCACTTCCTTAACAACTACCTAACTTTAAAACTAAAATAAAGTTAAGAAAAGTGCTGGATTCAGCATTTTAGCACCTTTTTTTGGTAAACTTTGTTTCAGGATTACTGCAGGCACAACCTTCCTAAATGTGTGCCTTAGTACATAAGGCTAATAATTTGTGCTTTTCTAAATAAGTGCTTTGAAAGTTGACAACAACTTAAAGCAACTCAATGTATCATTTAAGACTTTGTATATCTCATTGATGTGTGTGTTGTAGTTTGATCAAATCTCATCTAGCATTTCACTCCATGTGCATTGTTGTTTCCAATTTTTGGATTCATCTTTTTGATGTACTTTATTTTACCCTTTGTTTTTTCCACTTTTAATTAACTTTCTTCATCTCATTTGTAGTATTAATTAGAAAGTGCAGTTATATCTAATTCAGTTGTGGTCTTTCATTTTCCATAAGACATTCAGCTTAATGGCAGTTGTATGAAATAAATAAGATGCTTTGAATTGGTTTTGTTTAGTCTATGCCTGCTATTAATGTTACATTCCAGGAATATCAAAGCTTCATTCAAAATAGTTGGTCTTGTCTTGTCCTTGAGCTCACCATCCACAGTACTAAATGGCCACAGGAAGCTTTCATTTGGAGCTGTCACAGCCACCAACATCTCTCTCCTTTCTCTCAAAACACAAAAATGTTACCATGGTGATGTAATAGAAAATTATTGCATTTTAAATAAGTATTGTCAAGGTAACTATTCATAAGACTTCTCTCACCTTTTTGTTTTCCTGTTTTGTCCCTTGTGAAACAGAAGTGTAAAATCTATCAGTCTACAGTGCATCGCTCTGCAGAGACGTCTAATCTCTCTTGTCCTGCTCCTCCCATCATCTACCACACGTCTTCAAAACGAGGTCCCATTCGCCTCTTTGTGATATAAGACACAGAGGTAGATGAAGTTCATTTGAGTTCAGTGAAATCTTAAGGGATTCATCATTACATATTTACTGGCTGAAGCTGATCTTGCTGTAAGGTTCTACCCTCGTCCCATTGATCTAGTGCGCATGTTCACTCCTGAGGTTACAGGACGTGCTTCCATTTGCATAAGGCCCTGGGCAAGGTTCTTTCCACCATTGATTGGCCTGTCCGTGAGCGCCCCGTGCCTTCTCACATTGATCACTTTGTTTTTTTTTTCCCGGAGACAGTGCTACTCAGAGTTCAGCTGCAGCTCTGGCGTATCAGACCTGCCGGAGGAAGAGAGAGCAACTGACATGGAGAGAGAAAAGAAAAGGAGAAAGAAACAGGGGCAACTAGGAGTCACAACAGTTAGATGAAAAACTTTTGAGACAATCTGATAAATCATTTTGCAATATTTTTTTTTCCTCTAAAGTTGGAGATAGAAACAAATAATTCCTGTTGCCACTGCTGCCACATCATTCTTTCTACCTGCACTTCCATCCAAGCAGATCAAGTAGTGCTTTAAAATAATGTGCACTGTTCTATGCGATTGAACATCTATGTGCACAGTTCTTGGTTTCGAAAATAATTCAAACATAAAAATCTGTTTGCATATGCAGATAGTTCATGCAGTTTTAAAAATTATTTAATTAAAGTAAACAACCGTTTGCCTTTTAGCTTTGGTTTGTTTAATATGTGTGCAAAAGAAAAAGCTCTCTGTGCATCATTACTTCTCTGTATGATTACTTTTATCAATGTTATAAGCATTTTAAATACTTGATTAGTCTTACTTATTTCCAGTTATTCAGCTGATCGGGGTGATTCTGTATTGATTAGGCTTTTGGTGTTCACTTTTTTATTTAGATTAATAAACAGGGATTCAAATTTCACTGTTATCACAACCACATTTATGACATATTGACTCAGATTTTAAACTAAATGTTGCACTACGTTTGCTGATGTTTAATTTGAATGATAGGTGAGCTTCTAATGTTTTTATTTTTTTATTTAAATATTTGTTTTTGGCTGAACAGGTGTTCTTCTGAAAAGATTTATAACACGTCATAAACAATTTTAACTTGAAATACTTTCCTTTAACATTCTTACAAATATAACATTTAGATTAATCTGTTTATATTTCAATTTGTGTATTTTAATACCTTTGTGTGTTTGTCCAGCAGGGCGTCAGTAGTGACGAAAGGCTCAGACTCCCATGATGCACCGCTTCTCTTTGTTCTTCTTTGTGAAAGCAGTGTGCGTCTTTGTCTGCCTTTCTCGTTCTTCCCGGCTTGTTGCCTCAGTGGCGAGGTCTCAATCTCGTTTTTTTTTTTTTTTTTCTTCAAGCCTGTTTTTTCCCACTCTTTCATACTCTTAGGTCACTGCTGCCCACTTTTTTCAACCATCTTTTTAATTTGTTGTCTTTTATCATCATCCTTAATAAGCAACCAGTCTCCACTTACCTGTACTTCTTTTGCTCCCATATCCCATTAAATAAATAATAAAATACCGGTAAGCTCCATCACTCCCTGGTTTTTGACGTTTTGCACTTGCTAGTTTTGAATCTTCACTTTTGAATAACCTCAGTCCATACTATTTATTTATTTATCCATGCCATTTTGCTAGGCATGTGTCACAAAAAAGCACAGGGGGGTGGTTTCCAAGGGGGTCAACCTTCTCATATATCGTGCAAACAGTATTTAATGTGATTTTGAAGAGCAGTTTGTTTCTTGAAACACTGCTACACTGATCAAACTCAATCACTCATCTAAAATTTAAAGTTGTGATCTGTAATGCAATGCAGATTTTTCAAAAAAATTTTTTTTTTTTTTTTGTGCATTCTGCGCTAACTTGCTTAACTTTGTATCACATTCACTGCTGTCAGTGTGGTGTTTCCATGCTTTCACCTGCTGCGTCAGGGTGTGTCAGTTGGTTCAACCTAGGTCACCTTCAGCAGAGAGGGAATACAAGTGCTTGACATGAGATTGAATGTGGTGAAGTCGATGTGTTGACAGCTCCAATAAAGCACTCGTCACATCGCTTGTCACAAGTAGCAAATTGCCACTTATTATTTGAACTTAACATGTTGAATCAAGTTTATTATTATTAATATTATTATTATCATTATTATTGTTGTTGTCCTTATTTCCTTTTTTTATATATTTTTTGCTTTCAACTCTTTGAATGGTCTTATTCTGTTTGAAATGTAAGAGGAAGGAACACGTCTTATGATTAAAAGAAAAATGAAAATGTTTCTGAAAAGCTGTGAGGCACAGCCAAGGGTCATTCCTGGTGCAAATGTCAGTGAACTTAGTGACTCCAGGGTTGGAGTTTAAACCTTCTTTTCTTTCCCTGATTCAGTATATCTTGCCTTTTGACATCCCCTTTTTTTTCCTCCAAATTCTGCATCTGCATCTCTGCCTGCCTCCATCTCACGCTGTCTTTAATTGGTTTTACAAAGATTCACAATTTGTAATATGTGTGGATTATTTTTCTAGTTGCCATCCTCAAACTCTCCATACCAGGTAAAAATAAACGTTTTATTTGGTTTGTTTGCATAGAGATTTATTTTTATTTAGGTTGTTTTTTTTTTCTTTTTGGCAATGTATTGCTTGCTGATTGTGCAGCTTTTGCACAGCAGATAGAAATGTAATTGGAACAGAATGTGAGTGATTGTAAAATAAAAAATGGTTATGTTTTTCTGCACTTGAAACTTTATATACACTATCTTGTTTTAGTTGATCCATTCCCCCTTTCATTTTGTAGTCTGCAACACCTTAGGCAAGTTATGTTTGATACCTTACAGCAAAATTTAGGAGGTATACTTTGGTTATGTGCCTGCTCTTAAGCATATTTAGTATTTAAGCCTGAAAAGATGACGGTGAAATGAGGTATGAGGTGTTTTATGAGCCATTTTAAAGCCATGTGTGTTGTAAAACATGATGGGGTTATGAAAGCCTCAAAGAAAGAAGCAGATGGAATGGTAGTTTGGGAGAAACTACTTGTATCAGTTGGCTTGGACTTGAATGCAGATCTCACTGTAAGAAATGCCTTAGTTTTTGGTAAGAAAGTTCATGCACAATAATCCAGGTACCAAATCCAATCATTCTCAGTCGGGTCATCTAGACAGTTTCTTTTTTATAGAAAAGTTTCAACCTCCATCCGGAGAGCATCATCAGGTGTGAATACAAAGCGATGTTCTTCCATGACATGCTTGCCTCTCTTATTTTCTTGCCTTTGCAGCTTCAAACATTAGGTGTTGGACTACTTTTACTTTCCATCACCAGCTAACTAACCCAACACACAAAACCCCCATCCTGTTCTATACCTGTTTAACTTTTGACACATTTTCTTGTTCTTGTCTTCCAACCTTGTCTATCCTCTCTGATCGTTGTGATGCACACTGACCACAGTCCACCACTCTGTTTCCACATTTCTTTTATCTATTATACCACTTTGTTTCTCACCTTCTTAAGGAGTTTCCGTTATCTTTTGGTGCTGTTGTTGTGTGGCATGGGTAGGTTGATTTGGTCCCAGTTCTCTTTGATGAAAACACTAGGGGGCACTGCCTCTCCTTTGTTACCCACTATTCCCTTTAGCAGGCTTCATTGCTGTATATGTTTTCTGTATACATTTTGTCATGAGTACTGTGCCTGTGCTGGCTTTTTGTTAAAAAGTAGTCCCTTGTTTGTCTGTAAAGGGTGAGACAGCTCTGCAGTTAGAGGGAAGAGAGCATGCTGCAGGGTAAGTGAGTGCCAGGATGGGTCCATTGCTCTAACCTTGCCATCATCCTTTGTTTCTGTTAGCTGAACTGCAGGGTTTAGGTTAATGAAGAGGGCCTGGACAACCGAGAAGAGCGACAGTCATCTCCCAGTTAAATCGGCTCACCTCTAGCCTTTAGAGACCTATCTTCAACCTTCCCCCCTCTCCGTGTCTCTGTCTCAGTGTTGAAACTCTGTCCCCCCTGTGTCACACCATTTTGCCTGGCTTTGGAAATAGAACATTTTTGGTCAATGTTTTTTTTTTTTTGCAAGACAGCTGCAATTTTGTTCTTCTGCAATTTAGACAAGAGACTTTGATTGCCTCTGGGTCAGGTCAAGACAAAGCCAGCCCCAAAATAAAAAGCAGCACTAGACTCTGGAGTTGGAAAAGAGACAAAAGAATGGGAAACTTTGTTCTTTTCTACTGGTCAGTCCCGTTCTTGTGGCGTCAACAATCTTTTTCATTTTTTTTATATGCACACAAGTCATACTTTGCAATTAGTTATCAAGCAGTCTCTCCTTGCATCCTTGTGTTTTTGTTCTCTTCAGTCTTCTAATGAACGTACATGTTTTTGTGGAAAACTTATTATTGATTTTGGTATGCTTTCTCTGGTAAACAGACAGATGATAAGAGAGTTTGATAGTGCTAATTGGCAGCTCCCGTCCATACAGTGTGTGACTGGTGGTGGGTTGGGGCTGGGCGACGTGAAGCGCTGTTATTGTTTAGAGGTGTCAAACCAACACAGAACAAAGAAATGTGCTGTGTGTACCCATCACTCCTGAATGCAGTTGAAGTACACACACTCACACACATATTCATCTTTACATAAGTATAAATGCACATTTCTGTCCATCCGCTCCTATATGCACACACACCAGCAGCGCATTACGTGGCATCATATGTGACAGAGTTCATCCCCACTGACTGGCACACACTCACACACACAAAGACCTACTGCTGCACACACAGATGCACAGTCTTAAAAAAATCAGTCTGAAAATGACAAGATAATCACCACATTCAAACTTACCTTCAGCTTTGTGTAAATGCCTCTCTCTCTGAGATAAACTAATAAATATATTTCCTTTTCAAATGCACTGCACGGAAGGCTCTAATTATCATATGCTGACAAAGACCTGACAGAGGTACAGTAGTTAAAAGGTAATTTACCACAAGTAGGAGTTTGGGTAGGGAATAGGGTCAGCGAAATGTCTCACCAAACACACACATACACACATATATATACACACAGGAATACACACAGCCTCCACTTCTTTCTTTAATGGTTTATTCACATGTTTCGAGGACTTTTAACATGATTGACTGACAATGTCTTTTTCCGAAATAGCATCTTCAGTAATAAGAAATAATTGACTCCCTAATCAAAAAAAGGGTTCATGGAATCCACAAACCCAGCTGTAATCTTCTCTGGCATTTCCAGCAGGATTGACAGTTCTCATAGCTTCAGGCTCTATACCATTTTGATTTAATTGCTTTTTTTATATGATTAATAATATGCTTTGTACTGAATAGTGTGTGTGTGTGCTCAGTTTGTGTAAGTCTGAGTGTGCACACCTCATCCTTCTCTGAAGTTTTGTTTTTAATCAATAGTATCGCTAAGAAAAACTTTCTCTTGTGTACTTTTTTTCTTTCTTCTAATACATATTGTAAGAATATTTGTTCTATATCTGGAGCAGAGAGAGAGAGGAGCACTCGACGTCCATTTCAGAAGGTTTATTTTA
>JAVCKU010000001.1:12103679-12116725 GCA_032273985.1 Hypsolebias coamazonicus
TGGATGGATGGATGGATGGATGGATGGATGGATGGATGGATGGATGGATGGATGGATGGATGGATGGATGGTATATTCAGCTCTTCAGCACAATTTCATTCACTCAAAACTCTATAAAATTTTAACTTAATTTATGAATGATGGTTTATCAGGAGGTCTTAGAACATGCTACTGACTTCCTACATGTTGCCTTTTCAAAGCTGAACACTACCTCTAACTTGTTTGACATCTCAACATATTTCATTGATCATCATTCAAGCCAGAAAAACCATGTCACATCCATCCTTTATTTTTTTTTTTACCTGCTTGCTCCTGTTGTGGGGAGATGGTGCTTATCTTGAGAGGTCATTGGGTGAATGGTGAGGCACACCCTGGACAGGACATGAGTTCATCACAGGGACACAGAGAGAAACAAAACAGACAGCCATTCATGCACACACTCATACCTTATGACAATTTAGAATTTAGTTAAGTAACAAGTTTTATTCATTTTTATTTTATTTTGTTTTTTTTTTTGTTTTGTTTTTTTGGTAGAAGAAAACCAAAGTACCCATAGAAAACTCACACATGCACAGGGAGACGTTATAAACCCCATGGAGAATGGTCTCCAGCCTGGAGCCGAACCCCAAACATACGAACGTCATGCCACAAGGCGTCTGGTCCAATCAGCTGCTTCACTGTGCAGCCCTAAATGACAAAATGTTTAACCATATCATCCACCTCCCATTAGCTTGTTTCACCACACTACTTCTGTCCAGCTAAATCATCATCATTGATCATTTTTTAGCAGTGATAGTATTCTATGTTATACTCTACATAAAAAAATGTAAAATAAATTTACATTTAACATCCTTAAATTGTTTCTAAATAGAACAAACAAGACTGAATGACAATATAATTGGAATTGCTAAAGAAATTATTAGAAAATAGAGAAAAAAATATAATTGGATGACCTTGGGTCATAAGAAGCTTCAAATTACACTTTTTTTATGCTCAGAAAAGAATGTCAATTTTTTTTTTGTTTAAATATGTAAACAAACATAATAGTGGATTATGTGACTAGCTTTGAATCATCTCCTCTTCACCACATCAGTAAGTATATAAACCAACCCTATCTATGGTAAAAGACAGTATCTATGGAAACCAATGTGAGCTGTTCTTGAAATATCTAATTTAGGCAATTTTATTTTTAATTTGAATTTTAAAAAAGAGGAATAAACACTGCTTGTCTGTAGTGTATGAAGCAGAATTAATAAAATGCACTGAGTGTTGCCGTGCTTATTGTGTCAGGAAGTAATGAGATAGGCTGCACTGATCCCTCACTGATTCCATGTCTCCTAATCCTCAACTCTTTTCCTGCTTCTCTTGTTTATCCACTAACATCCTCTGACCACTGCTGCCCTGTCACTGCTCCTGTTTGACTTTTGACCTGTGTTTCAGCTGACCTGGTACCTTTTCAAATGGTTTGACAGCTGAGTTAAAATGAAAAATTTAATCAAAGCATACTGCAAATTTATATTTTATATGTATTTATTATATGTTTGCATTAGAGCGTAGCTTATTTGTTTCTTTGCTGCATTTTATATGTAACTTTCCTGTTTCCAAATTTCAGTAGTCTTTTTTTTATATACAGTAATTAAAAAAAAAATGCTGTAATGCCATTTTGTCCACTTATATTTATTTAGCTTTTGTTGGTTTACTTTTTTTATTTCATCTGTCACTCTTTTTTCTCTTCTTACCTCAAATCTCAATGATTTTTTTTCCTGGTGTCATTTTGTGAGAGGTCATGTTGGACAATGCTGTCTTCTGGCGTGAGCATTTGTACAAGAGTGGAGATATGAGGACATACATTCCTGCAAGATAAAAACTCATTTACACTTGTGTGTAGGTCTTCCTAATATGAAGAATGCTGTGTGTACAGCCATGTTATCAGGGTGACCTAGAGACAGACTGGTTATCACTTGTGTGAGCCTCTAAGGGCTATACTACAGAGCGAGTGGAAAATCACCACTCCTGTCTACTCCCTGTCTCTGCCCCTATGTGTTGGTCAGCCAGTATGTCCACCTACTGTGGAGTACAACTCTTATCTGTTCCACATAGACAGGCCACTTATCCACACACACAATAAAGCTGCATGGACCCTCAAAGCTTCTCACACACACACATGCACAAACACTCAGAAGTATCCCGTCACATGTAGATACAGTTACTGCCCCTAAGATACACACACTATCAGTCCTTGCATTGATCAGTGTTTACCCTGGATTTCTTGATGTGACTAGTTGTTGTAAAATGTGGGAACAGTCCAGAGGGCAGAGAAGAGCAGCCTGGGAGTAAACACGCAGATCAAGAGGTCACCGTGAGGATAGGCAAACAGACCTCAGGGCACAGAAAGTTGAATTGGGTCCAATGCGCACTAATTCTTAAGTCCAAGTTTAAACATCTATATGTCTGGTGACTCTTTATTTATCTGCCTTTACTCCCTAATGCTTGCGTACACCCCCAACCGATTTTATAGAAACACAGGAGACATTTTGTTTACTTTTTCAGAATCAGAAGGTGTTAGGTCAGTATTGAATGCACAAATTCTAAGCCTATATTTAGAGCCATTTTAATCTCTTTTTGTTTGTCTTATTATTTTTTTTAATTATCTGGGGGCAGGTCAGCTGATCCTCAGATGTCACACAGTGCATGCAGCTCCCCTTTGTCCCAGTTCTGCTCTTTACACAAAACCCCGCCAAAAATGAAGATAAATGACCAAAGCAAAGATGAGTGTTCACACTTTGTGCCTGAAATATGTAAAAGCAAAAGGAGGCTGGCACCCACCACTGGAGGAGATTTGAGGAGAAATGGAGGGATGCGAATCACATTTGGCACCAGACAGCTATCAGGTAGTAATTAGTAAAGCTAACATCCCTGATGAAGAAGTCAAGTCTAGGTCAGAGTAAAAAACTTCAAGGGTCTTAGTAGGTAAAGGTTGGAGGCCAAGGCATGCTCCCTCTCCTGGCTGACTATAAGCCCATGCCTTGCCTGCTCAGATCTGCTGAAATCTAAGTTAACCTTTAGCCTTGAGGTGTCACCGCCGGTCACATGTCAGGCTGGCTCTTGTTGACCATGTTGACTGTGTTCTTATTAGATTGTCTTAGTAGTTCCTACTCACAACACTAGACAGCTCAAGTGATTTAGACTTACACTCGATGAAGCTTTTGACATAGATGATACCTTACAGCTTAAACCCATACTTGGCATTCCAGCCCCTCTCTGGCCCCAGGATCAAACTTTCTCCGTCCTACAGACAGACCCTTAAAACAATCAGCAGAGAAATTAATACACATATGGATCAACAGCGGACGAGAAAAACTTTGTTATACTTCAAAAAATACAGTGCAGTCTATTTCATGTGTGAGAAATCTGAAGTGAAACTTTTGTGAATGAAGATGTACAGTATGTATAGATGTCATTGCATTTATCCCTATTTCCTAAAAATAAAAATAAACTCCTCTAATCCTAAAGGATAACATTAATCTATTTTAATATGTTGCATATTAGTCACCAAATCATTTCATAATATAATTATATGTAAAAAGTTATTCTGAGTGGCAGATTATAACAATAAATTAATACAAGAATTGCAGCTGAAACTTGTAGTTTTTTCACTGAAGTCATGTCTGTTCAGGTCAGGAATGTTGACACAAGGGCTAAAAGTTAACTTTTATTCTAAATTCTTACCATTTTACCAGCACACAGACTGTGATTGAAATGTGAAAATAAATGTCCTTGGGAAATGTTTTTTTTTTTAATTCATTTATTTATTGTTATTTTTCTAATAAAATACAAAATAGTAATACCAATAAGCATTAATTAGACTGGAAAAATCACATCCTTGTTTATTTTAACTTTATAAAGACTTACCAGGGATTCCTTTGTGTTGCCATGTATTAAAATATAATAAATACTTTTTTTTCTGAAAAACTTCAGTCTCTGAGGAATTTGGATAAACAAGGATATGTTTCAGTTTTAAAATAAAAAGGTTTGAACTTTGTGAACTTCAGTGCATTTCATTTATCTGGTGTGCTATTTGTGGTGCTTCTCATCTCTTGAATCCTGGCCTAGTTTCTCCAGCTTGTTTTTGGAAACCAAGAGTTAAGCTGCAGTGCACAAGCCATTAGATCGCTGCACTGTATGCCTGACCTCTGACAAGTTAAGCCCCTGCCCTGCCCCATCCCTGGTAACCCCACCCCCACCCCAATACACACACACACACACACACTCTCACCACCACATCTGCCCGCCTCATGCTTTGCCCCAGCTTCATTCGTTCTTGGAACTGATATAGTGTTTGGCTGATCCTCCTTGTATTTCTTCATACTGAAATCCTATTTGCTCTGTCATGTGTTGGTGCTCACAGACTGCGTGTGTGTGTGTGTGCGCGCACACACATGCATGTGTGTGTGTGTGTTATGACGCTCATACAAATAGAGCTGTTTTGAAGTTTAGTCGCATCATTGTCTTTTACACATCTCAAAGAGGACGGTTCTATCCAAATGCATCATAATGAAATGACTCCATCACACATCCAGGTGTTTAGTTATAAACCATTGTGATATTGTTGGTCAAAGTTTTCATTTCATATTTAAATTCTGCTATTTTATGTAATAAAATGTTGGACTGAGTGACTGAACAAGTGCAAAATGGGATTGAAGGTTGTGGGGTGGGGGAGTTTGGGTGCAGGTGGGAGGCAGGGTTCAGACTCATTACTGAGGCACAGAAGGAGAGCAAGAACGCACTGCAGGGTGAGAGGTCCTTGGCAGCAGTCCACCAGTTGGCGTCTCGGTGTCCACATTTTGTTCCAGCTGAGTGCCCACAGTGGACCTGACTGCTCTCCCTTCAGTCTGAACTCTCTAGTGAGGACCCATATTTAGTTCTACAACTTTTCTGATACATCACTTTCTTTTCTTTCTAACCCCTTCTAGTCATAAATGACTTTTAAACCCTTCGAAGGGGATGTTCATAAACTTATTTGTCAAATCTTTGTGCAAAGTGTGTGAGTAGACAAACAGTAGAATACAGTTAGGGCTTCATTTTAAATGCAGTGACAATCATGTCACCTCATAATTTGAAAACCTTCCATTTTCATGATGCTAAAAAAATAAAAAAATATAAAAAAAGACCTTAGCAAAATAGGTTTTCCATTTAAGAATCACAGTGACATTCGTAGATAAATGATACTTTTATTATTTCATCAAGATATTACAATATTAATGTGATAAAAACTAAAAAACTTGCAACTTGAAATATTTTCTGAGCTTTCCTTAAAATTATTTAAATACTATTTTTGCAGAACTTGTATAAATGATTTTTTAATAGGATTTCAGTACCACAAGCATCTGTAACTTAGAGCACTTCACATTGCAGACGTCTTTGCTTGTCTCTGTTGGTGTCAACTATATTTGTTTTTGAGCAAATTATATTGTAAAACAATTACATAGTTTTGCAAACTCCAAAAGTAATCGTTGGATGGACATCTACATCTGATTTACCTTTGGCATCAGTATAATGGCCACCACTCGTAGCAAACACAAAAATGTCTACCGGTATATGTCAGTTAATTTCATAGATATTGAGCTGAATTTAATGTGGTAGTAGATGAGAGTCGTCCTTGACACATGCTTCAAGCACAATCAGATCACAAGGTCTGGCATGAGATGTTAATTTTTAAGGTTTAATGAAAGTGGCCATATCACCTGGAATGAAAAGTGGCAGGCAGTATGCATTCCTTTTATAAACACTAGACATTTAATAATTGATGGTTTAGACTTTATAATTCTTAAATTGAAAATTATTTGCTTACATTCCAAAATAGCTATAGATTGCACAACATAATGTGAATGTGGATTTTTTTTTCATTAAATTTTATGTTGTGAAACATAAAAATATACTTATATGCACATTTTAAGCACAACCCCATTTCTGAAAAAGTTAAGACATTGTGCAAAATGTTAATAAGAACATAATTCAATTATTTGTAAATTGCAACAAAAAAAACACATTTTATTTACAATGAAAAATACTGTACATTTCTACCTTTGAAATTAAGAATTGTACCTTTTTGGGGGGGGCGGGGTGTCATTTTGAATTTTCTGGCAACACCTTCAAAAAGGTTGGGACAGGGGCATATTTACCTCTGTGAAGCATCTCCTCTTCTTTTAACACCACCCTTTAAACATTTGGGACCTGATTAGACTAATACATTTCACACAACAAACTTTTTTTTCAGAAACATGTTGGAAATTTTCTACATTACTTTCTACTTTTAATGTGGCTGCAGTAGCTTGGTGGTCAGTGCTATGTTCTTGTAATCCTGAGGTTGCGAGTTTGAGCCCAGGTTGTGTGTCAAGAAGGGTACTGATTCACTGTACAACATTTGCCAAATCTTTCATATGAGTGCACTCACTGTGGCAACCCCTGAAAAAGGTAGAAGCCAAAAAAAAACCTTACTTTTGACTTTTAATGTAGTCCTCTTGTGTGCCTCTTGTAGCGGTAAAGGTTGAATCAAGTGTTACAACCCCCACCTCAACCATGGAAGAGTTGATAGCTGTTATATACTCAGATGCCCGGAGACAAGTATGTTTTTAGAGGCCTAATGAATTGCACTTGTATTGATCTCCATGGGAAATGCAAGTATGATATCACTGAAAGAAAAGAAGGAAAAAAGCACTCTGGCTTTGAAGGAATTGAGGCAATAGAGGTAAGGTTAAAGAGGGCAGACATGTTAGTAAAGACTTTGTCACAATGCAGATAGAGGGATCAAGATTGGAAATTGATGAGATAGAGAGCTGGGTGACTGAGTCACAGAAGCTTGAAATAAACTGTCGGAGGCACATGGCCAGTCATTACAGTGAAGCGGACTGGCCCTGCTCAACCTTGAACCAGTCAATAAGCTATTATAACCATGCAAATTGTGCCAAATCAGAGGCCTGACATATTGATATTATATTCCTGTGCAGGCACCAGGTTATACATCAATATTGGAATCCAAAAACAATATGTGTAATGCTTTGTTGTTGTTGATTGCATAGACTCACAAAGGAAAATTCCCATCTGTAAAATAATAACATTTTGTATTTGTCTTGGTAGGCTTAAAATAGTTTTTTAGAAGGTAATAATTGAAACACTACTGTTCCAAACTCTACAACCATTTCATTAGACTTCACTCCTACAAAATCCTACCCTTTCCCAAACTCCGCTTCACCCCATTTTCCCTCACATTTTCTCTATTTTTTTCCTCTTTTGACAGTAGGGCATTCTGCCAGGTCATTTACTCTGGGTGACAGTGTGAAGCATCCAGTAAGCCAGCGTTTGGGTGATGTAATTTGAGCTAAAAGCCGTGTAAACACTGCTTTGACCTTGGTTTTAGATTTGTCAATATGGCTGTGTTGGTGAACAGAGAAGAGGATTGTGTGGGATTGAGAGCAACATGTCCTAGCTATGCTAGTTGAAAGTCTCAAGCTTACTGACTGTTTTGATAACCTCACTGAGATCATTTTGTCTTATACATGACCTAAACAACTCTCCTTTTAAGCATCTTTTCAACTACTCTCCTTGTCAAAGCTCCCTGTGCACCTCTGCTCTAGTTCTTGCTTTTTGATATTTGCACATGTTCAACCTCTTGAATGCTTGTTTCTGCCTTCACCGTGTTTTCCCTTTAACCTTGTTTTTCCTATTCCCTGACCCTGCTCCTTTTTTTTTTTTTTTCTTTGATAGCAGTATCTCTGGCATTCTCTCAGCAGCTTGGTAGGTGTCCATGCTCATCTTTTCTGTCTTGGTGTTTTTCTTTGTTCCTCTTGACGTGTGCTTGGTGCTCATCTTTATGAGTTCTACAGGTCAGCACAGGTAAACACTGGCCAACGGTCAGGACAACATTGAGCTGTTGATCCATTTCAGAGACAAAATGTTTTGTCCCTTTTTAGGTTTTCAATTAGGGTAAAGCTCTATAGGTTTTGACCATGCCTTATTGAGTCCTTCATTTTGTAGTGGTTAGGCAAATGAAGTAACATTCTAAAAGTCAGTACCGATCATCAGTATTTTTGATAGGTTTACCAAGGTAGCAAAGTTGAGTGCTTTCAGTAGGGAATCAGTATATTGCTCAATCTCCCTGCCTTTAAATCTTCAGTTCGTCCATCCATCTATCCATCCATTAACTTTACCCGCTTCTTCCCTTTTGGGTCATGTGGGGGTCACTGGTGCCCATTTCCAGCAGTCACTGTGCAAGTGGTGGGGTACAGTAGTCCTTCAGTTATTTCGGGGGTTACATTCCAGATGCCCTCGCAATAGGTGAAAATCCATGAAGTAGGGACGTTGTATTTATTTTAGTATTTATGTATTTTAAGGCTTTTATAAACACTTCCCTCACTCTTGCACTATTCTTAACAATGTTCAAAACTCTCTAAATGTTCTAAAAGAGCACAGCAAAAGAGAGCAGACAGACTGATGCTACGGTTACTGAGCCAACCAGCACCCTGGGGTGGACTGGCCATCGAGACCACCGGGCTCAGTTCAGTTTGGGATAAGGCTCGGTTTAAGCTGTGCTTGATTTTCTTAAATGAGCAATCCATGCGACTCACTCTGGTATCCGCCTCACTGAAGCTCCCACAGCAGCAATGGGGAAAGACAGATCCCACCCCCGCCCCCTCCTTTCTCTTTCTGAGGCTGTCAGCCACAACAGAGCAGAGACACAGAACAGGTTGTATGCCCACCTATTGTGTCATGACCCAGGGAAACATTGTATACAATCTTACGTTAAAAACCCGCGAAAGAGTGAGTCCGCAAAAGTTGAACCACGCAGTATCAAGGGACTACTGTACACCCTAGACAGGTTGCAAGTCCATCACAAGGACACATAGAGACAAACGAGACAAACTACAGTTCACTCACAATTAGGAACAAATTAGAGTTATCAATAAGCCTAACATTCATATTTTTGATCTGTGGGAGGAAACCGGTGGTCCCAGAGAAAACCCATGCATGCTCGGAGAGGACCTGCAAACTCAACCCAGAAAGGCCCCCAGCCAGGATTCGATCTGGCGACCTTCTCTCTGAGAGGCAACAGCTCTACCAACTGAGGGTGGATAAGTTGATACTGTCCTACTTAATTTATTTGAGTTAGATTTAGTGTTTAGTTTTATCAGAAAGGGAGGTGTAGCTTGGTGGTCTGTCATGATGATCCTGAAGCTGTGCGTTCAAATCCAAGTTGTGCCACGAAGGGCATCCGACATAAAACAGTTACCAAGTCTTTCACTCACTGTAGCAACCCCTGCAGAAGGTAGCAGCTGAAAGACAACCAACTGCTTTAGTTTTGTCAGCATTAGCAAAGTGTCAAGACCCTGATATATCACACCATTATGTTTTTTTTTTTTTTCCCCACTAAGCTTCATTTTTAAAATGATGTGTGTTGATTAGTTTGGTGTGCCTGTTTTTCAACCAGCATCAGGTTACAGCTTTATAGCTAAATTTGACCTTGAAACATGCTGCCAAATTGTTAAAGGATCACTTTCTCTCTTTGCAGAGAGGTGATGGCAGAAGTCCTTTCTTTCAGCCCTTTTTTTTTTTTTTTAACCAAGTTGGAGCTTGAGTTGTCCATGTATCTACTACATGAATCATGTTTTCGTTTTATTGGATCTAAAGATTTTACAAGTGTTTTACTTTCTAGTAATAATTTTGCTTCCCCCTCTTTCACAATTGCATTGTTTGATGTTATAAACTTTTCAGGCCTGTAAATGATCGATACTGGGGTGTATATTTAGCCTTTTTCATCTTGTTAAATTATTATGATGCAACATCTCAGAGCAGGATTGAATAGTAACTAAAAATGGTATACCTATATTTGTAAAAAGCATGACCTTCACCCACAAGATGGAATGTTCCCTCTGGGTTGGGGATAAATGGATGGGTTTGAGTTCCTGAGAGTCTTGTTCACAAATAATGAGAGGATGAAGCGGAAGATGGATCAACAAATTGGGGATTCATCTGGATTAATGAGAGCATTGCTGTAGAACTAGTAAATCTGAATTCCAGTTTATTTTAGCATAACTGTTTACATAGATGACCTTCATCTTTTGGTCAGCTTAAACATTAAGTGTATTTGTTGCTCTCAAGAAAGACATAAACTTTGCCTGAATGTAAGCTATCATTTAAATAACTGTTTTATGATTAGGACTTACTGTAGATGAAATTCAAATAATACTTTTAATGTTAATGTAAATATCTTGGTAACAGTAAAAGGTTTACAAACTGATTTATTTTACAGAAAATCATTGTCCATATAAAGCTGTTTTGTTACACTGTGCTAGTTGTGTTGGTTAGGTCCATAAAAGCATGTTTTGTGGTACAGAGTATTCAATGTTAAATACTGAAAACTAAATTTCTTGAATATATTTCATCACTTTTTTTTAATTACTATTTCAGCTGACAAGAAGTCTTTTAGTTTGAAATACATATACCTTATACATATTATGTATTGTATATGTATTGAAGAGATTAAAGGTATGTAAGAACAAATATAGTACTAGATTTTACCTTCTTTTCAGTACTTAGCATTACCATGTCTGAAAACTAAGAATCTGCACAGCTCTAGACAGAGATAGCTTGTTAGGTCATAATTGTTATCCTCTTTTTGAGATGGTGTAGTGACAAGTCAGAATTTTTTGAATTGCCTCCTTGGAGAAATTGTGCAAAACAGCAAATAGGAGTTGCACACTATTTTTGAAAACAGAGACATGAGGATTACTAATAAAAGCTTCTCAGTGAACGTTTGACCTTGAATTCTAGGCTAATATTTAAGAAAACACAAAATTGCTCCAACAAGACCCACACTCTGTGGACTGCAGATGGGCAGAGTTTTTGTCAGAGAGAGGTAACTGTGAAGTAGTTTGCAATTAAACAGGAAATCTCTGAGGCATGCTAATTTAATAAAAAATTAGCAACATCTCTGTACTGAGCTCCAATAGGCTAGCTGAGCTTGCAGCAGGTGCTAGCCCACTCAGCTGTGGAACAAGGTATTTAAGTCACATTAGTAGCAGTAAAAATGTTGCTTGATAAGGAATTGTCAGCTTTTCTGTTTGTTTTCACCGCCTGTGTTACCTCTTAGAACTAAACAGTAAGCTTGAGAGCTTAGACAACTTTTGGTATAAACAGCAGCAGCTGCCTCAGTTCAACTTGAGAATGAACAAGGCATAATACAAGTGTTTTAAATATATAAAAAGTATTTGTTTAATACATTACTAAAGATGAGTTAGGTGTGCTTATACGGTGTATCTGATGTTTAAAAGCTGCCATCACAATACAGTTGCAAGTATTTCTTCTTTGTCAGACAACTCACTTTTCTCGCCATCTTCTGGCTTGCTTTGTTTTATTCACCTTTACCTTCCTCCTCGGTTACAGCTCCCCCTTCTTCTATCTTCTCAACGGTTCCTATGTGCTGTCATCTCTCTGACACAAGTTTAAAAAGTTGTAAAAATTAAAAATTAATCACTTCTGAGCATGAGGTTGCAGACTCTTCTGCTTCTTGACTGTTAGAGAGAGGGCAGAATGAGATGTGCAAGTAAAGACAAGAGGAGTCAAGGTGGAAAATTCCCTATGCAGTACTGTGCCTAATAGCTTTCAGTGTGCATACATACAGTAAAACACACTATAGCTGAGGAAAAGAAAAGTTGGTATGTATCCTTTTTTTATTTCTTCTTTTTACCTGTTGAGGCCCCAACAGTCCTCAACATTTTAACCCTGTCTTGCCTCTGCTGACTCTGATGTCTTCATCAGACAGATCTGCCTTCAAACTTTCAAACACAAAAAGTTCATTAAGTTTTATAAGTTAGTATAACATGCACATCTCACTGTGTGCAAGTTCACAAATGTACTTTGTTGTGCAGAATGTCTTGTTTTCTGTAACTCGAATAGACATGGCTCCATACAAACTCCACCGTCACATGTTTTCAGTCGTGCTTAGATCATGCTCATAAGGATGATTACCTGCCCTTTGTTTGCACTGGATGTATTGATTTATGTGTTTGTGTATGTGTTTATATATATGGTGTCTCTGCTCAGCCAGAAACGAAAGAGGATGGAATGAGGATGCAGGATGATGAAAAGTTGTCAGCTATAAACCGATGCCATACATTGATTTTCCTGTAATGAGTTCCCAGAATGTATACAGCCTTTGAAATATACACATACTTACTGCACATGTGAGGATGTCGCATAAACTCAGTTCTCTCATAAAACACACACACACACACACGCACACACACAGAACAATGCAGGTTCCGTCCTGGCCATGGAACACTGGACCATCTCTTTACCCTCACTATAGTCCTCAAGCAGTCATGGAAGTTTGCCCATTCAGTCTACACATGTTTTGTGGACTTGGCATTTGACCGTGTTCCTTGAGGTGCACAGGTGATGCTCTGCAAGGATGACAGTTTGGTTTACATTGCCGTGAGTAAGTTGGACCCCTTCAGAGTGGGAGTTGGACTCCATCATAGCTGCCCATACTGTACATGGACAGAATTTCTTTGTGCAGCCTGGGGGTGAAGGGGGTCCAGTTTGGTGGCCTCAAGATTCCATCTCTGCTATTTGCAAATGATCTGGTCCTGTTGGCGTCATCGTTCCGTGATCTTCAGCTCTCACTAGAGCAGTTTGTAGTAAAATGTGAACAGCCTGGGATACGGACCTGCACCTCCAAATCTGAGGTCATGATCCGATGTTGGAAAAGGGTAGATTGCCCTCTCCGGGTTGAGAGTGAGGTTCTGCATCAAGTGAAGGAGTTCAAGTAACTTGGGGTTTTGTTTATGAATGAGGGGAAAATAGAGTCAGAGATTGACAGAGGGATCAGTGCAGCATCTGCAGTGTTGTGGACTCTGTGCCGGTCTATTGTGGTGAAGAGGAAGCTGAACTGTAAGGCAAAGCTCTTTGTTTATACATACATACATTCATTCAACCTTTATTTAGGCAGGTTAATCTCATTGAGCCTCGAGGACTCATTTACAAGAGAG
>JAVCKU010000002.1:32537-43669 GCA_032273985.1 Hypsolebias coamazonicus
TTAAAAGTTTATGTGTGGAAATTGTCCTGCAGGCTGAATATAGCTGTGGGTTATATTTATTCAGTCATTATATTTGAGTCTGAGCTGGCGTCTCCAAAGACCTGTGCTCAGTTTGTGCACGTGACAAATGAAAGTGTCCGGGACTGTATTCCTAATTGACGACGATCACCACAACGACGTCTCCAATTAGGCTTGAGGTTGGAGTTTAGTTGGAGGCTCTGTCAGCTGATGCTATGGGCGATGGCTTTATTGCTCACTAACCATCGTTTCTTTTAGAGCTTATACGTGCTAATTACTTTGGATGGTCCCAAAGACGGAGATTATAAATCCATTAGTGCCGAAACCCTCGTGGTTTCACAGAACAAACACTATAATTTCGTAGTGTAACAAAAAAAAAAAAAAAAAAAAAAAACGTGAGGCTGGAAAAAGGAGGAAAGTGATTTTCAGCTGCGTGTTGCTGCTTCTCTCCTGTGTGTCAATCAGCTGGAACACAGCAGACCGAGTTCTGATTGTCATGCAACTCTACTCAACCCTCCAATAATAATAATAAAAAAAAAATAATACGTTTTGCGTCATTTTTAGCCGAGTTTCAAAATAAAAGTCCCCTTTATTCCCCCAGATGTCAGATAGTCAGAGGCACGCAGACCTCCAAGGAGCAAAGAGGATGAAAGCGCGACTGCATGTACCTGTTTGAGTCAAAGTGCGACACAAAGGGGGGGCTCGGGGGGGGGTGGTGGGTGCAGGCACCCGCACACTTTAAAGTCATTTATTTCAGGGGGGGGGAATCCACGGGGCAATGGTGGAGTTCTTGAGAAATTCAACAAGGATAACGGGAGCTTAAGGAATTCGCACGCAGATTACCCTTCATCCCACCCCTCACATTATCCCAACATGCATTTATTTCAGCCTTTGACACAGAGGAGTGCAGGGACTTCAAAAAATATACATTTCATGATTATTTAAAAAAAAAAAAGCTAAATAAATGAGATAAAATAGGAGGAAAGCTGTGTGTGTGTGTGTGTGTGTGTTATAAGGTAAGGGTCATCAGTGAAGGAGTGTTTTCCTCCTGGGTCCAAACAGCTCATGTTATGTAACCGAAAGGTGCAGCTCCAATGGACAACTTTGACAGAATGGTGTTTACACGTTCAGTCACGCTGCCGTGCACTAACTGACTCTGAGTGATAGTTTGCCAAATTTTCAGGCTCGACTTATTATTATTATTTTTCTTATTATTTATCTTATGGTTTGCATCTGAGTGGCGTGATTCCTGCCACCGCACCGTTTCTCCACAAACCCCACACACAGCAGGGGCTTAATTAGAAAGGTAGTGTAGCTGAACCATCAACATGCTGCAGCTCAGGATGACTGAACGCTCTTTTCACAACAATTCGGATCAAACACAAAGTAAATCCTTCGCTTTACTCCCCTGAGCTGTTTGAGGGGAAACAAGTGTCATCATGCATGTAGAAAACTTGAATATGTTTTTTCAGCTACATGAAGCTTGAGCAAAGTTCTGCATTCATTTCAGCCACTCCTTTGCAACTATAAAATATCAATTAAAGGAATCTTAAGTGCTGTGATTTAGTTAAACTGATGTTTTTTTTAAAAAGCAAAACAACTACTATAAATTATATTCAGACTTAAATAACCCCTAAATAACACCTCATGAGATTCTGAGCATTTTCATCCAAAAGGTGTGTGTGTTGAACATCAGTGAAGTGAAGACGGCCTGCGTTTAGTGTCCAGACCTGGCAGATTGTGACCTTATCAATGTGAAACTCTCAAGATAAATTATTCATCCCACCTGTTTGATGTCTTTGGCCTGAGAATGGCAAAAGGTGTATGATGATTTAAGATGCATCCTAAAAGCATAAAAATATCAGCTACTGAGCTACCTGTCTCCATCTACAGCAGAGGGAGAGGAAAACAGGCAAAAAAAAAGAAATATGGATATTTTGTTTTTAAACAAAAGACAGTCATTTAAAGTATTGTGCAACTCAGTATAACAGAAGGGGGACTCTGCTGTAATATTTTCACTCCCCAAAGTGTAGCTGTCAGTGTTGTGGATATGATGAGATGCACAGGTGTCCTGCGTTTATGTGGGTCGCTGAAGTGGACCACCCATACCGATGCTGCCCGCTTTAACTTCACTTTCCTTTGCAGAGTTTGAGCGAGCTCACCGTACTCTTTGTGACCGACTGCGTTTGTTACGTTGCAGGCGGAGCGCTGCGGTGGCCTGGCATCCAGAGGGACACGTCAAAGACCTGCGAGGGCCGAAGCTGGAATCAGACGCATCGTGCGGTTTTATTGTCGGAGATGGGTGTCACTTTACATTTATAATGATTTATATATGAAAAAAATGATTCTCACTTCTGGTGGATTTTGTCCCATTTGACTTGTACGTTTCTTTTTTTATGAGCATTATGTTTATCAAGCACTATTTATGTTTTGCTGCATGTGAACCATTAATACTGAACTGAAACGTGTTTGCTTTTGGGACTACTTTCATAAAAAGAAGTAAAAATCCTCTTGAAGAAGAATAGGCTGACTTTTAACAATATTTAGTATAAATGTGCAAAAGTTCAGCTTGAAGTATGTGTGAAAGCAAATGAAGGGCACTCACACACGTTTCTGTGTTTACTTGTGTCTGTGTGTGTGATAGTCGAGCGGTCTCCCTCAGATGTTCCCTTGGACCTTTGACCTCTGAGCTGGGGTCAAACCCTGACAAATGAGATGGTCGAGCTCTGACCAGAGCTGCAAACATTCCACAACAATCTTCTGTCCTCCTCTTCCCCTGTCCTCATATCAGTCATCTCCCACTCCTCTCGGTCCTTCTCGTTCACCGTGAAAGGAGCAGAGTGTGTTCTCGTTGCATTTGCAAACAAAAAGTGCTTCACTTTTCAAACATCCACTTTTCATGTGAAGACCAAAGATTTTTCGGTTTAGTATCCCCGATTACAATTTGCATTGCTAATTGAAGAAAGTGAAACAAAAGAGTATGAACTGAAACTAAAAAAAAAAAAAAAATCTGACAAAAATTTGGATATTACAGCCCTCTGAGAAGCACTGAATGTGTGTGTGTGTGTGTGTGTGTGTGTGTGTGTGTGTAAAGCCTGTCAGTGATGTCAAGGATGAGAAATGTTGCAGTGAGGTTTTTTACACACGCTGCAGGCTCTAGCATTTCCGGCAACATTTCTCACTCTGCCTCCCTCACACCACCCGCTCTGCTGCAATATCCCCACATTTTTTTCATCCTTTCAGTCCTTCCTCCTCTCTTCACCCTCCCTTCTCCCTTGCACCCCCCCTCCCCCCTCACACATACACACACTTCAGCCATCCTCTCTCTCCTGCCCCACCCTGCCTAATCTCAGCCTTCCTATCCCTTTCTCTCTCTCCGCCCATCGTATTGACTCAGCTCTCCTCTTTTCTGTTCTCCACCCACTGTTCTCTCTGATTTTCTTGTCCCAGAACAATAACACCTGTGTCTTTAAGACGAGTGTGTGGGATTGGCCCCTCCTGCCCTGGAAGCTGGTCAAGGTAGGTGGGCTAGTTTGGATGAACTTTTCCTTTTTAGTGGAATGAAACCTAACTACCCTCAGCGGGAGCTTCAGAGACAAGTCACTGCTGTCACGACCCCCCCATCCACAGTCCCAAGACCAATAAAGCTGCTGATACAGTAACACAGCAAAGGCCTTGAACTTGCCTTCATAATGATGTCAGAAAAGTAAACGGCAATGCAACATAGCGAAGCTCTTAAGAAATAAAGATCAGTTTCTATACGAGCGTATGCGTGTGTTCATTTCTCCTACTTGAACATTTGATGTAGGCTGTGAGTCACTGGAGGGTACAGCTGCTTCACATGGTTCTTGGACTGGACAAGACTGTTTCCTCACAAGAAATCTGATCACATGTCTCAATCACATGGCTAGATCTGGGCTCTGATTGGCTGCGCACCGGGGCATCACCATGGCGAATCTGGGCGCAGCTCTCGGCTTTGAACAGGAAGATGCTGGTGGCGTGCCTCGGTGTAATTTTGTCGTTTCAGGCAAGAGGGCAGTCAGCTTCTAAGCACATCTGTGGGTGGGACCAACCGGACCTCAGTCTGCTCTTATGATGATCTACAATGCAAAAGAAACGGCATGTCAACACAAAAGCAGTGCAAACAGCTCCCAAGACAGTTCCGCTCCAGATAAAATGGTGAACAATGGAAATTTCTCACTCAGTTTTCCGTTCTTTCTCTCATAACCTGGCTGGAGCCACTCCGCTGCTTGCAATCCCAGCATAAATAAATGATAAAGCTCTTGTCTCTTTTTTACCATCAATAAACAGCTTGCCATGGATAAAATGGTCAGCAGGGGTTCAAAAACATAAAAGGAGCATGCAGGCATATCACGGCCATGTTCATGTCCACAGTGCCGTTCGGCTGATTGTGTTTACATCCCTTTCCTCCTTGTTCTGCTCAGTGTGTAATCTGACAACTCCGGGGTGTAAAAGAAGAGCTCGGAAGCGCTCGATTCCTTGCCACCGCCCACCGTTACCTCAGTTGTACTGAGGCACAAATGCCTACCCCTGTCCCCAAGGGATGTGATCCCACTCCCCCTTCCTCAACCAACATGCACCCAGCTACCCATCCGCCAATCTCTTCTCCGCTCTGCCTTTGCTCCCTTATTCAGCGTGTAAAAGCACCCCCTGAATGATGGATTACAGTGTCACTGCAGCCTGCGAAGGATTAATTTGTTTCATTGATTTCTCTTTAGGCAGAATGCCAGCGTCTGCCGCTTCCCACCTTTTCCCCAAGACTCGCAGCTGTAATAGACGGTAATGGCCTAAGACAAATCAACCCGTTTCTTGTAAAAATAGCACCAAATAACCCACCCCACCTAAGAGCCTGCACTTTGCTTGCAGGCACAACAGGGGGTGGTGCGACTGTGGTGAGGCATCTAGGGGGTCTGCGTTCAATTCATTCTCATCCTCTTCTATTTCTGTCTCTCTATCTGGCTACTTTTCCATACCACTTTCCCTCCTTATCCTGTGCTGAGCCAGAGGAAACCACCCAGCCCTTCTGACAAAGCCATAAGTCTACCATACTTACAGCTCCCTCTCAGGCCTCACAATGGATGGGTAATGACAGTGCTGTCTGGAGGGGGGCTGCGGGAGTTGGGCCATTCTCTTCAGTAATGGAACCTGTAACTGCCGTTCCCTACACACCTGCAGGAACAGCCAACTGTTAAACATGGTGATCTATAGCCAGGTCCTCCTGCACCCCTTGCTAAAGCTGAGAGGTTTAGGTGACACCGGTGAATTAGGGTATGTTCATGCAGTACATCTATTTTTTTCTGCCTTTGCTTTGATTCTCAATATCGTTCTCTGAAACCTATGAAAAATCAACAGTTATTTCTAAACAAATCTGCACCTACTGAGGCAGTCTATTAACCTCACAGACTAGCAAGCCAGCATTCCTGATGCTCACTGATTTAACACAGACAGAAGACGCTGTCACGTCTTTACTACTCTGTCACTGCCTTGAACGATGGGAAATCCAAACCGCCTGTAACATTAAGAACACCGCTACAGACTGACTGTCCTTGAATGCTTTCCAGTCCCGCAGAGATTTATGAGCTGAACCACATCCATTAATCCACTGTTGATTTGCTGTGGCTACCCTGCAGGGTTTTTGCTATCAGATATCATACAATGCTGAAACTCACCCCGTTGTGCACAATGCTAGAAAGTGACACTCCTTCCAGAGCTAGAAATGAATTTGTAAACTCTTTTTTTTAAATTCATTGCATATCTGAAATCCCCGCATGTTCCTGCTGAAGATGATAGATATGCATTTATTACAGAAAACCCTGTCACTTGTTTTATAAACGACAATGTAAAACAGGGTGACAATCCATAGAGGCTGGAGTACGGGTGAATTAGAGCTTATGCACAATGCAATAAGGATGCAGGCTGCAGGGAAATCTCATCAGCTCCCTGCAATCAATTGAAGGATGTTTACAAAGCCACAAACTGTGGTTTGTATTCAGAGACGGGCCACCGGTCACCTGGTGCTCGGCTAGATTCCTCTATTAAGCTGGCCTGTCTTGGGTAAAACCTTCCTAAAGCCCCCCTTATGTCTGACACCACCAGCCCCTTCAAATACTCCTCTCAGACGGAGGATTAGGTAATCTCACCATGATACTGTTTTTTTTTTTTACTCCATTTCTATCATTTCATCCCTGTGTTTGACACTCAGTGTTTTCTACCTTCATTCTCATACATTACATCCTAACCCCCTCTCTTTCTACTCCCGAGGAGCTTGTTTGACTCAAGACACATCCATTCTCAGGGGGTTCTTACAGGATCTTAAGTGCCTCCAGGAAAGATTTGTAGGCAGGTAATTTTCCTGGTTGTGGCAGCGCTTGTCTTTATTGTAGGTGCTTCGCTGAAAGGTAACTTCTCTTCATGAAGAGATTCATGTTTTTTTAATTTAATTTTTTTTTACTTTGCCTATTTTCTTAAAACACACTGGAATATAGTAGTTCTTGTTGATATTTGTGTGCCATTTCCCCCTCTAGTGTCCCTTCAGTCCACACTTTCCACCATGACAAACTATTTGTTTATAGCGATTGATCCAACACATGCACAGCGGCAAAGTCAGTGCTGACCTTATGGTTGTTAAAATCCAAATGGCCAGATCTTGCGCTAGTCCAAATCCATACTTCTGTTCGCCATCTGATCATATGTATATCCATGTCGATGGGAAGCTTTAAGGGGTTAGTGTTTGCATTGCCCCAGTCAAAGGTCATGACTGACCAATAAAATATTTCTTGACCACCATCAATAACTGTGACATGCAGACTAATACAGTGTGCGACTGTGGGCAGTGGGGGAGGGAACCTGCTTGTAACCTGTGCTTGCTTCGAGTAGAATGAATGAACGAGGGGCCAAAAGGTTACAGGACAGACCTCAGCTCCCTGCCCCTGCACCCTCTTATATGTGCATTTGATAGCAGCGGGGCAATTATAAAGGTATACTTCAGACAGGTCAAATGGGCGAGGGCAAAGTGCAGAACCTTTAAAGCACTGGCCGAAGTCAAAGGTTAGAACAAATGCAGGAGATCATAAGATGCTGCTGGGCATGGGTAATGGAATGAAAGTAATATTGATGCAGACTGATGAGAAGAGTTTTGTGATGATTGCGCAACAATAGAAACACACAGAAGCAGCTGTGAGGAGAAAATAAAGCACTGAACGCTGTTTTTCAGCAACAACATGTTTAATTTATGTTTGCTGTATGCCGAGCGTGGAGTCATCAGGCTTTGTGGCTACTAAATATGAATAGTTCAGGGTCACATAGGGTCATGACTTACATCTAGCACCAGTGACCAACGCCAAATGCAAAGGTCAAAGTGGACTTACCTGAGCCACAGCAATACAATGTTTTGCTCATCCACATTTATGCATCACATTGGCAGTGATTTATGGAAGGAGATAAATGTAAGGATGGGAAGAAAACACTCTCCTTCTCTTATCCTGTCAGACTCGGTAAATACACTACTCACTCATATCAATCACCGTGTCACGGTAAATCGCCATTGCATGCTTCCTGCGCAGATTAAAAAACTGTCTTTGTCTCGCTCTACCTTCTCCCTCAAGCTCTGGGGAACACACTCAAGATATTGTTGCATTTTCACAAGATTATATATCAGCATTCCAGAAAGCTGTCAGCCAAAAGGAGAGTGTGTTCAACGTAGAACTATGTGCTTTAATTAGGTAACAAAACTGTCATGTCTTTTGCAAAAGAAAATAATTGTTTATGTTGTTTGAAATAAAATTTCAAGGAGTTTATATTGAAGGAAGTCATATAGGCAGTTCAATGTTCTGCAGAGCAGCCTGGCTCTGACCGGACCCGCAATTAACTCCATATCTTGGCTTTTCGAGGTTTGTGAGCCTCTTGACCATGAACGTCTTCTCCGTGTCACTTCGGCTCCTCAAACGAGTAAAACAGCCAGGCACTGGTGCACCACAGCATTCGCAAACTGCCCCCAAGTGGTTCAGAATCCAGCCTGGGAAAAGTCTAAAAAGAAAACAAGCTTTTGAACTTGTGGCCAAAGCGGAAACATGGCTTAGTAAGCTGCTTTTTAACCTGAACCATAAAGATCTATTTTCCTTTCCTCCAATAGTAATAAATTTGCCCTTTTCCTTTATTACTCATATTATGGTTTTCCATATCTAGATCAAAGGGCGATAATTCGGGACACTATACGGATACCTGGCACTTGTCATTCAGCCCATTATAAGGAAAAGTTGAGCAACTTCAGTGTGACAAAAACTGAACTGATTTCAGAGAAAGATTAATAGTCAAAGCATTTCTTCTCAGTCTTTTGACTTACATTGTGTTTACTGCAGAATTTAGGTTTGGGGATTATATTTTTACAATATTCAAAAACAAGCAATAATGTTTAGCAACACATCAGCCATTATAACATCTGTCCTTCGCTCCCTGCATGAACAACAGTTTTGAATAACATTTATACACAGGACAGGTCCTGTATGATCTGTCACATTCATCTCTATTTCGCATTCACCATGGGACATTTGAACCACATCAGAATCTATTACCACCATGCAGATTTAGTCCCTGCTGACAACACAAATCATGATAAGATGGAGGAGTGACTCCATAAACACCCTAGCTTATATATCACATTGTATGAGCTGAACTGGATAGCAGATCTTGTCATCTTCGAGGAATGGCCCATTTATAAGGATGGACCAAAGATATGAGTATGATTACATCTCTGTCTATCTTTAACCCGTGCTTTATAATACTTCAAAATCAAACAATATATATAAATAGTTGTGTAAGCGTGTGTGTGTTTATCTGTGTGAGCATCCATCACTCAGCGGAAGGAGTTGCTGCTCAGCTGCTTGTAAGGAGAGATTTATGCTGTAATGCATCAAATCAACAGACCTTTACAGTAAAATATGAGTTTATCAATAGGTTTAATCAATGGTGCATGCAAGACGCTGTGTAATTATTACAGAGGTCTGTGTCAATAAAGCTGTCATGCATGACCTCTTGCTAAAGGCTTCAAAGATGGGAGTGTGTCACAGCTGTGAGATGTTTGGTAAACTGTACGTTGGACACAAAACCATGATTCAAGCAAGAGGGGGTTTAAAATGATAGTTTAGGTCCTTTGACTTGGGATTTTGTTGAAAGTTGTAAACAATTATTAATTCACCTGCTGCAGATAGCTCTTTGAAAACCTCAGCTTTGAGAAATAAAATTCAGCTCCAGTCAGATTGATGAGCTAACGGCCAATCCAAAACCAAGAAAGAACTGCAGCTGTCGCAACCCCCATCTCTAACAATTCACTGCACAGTTCATGAGAATGCTATTCTGTAGATCAAAGTTCATGCTCAATAATTCAGGTAAAAAAAAACAAACACCTCAAACAATGTTCAGTCAGATGGTCTGATGAAGTCCTTTGGATGAAGGATGAAACATCTAAGAAAACAAACAAACAAACAAACAAACAAAACAAACAAACAAACAAACAAAACAAAACAAAACAAACAAACAAACAAACAAACAAACAAACAATGTCCGGATGATCTGACTGAAATTTGTCGGCTGTAGATGCCTCAGAGGAGTAAACAGGGGAGAGGGCGGGCCCCAGAAACGATCTTATAACCAGCAAACTGGTTGGTCCACTATGTGAGTGTGCTGCTTGTGGGACTAAGTTTGTTGTGGCTCCTCGGACTGATGAAGTCCTTTGGATGAAGACTGAAATGACTAAACAACAACAGCAACAACAAAAAAAAAATCATCTAAATGACCTGACTTAACTTTGTTGGCTATTTTGTAGACTTTCACTGTTTTATGACCTTTGCAATATGTGAATATTTGAATAGAATCCAGTGGTAATTTGCAGCTAGCTTTAGCAAAGTTTCTGCAACTTGGGGCCCTTTCAGCTGGACTATCATGTTTTGTCTGCCAAAATATTGCTTAATGCAAAAAGTAATGATGTATTTGTAGTAAAAAAAAAACAGTTTCCCCCCTTTTTTATTTTTAAGATCACAGTTGTTTTAAAATGGCAGTAATCCACATTGGTTATGATCTCATTCAAACTAGAGGTTAGCTCTTAAATCCAGACAGAAATTAATTTAAATAACCAAACAATGTCTTTAACACAAGCAATGAATGAAGCACAGCAAGACTTCTAAATAGGGTCAGGTTATTTATTTCTTTTTAACACTAAGTACCAGAGTCCTATTGAAAAACTGTGGCTGTCAGGTTATATTTATGAAGACAATAGAGGATATAAATGATGGCATTGAGGATGGCTGCCTGCTTAGTGAAGTGCGGCTCATTTCTTCTGAAATAAGGCAAGAGTTGAAGAACGAATGTCAAAAGAAGCTTTGCGCTGCGCTCCACATTCATACACACATACAGTGCGCCATACAGGCAGAGCGTGAGGCAAGGACCAATGAGGCAGTTTATATCAGGATTTTGTTTCACAGCTATGGCCTCCTGGGAGAGAGAGGTCTGCCAATAACACTTAAGAGACAGAGCAGGAAAAGTAAGTGCTTTTATTACAGCTCATCACTCATGTAATTTCTGGCAGCATTTGTGATTACAGATCAAGTGATTGACTAACTACACGTTCAGGGGCTGAGTTATGAAAGGGGAGCCTACTATTCAAGCGCCGGCAGATTCCCAGTGTCAGCTGTAACTCATCCCCTCCCGGGGTGCTAAATCAAAGAACGCACCGCAGCAGGAAGAGTTAAATAATAACTTCAGCTTTGTCGTAAATCTGCCAAAAATTAAACCTGTATGGATGTTGCTTAGCTCCACGGCATGGGAAAAAAATGTTGGATGGTAAGTGATCAATAGAAGCCCTGATGGAGGTATTGATGGATGACAGGTGAAGTGTGTGTGTGTGCATGCACGCCAAAGGTGGGATTGGATCACCCTGAGGTTAGGTAGGGTGTTTAATCGACTGGTCTCACCTTGAATCGATTGGCAGGAGTCTTGCAGGGCAAAGACGTGATACACACAACTAACACTTACTCAGACTGAAACGAACCACAGAGAATGTAGAAAGGATGTAAGGTGTGTGTGTGTGTGTGGGGGGGGGG
>JAVCKU010000002.1:61530-89081 GCA_032273985.1 Hypsolebias coamazonicus
CGTTTCTACAATTTTTTTGCTTTGTTTTGTTTTGTTTTTTGCATGTCCAGAGGACCAGACTTAGCTTTTTTAGATTTGTTTGTTTTTTGTTTAAGGAGAAAGAGGGCAGGATGGAGTATGTCCTTGATGATGTCTGTGGCTTGCATTTTACAGTGGTGTTTGTTTATTGAGTCTGTGGATGGAAGGTCAGCCCTGATGATTTTTTCAGCTGTTTTGATGACTCGCTGGAGAGTCTTCCTGTCTGCTTGTGTATTGATGTTGTACCACAGAGATGCCAGTGGTGAAGATGCTCTCCACCAGCCCCCTTTAATCCAGCATGAGGGGTTGATGACCTAGTCAAGCCTTCTTGGGCAATCTGATTAAGTGTCTCTTTTGGGCCTTTCTCAGCCTGACTGCAGTTTTCACTGACCAGCTCAGATCAAATGATTTGTGAAGGTCTAGGTCTGGAAACTTTTGGCTCTCCACCCACTCCACTTCGGTCCCATGATGGTGAGGGGGTGTAGTGGCGGGGCCTGATTGCGAAAGTCGACAGTGAATACTCTTGTCTTTCTTACACTGAGCATGGGGTGATTCTCTTCGTAGTCCAGTATTCTTTAGACCACCTTACTGCATGCGTTCTCATCTCCTCCCTTGATAAGGCCTAGGATGGTCGTGTTGTTCCTATATTTTCGGATCAATGATCTCAGGAACCACAATTTATGTACCCAAGCACCAAATTTTACAGTTACTTAATGGCTATTGGTGTGAATTTCACTGGTCTGAAGTCATATAAAGTCAATGTCTCAGGTATTTTGGGACTGGAATAATTGTAGAGGTCTTGAAGCAGAGGTACAGTGGCTTGTGTTAGTGAGGTATTAAAGATATATTTGTACACATCGGCCAGCTGGTCTGCTAAAATCTTTGGGACTCTGGATGAGACACGGTCAGGACCTATTGCTTTATGGACATTTACCTGTTTCAGAGCCTTTAGGATCTGGCTGTGCACAATGTGTATGGGGGGTTTCTTTGGGCTAACGGAGGTTTGTGGGGGTATCAGTATTTTGTCTATCAAACAGGGCATTCAAATTGTTTCTTTTTGGTATGGTAGTGACTATGACCTCAGTGTCTGTGTGTCTCCTGTACTTAGTGACTGACTGAATGCCCTGCTACATACTACATGTGTTGTTAAGCAGATAGAAACTTTCAAGTTTCTGGGAGTATGGTCTTTTATCTGCTTTGATGGATTTGCATAGCTCATACCTGGCCCATTTATATTCTTCCTTATCCCCAGACTTAAAAGCTTCACATATGTTTCTGATTTAAGTACATACCTCTGCACTATACCAGGTTTTCTGGTTTGTGAAGACACGGACAGATCTAGATGCAGATGGATGTATACACCAGCTGACATAATTACTAACAGTCTCGGTCAGAGCTTAATTTGAGCTGGATCCTGTCGGAACAGAATCTGGGAACGCTCTTATTTTGACAGGGTGCTTCCGGTAACTGTTTGCTAGGATCCGGCTTGGCTCTGCTAACTCTCCGACTTAATAATAATAGTTACAGAGTTAGCAAATGTGTGAAATAACTTTGCAGTCAGTGCAGTTATTGCTTTACCAGGGCAGTTGTGCATCCTCTGTGTATCCTGCCTGTTCTCACCATATCACAGTCGGCCTTGAAGAGTACGTAACCCTCCAGTGTTACCAGATCATCTGGTATATCCTCTCCCAGGACAGAAAAACAACATGGAGCACCTGTACATACCACTGCTCAGCCAAACGTGTGTGTAGTTCATCCAATTTGTCGTCCAAAGACTGAAAGTTTGCAAACAATATGACCAGAAGAGTTAGCCTGCCTTTGCTAACAGGTAGCAAAGCTTCTGGTTAGTGTCCTCCCACTTCCTGTGTCAGTTTTTCAGCCCGTTGTTCTCGTCCGAGTCCCATGCCTATGCCTGGCTTGACATTGAGAGCCGCTTCGGGAAAGAGTCCAGCATGCTTGTTGGATGCTTGGTTAAGGTTTGACTGTTTAGTGGTCTGAATAAAAGGTCAGGGAGTAAATGTAGGTTTGGGAAGGGATAACACCTGGAATAAGATTCAGTCTTAAGCCCAATTTACACAACTCTGTTTTAAAGGGAAATAGGAACGATTTTATGGCATTTCAGCCATGAGTCTACACAACAAAAATCAAATGCTCCGACTCCAAATGTTTTTATTTTTTCATTCAATCTTTATTTAGGCAGGTTAATCCCAATGAGCCTCGAGGACTCATTTACAAGAGAGACCTGGTTTCAACAAAGAATGATGACAACAGCAACAATAAGCGAGGCATACAGATTTTTTGAACAAGTTAAAAAAGATGTCAAAGTAGCAAACAGATAGATTATAAGGCAAATGTAGAAAACTAAAAACAGGAACATGTCTGCATTGGTTCTTGCCAGGAGTCCAACAGATTTCTTTTTAAACACAGGTCTCAGACTGCAAGTTGTTTGAAACTACTATCAAAGTTTCATGAGAAAATATAATTGTGTTCACATATTGTAGTCAGTCAGCCAGTAGTTATTGTTCAGATGTGTGAGTAGATCAATATCAGTAACAATGTTGTATTGCACAATACTATATGTGCTGCTGACTTTTTCAAATTTCCAGAGCTTCTGACACAACATACCTATACTGTATATGCTACACTGTTTCCTTGATAAGTGGAAACACATTACTTTTGCTTGCATATTTGCCATTTTGGATGTATTTGTTCTCATGCACGAGACTGAAGTTTCTGCATGCATTCACATTTTGGTGAAATACAAAATTCACATTGCCAACTAGTGACCTGGCATGGAAAGCAGGTCCAATGTCTTACGTGGGCTCATCTAAACAGAAATTGCAATCAAAACATTACCAGTTATTTAAATTAATCACCCATATTCATACCAAAGTTGTTATACCTGTGGTCTCTGTTACAGTCTAATATAATGCAACATGTTTACAACTTTCGATTCATAATAAATGAAGCACATGTTCAATCTGACTTCTTTCAGCTGGCCTGTTTCTCTTGTTTCCTGCTCGCTTTTGCAGAGATAAAGGGTTTCTGCACTGTGCACATCAACATGCTCTGACATATGTTAGAAATTTAGCACAATATGTGTGGGTTTACATTTGAGTGTATGTGTGCGGCGTGCAGTAATCTGACTTTTTAATTGCATGTTGGTATGTGTGCTACTGTGAGGATTTGTAGATGGGTGGCAGCATATGTTCCTGCTGTGAGCACATGCATCTAAGTATTTAAAGTACGGATGTCAGAGCTTCCATCACAGAGGGAGAGTGTGGGTTGATCTACATGCATTCATGAGTATACATGAATTAGTGTTTGTTTCGTTGCATGTGTTTATATTTGTATACGTGTATCTTTGTGTGTGTGTGTGTGAGAGAGAGAGTGAATGAATGCTGTCAGGTGCTGCTCCGTGCTGTACCAGCTGCATCTGGAGCCATCTGTGTTGCCACTCAGAGGGAGGAGAGCAGATGACTTTAATGTACTTGAACCCCAGACAGACCTTTCCCAGACAGTCGTCAGTATGAAACCAAGACAACTGGGCCCAGTCAAGCTGAACCAGCTGATCTGGGTGGTGAGCAGAAGACAGATGCTTTGGTTACACTGTAACCTCCGGTCAGAATCACTGGGGAGTGCTTGGCAGTCAGACGTATAAAAACACTAGAATCTGTTTGTTTTAATGACACTACGAGCAAACATTGTCTTCTGGATGTGCGTCTACAGTTGTACAGTCAAATTTGGGTTTACTTCTTTTCATCACATTATACTTTTACAAATGGGTGTGAGTTCAATTACCGGTACTTATATTTGCTCAAGAATAAGATGAATAGACTTTGGTTTTAGAAGTCATTGTTTGAAAAATTGCACAGAGGATTTAGTTTACATCTGTTTTCAAAATTATTTGACTTTATCTGGTGACATATTACAGGAACACAAAAACAAACGTTTTAAAATCCCAAGTAATTTGAATTTTTATCCTGTGATTTTTAGACAACATAAATGGAGCTGGTATGCAAACCTGTTTATCTGCAGAACAAAAATATAGAGGAGATGCTATGATGGGAGAAAAAGGAAAAAAAAAAACTAGGTTAATAAGTGATAACCCTTTACCATATGAGATTCAGAGTCAAAAAACATGTTTTTACCAGGAAAACATGCATTAGGGAGAGATGTTTCACAACAAAAGCACATCATCTTCACATTTGGAACAACACATACTTTTATCTGTAAAAACAAGTTCATTGTATAGGTGAAATACATTTTCTCCATTTTTTGCACATGCAATTTAGAAAAAAAATGAAAAAAATAAAAACTATGACGCTTACGTGTAGAGAACTACATGATTTCACATATGGGATATGTTTAAATGTAACACTTGGAACACATTTTTGCACATTTCTTGTGTTATTTTGAAACATTTTAAACATTCCTGTGATCCCATATATGTGGGATTACAGCATATTTGTTAACCAATTCTTTGCAGCTCCTGAGTGGCAGCATGGAGACTAATGGTCCACAGCTGACTCTGATCCTGGCTGACAAGCTTCTGGGAGTATTTAAGGACCTTGGACCCAGATCTTTTCTGCTAGAGCACTACTTTCAGGTATAGTGACAGCCCTAAGACTCTTCTTGTAGAAAGACTTTACTAACTGAATTTTCTTTGTGCCTCCTAGTCCTGATCCTGTGTTTTCATGGAAATCCTGACTTCTTGCGCCTGCAATGCAGCACTTCGTTGTGGAGCCTCAGCCTGTACACCGTTCACTCTCCTGGCCATCAGCCTACAATAACATCATCAGATCAGTTTCCTGGGTTTCCGTCCTGCCACTCTCCCACTCTTTGCACTCACTAGCTCCAGCAATGCTTCCAACTCTTCTGGGATTCCTTGCTAGTGGTGTAGCCAACATTTTTGTAGTGGGTATACTGTGCTTAGAAACCAAAATACACTGGTTAGTACAATATAGTCGTCAATTTATTTTGATTTTTAAACATATTGAATATTTCCAAATTTCTCTGATGCTTATATTTGAATAAATGAACAACAAACTTTGCACCACAGTGGGCTTTGTATAAAAAACATGTTATAGAATTTATAAAACAGTATCAAAGCAAAACATGTTCAAGTTGTAAGTACAGAATAAGTATTAATTTTACAATAATTCGCTGGATAAGTGAATATAATAAACAAGCACTGCATACATATAGGTTGTTACAGAAGCATTTAACTGTCGTTTAACGTATCAATGACATGTGCCCAGTGACATGTCATGTATCACTGGGCACTTTAAAATGGGTATACTGACATTCTTAAGCTTTTCTAGTGGGTATAATCCATATGTCCACATTTTGCATAGATTACACCACTGTTCCTCACCCTCCTCTCCATACCTGAGAAATAGAGAGGAAGTAAGCAAATTGTCCTGTATTTAGATTCCTCTTAAAATACCTAAACAACATACTCACTTGATCTACGTTCCCTTTCAGAGACTCTACTTGGACACTGCAAATAAACTTCACTGACCTTTTTATTTTGTGCAGTCTACTCTGTGTCAGCCTACCCTACTCTAGTTAAACCAACTAACCAATCGTGATGATATAGTCAGTTTTCTACATAAGACTGAATCTGAAATACCAAATATTTGTTTGCTTTTCTGTAGGGGGACTGTTTTTAGTAGGTATCAGTTTTTGCCATGATCACCAAAGAGTTTTGGCTACAGCACTCCAAAATTCTTTACAGATATGATTAACTTAACGGATCTTCATTTCAGTCCATTAGAATTTTCTAACAGCATTAAAACACAGAACAATATCTATTGATGTCCATTCTCAACACTTGCACAAAACTAAAGATGACACAGCACATCAACACACAGGACTACAGTACAAAGACAATGCAGAGGCCAAACAATGATTTTGCAGCAACAATATGATTAGTGAAGCACAAATTCAATTAATGCAGCAGCAGAATCAATAGCTGTCTCTCAGCTTATATGTCCTGCAGTTAATTAATAAACAAAAAAAGAGCATTAAGCTGCAGAGCATCAGACTGTGGCAACGACTGTCATCAGTCACAAAGTGTGTACTGATGGCATCAGCAGGAAGGGAGAGGGAAAAACACAGACAGATACAAATGTGAGCATGGTGAAAATACTGAACACACCCACAGGCAAAGCTTTGCAGACTCTGCACGCCCACATTAGAGAGGAAGAACGTTTAAGCACAAAGTAATACTCAAATACATGCGCGGCCCCTTGAACACACCCACAAAGATTTCTCATCTGAAACTTTTACATGTTGAAAGTCCACAGTACATGTAACACTCGGTTAACCATTGCACCGCAACCATATTAGCATCAATTTGGAACTGGCCCAAAGTTCGATGAGGCTTGAACTGTATTGGAACCAAGCCCAGGGTTTCCAGCACCATCAGGCTTGCTCCTTTTTGTATTACGAAGGCTGGTCAGCCATCTTTACAGATACAACAGGACAAATAAAGCCTTATTAACTTGAGATGACAGTCGACTGGCAATGGGTCAGCTCAGTTCACAATGCAGTCCTAAGTGTATCCCTTTGGAAAGTGACAAACAAATAAAAATACAGAAATATTTTTGAATAGAAGAAGTTTTTCTTTTGCAGTGATCAACCAAATTATATTAGTAGCGGCTGTTTCACGGCTCTACAAGTTGCATTCAAGTAGCCGCTTCCCCATTACATAACTTCAGGTGAAATTTGCTCCTGATTAAAACTAAATAAATAAACGAATAAATAAAAATAATACATTAAAATTCAAGACATGCTCCTAGGCTGCAAAATGTTCTGGATTTGACTTTCGTATAAAGTTTTCTGCATCAACTACATTGACCTTATGGTTAATTCAATAATTCCAAGTGAATAAACTGTGATAACACTTCAATATGACCATTCAACATTATCAGTGTTATTTAGATAAAAGCGTGGCTGAATGTAAAAGTGATTATCTTAAAAAAAAAGAAAAAAAAAAAAAGAAAAATGAAGTAAAATAAAATCTATATTAGCTGTCACCATATCGGCTCTGGCTATGCTATGTGCTCTCTGACATCATTCAAATACCTTCTCACCTCAATCGTGTGATACAACCCAGGCTGTCAGCCTTTTAGTCTCAATAGAAGCAAAACAATAAGATTTATATCTATAATACTATTACCAGCCGTAATAGGTTCAGCATTGGCCAGGTTTAACTTAGTGAGGCAGTAGAGAACTTTATTAAGTTTAAGACCTTTTGTTTTTCTTCTCTCTCTGCTGCCACTGATACACAAGAGCCCCTAAGCCCAAGAGAGAAAGGTATCAGCCTAGTTTAAAAAAAAGTTCACTTCTTTTCAGAGAAAAAGCATTATCTTCCAGGATGTGGAACCTTTCTTTCTTTTTTACATGTTTACAGGAGTGGTTTTGGTGTGGCACTGTGCGACTGATTAAAGGAGGGAGTCTTAATCAGCTGGTGCAGTCTGTATGGGGGCCCCTGGGGCCGAGAGTGTTCTACATCCTGTCAGACTCCACAGAGAAACAATCAATCATCAGAATGGCTCCAAGACAGGAGAGAAAAGGAGGAAGATAGGAGAAATGAAGGAAGAGTAAGGGACAAAATGGTTGGAAAACAATGACTGAAGCACAAAAAAAAAAAAAAGGGAAAGAGTGAGAGAAGAGACAAGATAGGAGAAAGAAAATGATGTGTAGAGAGGAGATAATTTTGCACCTGTGCAATAAGTTACTTTGGATTTTAAACATAGGAGGATGCTTACAAAAATCTAATGAGTCGAGTTAGACTGGGAGTCATCCTGCAGAATGGATGCACAAGCCAGGGTCATGTCAACATCTATAACATCTGTTGTCTAACATTTTCATTGCATGTTCCACTAACCTTCCTCTACAACTTATTTTACTATCCCAATAAACTATTTGCCTTATCACATTGTAAAAGTGATCAAAGTTTGGCCATGGCTTCAGAAGACCCTGCAGATAAACACTTCATATTGGAGAAAGATCAGAGTGACCACGAAAGAGGGAATGAACATGGCCTAGGTTTTGCACGCTTACTACTTGAGTTCCCTGTAAAGATGCAGACAGAGCAGTCCTCTGTGACAGGTGGGATTTTTTTTATTCAGCAGGAGGAGAGACAAGGCAGGGACAAAAACACATACAGTATAAACACACATGTGAACATGTACATTCAAAGGGCCATGTATGAGTATGAACTGCAGAAGACTCCAAAATGAAGATTTCCTGCTATTTCATAGAGAAGCTGTAATGGACAAACAGTCAATCCCATAAAGGTGATTCATGGGATTTAAAGAGATGTGCATTCTTTGCACACCATGAAGGCTATTGAGGGCTGGAAGGGAGGACATGAACATAAATCCCTCCTAAAACTTTTTGATTCTCACTCAATAATAATAATAATAATAATAATAATAATAATAATAATAATAATATAAAAATATAATGATAATAATATTAAGACAAAAGCTCAAGTTATGCCAAATGTAATTTCTATAATGCCACCACAGATGTGAAGTATACATTGGAGTACAGTATGCTTTAAAGAGTGCAGTTTTTACAGACACTGAGCTCATAGAGAACTTCCGAAGAAGCATATTAGCTTGCACATATTGCATACAATACTAATAACTTGTCTCAGAAGATTTAAAAATTCATTGGCCATTGTGTGGAAAAGAGAAACTTTGTGGAAAGAAAAAACAGAAAGCATATGACGTAAAATAGACCTAAAAGCCACCTCAAGACAAAATGTGGTGTGGGGGGTGGGGTAGGGTTGACTTACCTCGTGTTCGATCCCCCCTGAAAAGATATGCCCACCATCTGAAAAGACAAATGAAAAGAAAATATAAAAGTATAAACAGAAAAGCAGGCAGCTAAACAGACAATGAGAGAACACAGTAAACCAACAGTCCAAAGCAATCCTAGAGATGCAACAAATAAAAGCCTGGAGTTAAAATAGAAGTTTAAAAAAAAAAAAAAAAAAAAAAAAAAAAAAGAAAAGAGGGGGAAGAGGGAAAGGGAAATGCACAGCTGACAAAAGTGCCTCAAGCATCATACATCAAGCACTTGTTACCTCTCCTGGTGCTTGTGATTGCACATGACTGCAAACAAGTCAGTGATAAAAATCTGAAGAAAGATGAGACCGATCGGGCCGGCTTTAAAGATCATCAATCACAGCCCTGTAAGCTCAGATATTATTAGTTCAAGTAAAGCTGCACTCTTCCATTTTATGGACATCATAAAAGACTTTGGCGGAGTGGAGGTGGAGTGGAGGAGATCCCCCAATGTTTTAACAAGGACTGGGATGAATGTGTTTGGAAACAGAGACCGGATGGACGGACAGTTCTAATCTAGTAATGCTAACAGAATCACTTACACTGCACCCAGCTCCCCAGGAGGAGGAAAGCTGGAGTTTGGAGTCAGACCTCACTTGTTCTAGGTTAAATAAGTAAGTGGGAGTGTGTAAGTGAAAATGTGCATGCATGATTGTGTGGCACACTGGTACTTTTTCCCCCCCAATAGTAACAGTGCAATTTGTCTTACTGATAGATTATGTTTGTAACTGCTTTAATAGGTTATTTGTGGATTATTTATAAAGTCAGATATTAGGGAAGCTTCAGGTCCAAAACAAAGCTCCCAAAGGGAAACATATAAATGTAAATGTTCATACATGCCTCATATTGTTGTGTAAAGATGGATGTTCAGTTCCTACTGATCAGAATCAATTCTCAGTTTTGTCTGAGTCCAGATCATTTGAATTCAAATGGTAATAATCTCTTACCAAAGCATTTTTGACAGACTATTTTAAGAAATATATAAAATATTGCCATGTCCTGAGTTGCATTTAGGCTTAAAAAATCCGACCCGGCCCCAGCCCTTAGCCATTTTTTCAGGGACTGATGTTGCGAATTAGCTACAGCTATAGCTACTCTTTGTGCAACACATCAGACACAGACTTGTTCTGTTCTATGTTTGTGTGCATTGTCCCTGTCAAATAAACTAATAATAATTTATATTTTTTTCCAAACACGACCTGACCAATTACATAACTGTAATTACAGGCCCGAACCAAAAAAAAAAACAAAGCAAAAATAAATAAATAAATATATATATTTTTAAATTAAGCTATTACTGCTTTTGTAAGCAAATCAGTTTGACATGATATTTTAAAAAAACATAGTTCAAAAGGAAGACATAAGATTTCTTGTTTAATAACAAGCCACCAAATGGATATTAACATACAAAAAGAAAATCAACTCTAAAGATAGGCTATTATACTAATGAACAAAAATATTTTAGAGCAAAATCATTTGGAAATATATAGAACAAGGCTATTTTAATTGAACACGCTGCTCACTTCGGCTTTTTTAGCTTCAGATGCCGCAACTTCCTTCACCGACAGTAGGGTCGGGTGCACGGAGACACGTGCGGCCGGTGATCAGCTGATCCATCTGAGCTTAAGTGGACATTTTTGTTACCTCTTTCAACCAGCCGGTCAGACCTGCCTCCTTCTCAACAAGTAGATAAACACAATTTTACAGTGTGCATTCTTATTTTTATTAGACCTTCATTTATACAGATTAGTTCTCATTGAGCCTCAAAGACTCATTTACAAGAGAGACCTATTTAGAAACTATATTTAGTTTTCTTTGTGCTGTATGATTCATAAAACAGCATCAAAAGCCCGAGACTGACCCAGCCCATCCATCAAGCACATAATTTTTGCCCGGACTGGGCCGGGGCTTGGGTTAGAAATGGCTGCTCTAGTTAAGTGGGCACATTATATCCCTACTCCATACATAAAACAGAGCTTGATGTGGTTTTAAATGATTTTACAAATAACTTTAACCATGTTAGAAACTGAAATTTTGTTTATGCTCTGAAAGGATCTTTTTAAAAAACATTTTGAGATGTGACACAAAAATATCAGCTTACTTGGAAAGAAAGAACATATTGTTTCACGTTTAAAGCTTTAATGACTGCGTTCAAAACCTGCTGACACTCGGAAACCTTTTGACCCTGGAGAGCTGGACTGTTTGTCTTGACAGTTTTTCTTGTGCTTTGCTTTTACAAGTAATGCCATAAATAACTTTAAAAAAAAAAACATTTCTTATCAATACCACATGTCAATAAAAGCATGTGATCAGCTTTGTTGACATTTTGAAATCAAATCAAAAGTTGATCCAACATATCCAAGCAATCTGTTTTCTTTTTTTTTAATTTCTTTTTACTTTTCTCCTCTTTCTCTGCGCCTGCCAGAGTGGACATAAAGGCTAGTGTGAAGTCCATCACTGCCTTGTGAATAGCTGCCTTTTGTGCCTCAGAACTCGACTGACAGGCTGAAAGGACCCCGGCCCTGCACCTCTGTGTGCTGCCTGATTTAAAAGAGTATGTATGTGCACTGGTTTCCCTAAAAGCCTTGGGTTAGGTTTAACTCATCAGGTTTGGTCAGGTTCAAAGGTTTCCACAACCACAGGCCTCCCAGTCTGGAAACATTTTATTATGTAAGTTAAACACTCTTTGGTATCAAAATGTGATTACAATCAATTCTGGTGTTCTGTCACTGACGTTTGCACTGTTGTCAAGGTAACCTGCTTTTTTTTGTCACGGTTTCCTTGACCTCATTTAATATATGGACCCTTTCACCCCTTCCCACACAACTTTAACACACCAGAAGCCATGCCGTTTGGCGTACCACCCATTCTGGTGATAGAAATAAAGATGTCTAGCAGAATTAATTCATTTTTATAAAATTTATTACGATTTCTCATTTCGTCTTGGGCCTGTGTTGGCTGAGGTGCGTCCACAGCAGACCGGTCTCTCGCCCTGTCTTTCACTCTTCTCTTAAAGATCTTCGGCAGTGGTTGTTAGGCCTGACACTGGCACCCAAGCGAACAAAAGGACTGCACGGCTTAGGGCTGCCGTGGAATGTCAGCGGGTTCACATTTCACATGCAGATGCGTGACCCTCGAGCCCTTTAGTGGGAAGGTGCGCTTTAACCTCACAGAGAAGCAGAAGGAGGGGAGCAGGGGAGTAAGAGGCACCTCAGGGGGAATCTGGAAGGGGGAAGGGTAAAAAATAAGAACGTGTTTGCATGGCTTACATGTGCTCTTATATCACTTTTTTTTTTTTGTCTAAGTGCCTGGTCTCTTGGCTTCCTCTTTCCCAAAACACATGCCCGCAAGTTCTTAAACTTGGCTGATATGCCTTATAGAATATTATAATTGTCGATATTTTGAAAACTTGTCAAAGGAATCTCTTTTATGCATGATCTCTGATGCACCCTTCGTCTCCCCCTACTTCCAGAACACATGAAAGCATTAACTTTTAAAGTGCATACTTAGGAATTCTCCCTATATAATTGAAAAAAGCACAATGGGAGGGGTTATGTAAGGCAAAAGTACTGTGAGCTCCGCAAAAGAAACCAAAGCTACTGTCATCTGCTCTCTGTAGGCCCAGGCAGGCACAGTTTCAACTCAAGGGCTTCACACTTCTGTAACTTGTTCTTCTTCCCTTGCTGCTCTCCCAGTCCTAACTCTCTCTCTTTACCCGCTAGTCTTTCTATTTTGCTCTCAGTGGTAAAAACTTCAAAGATACAAAGATCCTTTGCAAAAGCGTGGAAACCAAGTGTGTTTGTTTTGACCCTGAAGGCCCCAGCTACAACTATCCACCTCCAGCTTATAAAACAGAAAACAGGATAGATCAAATCTGTTTTTTTTCCCCATCTGTTTGTCATAGTCATTATTTAATGGGCTTCTGTTGTTTAATTTTTATAGAAAGCTAATTGAAAGCAGATTTGGAATTATTAACAACGACTTCCTGCACATCAGCTTTACAAATGCAGGAAGTTACATATTTTTGCAAGGAGAATAAAAACAAATGAAGTCCTTACACACTCAGCTGCAGTTAGAAAGTGAACAGAAGCAGCATTTGGTGCAACATTCATTTAAAAGAAGACGCTAATTAAAGAGTCTTATTAGTTTTTATTTTTCTCTCTAATGAGCCTAAATTTTTATTGGACAGGAAATCTGATGTGATAAAACTTAAAAAATGAAAAGACAGTATGCGACATTAAACAAGAACAATCAAATGCATAACATTTAAAATCATCTTGAGGAAGGACTGCAATTAGACCAGTTCAAAGCAGGAGACATGGAAGTATTTCTACTTTTTTGCATTGCAAAAAAAAACAAAAAAACAAGTTTATCAATATGGTAATTATGATCATAATGGCATTGCCATCACATCTACTATCACTTTTAATGTCAGCTGTCAGTGTCAAAATCTTTGTTTCATCCTTGTAATAATGTAAAACAAATGAAAAATTGTTTTTTTTTTTAATCTGTGTAGCCTTTGATGTTCGTTTGATGGCATGTGCGCTTTGTGTTTAGCAGCTTTGCCGTCTAATAGTTGAGACATCTATAGCATCTACAGCAAGACCAGGGGCGCAAGGGAGCAATCCATAGGCCTGTGTAGCCATGGCAACGAAACAAGGAATAGGCTAGATGTCAGGCAAGCATGGCTAAATTACCCATTAGAGAAGCAGAAGGAGAGAGAGGGAATACTGGTCGGGGCGCGAGAGGCTAATGGCGAGATAAGATGGTCATTGCGTTGAATACACATACACACACACATACACACAAAATTCAAGCATACAGTGAAACAAATAATAAGACGACATTGTCACATAAAAGGTGCCAGAGGAAAACATGTAGAAAAACAAAAAATATATATATTTCAACACTACAAAATACCAATAAACACAGTTTACTTAAGGACAATCATACCCAAACATTTACTAATTTCAACATACAGGTAACCACACTAAACCGCAGAAACACACAATCATGTACTGTATTTGCGTACATACGTACGCACACGCGCACACATACCCCACACACAAACATACTAGCATACAAAGGGCACAGAGGGAAGACAAAATGGTTTTAATAAAGAGGCCCTCTATGAGAGGTTGCTCATGAATGTGAGGGAGATATATTTATAGGAATCCTCCTGTGAAATCGTCTGTGCTCAGCCTCACGTTTGTGCATGAGAGAGAGTGCGAAAGAAAGGGGTTGTGTTGTTTCTACGTTCTTCACCCGAATCTTTGATTTGTGCTGCGCTCCTTCAGTCTACAAGAACAACAGTTGAACGCTAAAAATGGAATTGGCTAAAGTGACTCAACCGTTGCACGTGCGAAGGCCCAGTGGTCAATTCATACTGTGAATTAAAAATTTAAACGTATGCCTTGATGTACGCAAACAGGTTTTTAAAGTTGCAATGAGTGACGTTATTTTCCTGAGCACATGGTCCTTGAATAAACACACATACTCTGCCAGACTACCACACGCACAAAATGCACAAGCTGACACACAACTCGACTGCACACAGTTACGCAGACAGGCTTCTGCTGATTTTAACGCTGCACATTCATTTGCATGTGCCATAATTAGCGTCAGGCACACAGAGGCTGGTCCTGTGGGAGCTCTGTGATAACCGCTTCCCTTCTATTAGAGCTCTCATTCCAAGAGTGTCAGACGTTGCACATCTTCATTGTGGGGCCTGCAGCGCGTCAGCTCGGAGGAGATTCTGCTGCTGTAGCTACAGCAAGAAGCAACGGCAAAGGCAGCAGGGACAGGGGCCAACGGGAAAGGTGGAGGATGCTAGACTTGGTGTTGGATGGGTGGTGGAGAAAGGGGTGAGAGAAAACCAGGAGAAATGTGCGGAGAAATCAAAGGAACAAGGTGAAAAGTTTGGAGCACAAAGGGGAAAACAGAAGGCGAGACAAAGAGAGGTAGTGCGTGGCAAAAGCGTTTACACATTGTGCAGCAGACAGACAGACAGGCTGGACAGAGGTAATGAATGCAGTTATTAAATTGTTTCAGCTGCAAAGAGGTCTATTCTTATGCCATTATAAAGGGAACAATTTATCCCCACTGATCGGCCCTGTCTCCTTTCTCCTCGCTCACTTTGATCTGCCAGCATATTGCCTTGATGTGTCCTATTCAATAGCGAATCTGGGGCAATTTTAATGCTTTTGTACCTCACCACCGCTCCACTTCTCCCTCCCTGTTTAAAAATAGCTGTTAATTATAAGTGCAGTTTAAATGTCTCTAGTGACCCAGAAATGCAGGTTGGAGTGAGAAGAGGGGATTCAGCATCTCTGAGTTTTTTTTTTTTTTTTGAACAGCGAGACACTCTTTCTTTCTTACCATGCTTCATTCGATCTCTCTTTTTTCTGCACACCCCCTACTACTTCTTTGTCTTCTCCATTCACCTCCCCTCCGATTCTACTTCTCCGCTCTTATAGTGTTCTTCCATATTTCTTTTTCTCAATCTCTTGCTCGCTCTTACTCCTCTGTGGTGTTTCTTGAGCTCGGTGGGAGCGAGCAGGGCTGGAGGATACGGGGACTCGGTTCTTTCCCTCCAAACACATGAGACAACTGCAGCGAGACATCGGAGACCATGGCTGTGAAACCGCTTCAGTCTGCAGATTGTATGTGCGTCATGTGGAGTCTTTGTATTTCTCTCCTCCGACTTTCTCCTCAAATGCAGCCGCGGGAGTGGGATGTTGAAAGCAAAGGCATGTGAAGGTGCGCTAGGTAGCACGGTGCAAAGCAGAGACGTAAAGTTTACCTGTGGGGAAGAGAAGGGGCTGCACAGGGACCTGAGGTGTGCACCTGGGGGGTGCGATGTTATAAATAAAGCATTAGCCTCTTGAAGAGAACAGAGATGTGAGAGGCTGTCTCAGTAGCTCTCTTTACCCCACTAACTTTAACTAACAGTTAACCTGCAGGCATGTGCATGTACTCTTTTTATTACAAGGCACAATGAAAGGAAAACAAAAGCTGAAAGGTAAATTGTGGCTATCACGGGTGTCAAAATTTTAGGATCTTATTTTAACTTAAGACTAGTCAAGGGTTAATTTAAGTGTAGAATGAAAGAAAATCAACTAAAGGAGATCAAAGTCCATGCACAATAATCCAGGTAAAAATCTATGATATTCAGTCAGGTTATCTGGATGGTTTCGTTCGTTTTTTTTATTTTTAATTTTTTTGCGGAGACGTTTTGTCCTTTATTCAAAGGACTTCATCAGTTTGAGGAGCCACAAAGAAACTGAGTCCCACAAGCCGCACACTCACATAGTGGGGGAAACAACAACAACAACAAAAACAATTTACTGGTAATAAGATGGTTTGTTTGTGGCTCCCTGGATTGATGAAGTCCTTTGGATGAAGGACAAAATGTCTCAGGAAAAAAAAAACATCCAGATGACCTGCCTGAGCATTGTTGGATTTTTACATACTGTAGATTACTGAGCATGAACTTTGATGTTTTGTACCACTTTGGCATGGCTGCCTCAGAGGAGTTGATGGGGAGAGGGTGGGCCCCAGAAACCATCTTATCACCAGCAAACAAGTTTTTTTTTCCCACTATGGAGTGTGCTGCTTGTGGGACCCAGTCTGCTTGTGGCTCCTCGGATTGATGAAGTTCTTTGAATGAAGGACGAAACGTCTCAGCAAAAAAAAAAAAAAAAAAAAAAAAAAAAAGAAACCATCCAGATGATCTGACTGAATATTGTTCAACTAAAGGAAGTTATTTTGTGATATGCTTTTCAAAGTTTTTGAAATTAAGTTAAAAGTGTTCTACTTTTGTTCAGTTCTTCAGCTACACTGATTTTAAGAGAATCTTTAAGTTGGTCTGCAGTTGACAGGTTAATGTGAACACTGTATCGGTTTGTCTACAACTATGACAGCAATGGCAAAACTTTATAAAGAAAGTGCTTCTACTGTTATACTTATTATGGCAGGTAAATAAAATAATATTTACTGTAGTAGGAAAGTAAGATGCATGGTTATTCAGCATGGTCTAAGAAGCTGGGATATTAACAAAGCAATAGTTTTATTCTAACAAACAGATGTTGGTATCTTACTTGGGCTTATGCTCAGGTTCATAGCATCAAAACATGTTTTTAATTTTCAGCTAAACACAAGGTGAACAAAAATGTCAAATTACAAATGATAGCTACTGACCTTGATTAAACAGGATCCTAGAGAACCCAAGGGGAGGATGTGATGTGCTGCTGTGACATCTGTGTAGAGGTGCAGGTGACTAAAGCAGATGAGTAGCCTGCACTTCTTGGCTGCTGCGACACATTAGCATTAGTGTTTGCCAGGGGCATCATGGGCGATGTGTGTATGTGTTTGTTTGTGTACACACACGCAGAGGTAGGAAGACATATCGGTCGAGGCCTTGCGCAGTGACAAAGGCTGATACCAATCTAATGAGATAAGAAATGTATGCAAATGAACCTGGCCACAGTTCAAACTAATCTGTTTAACGCTCCGATAGATATCAGCTCTTTGTCGTACACACTTAAACACACTCTCTCTGAAGTTAAAACAATCAGTAAGAGGATTTGCCATGCTGTGATATACGCAAATGGGCCCAGTAACAACACACAAATCAAACTTCCCATTCACCTGTAGATTTTCATTTAGACCTGTGCAGTAAATGTTGTGCAATTGGCATTACTCAAACGTAATATAAATGGGATTGTTAAATTTGAAACTGCATACAGGTGCTTCGTAAACCAAAAGAAAAACAGAATACCTCTGTCTGAGTCGTATGTCTTTAACAAGCTAAAAACTGTGTTGGAAAAGGGGCCCCCTTAAAGGAATGCAGGAATCCAACACTCGTAAAGGCAACACAAAAATATTTGACTGAAGCATAATAGGCAGTCAAACAGAATCTGAATTATGCCAACACTGTCAGTCAATGTCATTAACTAATGCTAACACAAATCTAGTCTTTTTAATTAAAATCTTTTTCAGATTTTACCAGGAACACATTTACTTAAGCTCAGTGGTACTAAGTGACAATCTTCACATGTCACACTAAAATTAAGTTCATTTAGCATATGTCCTCTGAGAAAAATAACAAAAACAAACCATCACTAAAGCATGTATATAAATAAAATGCACTCTGAAAGCACTGGTTCAAGATGTCATCTTAAACAGTGTGTTGTCACCAGACACGTAAGGGACATCATGCTGCAGAATGTTTTTCTGTAGTTATTATTATCTGTGGGAATCCATGGCATCCTAACCCATCAGGAGGTAAAATGGTAACTAGTAGTAAATTATGGGCCTTGAAGAAACAAGCTGCACTCTTTGATGCCTGTCAATTGACCTTTGCTCATGAAGAAACATACAATTGTTTCTTGGATACGTGATGTTAAAACTTCAAAATTTGGTAAACTATGTATTGAAATAAATGCTAAAACTTACTCCACGGGATTCTGAACAGCAGGGAAGCTGAACTCTCATATTACTTGGATTATTTTTCATATTATGTATTTGAACGTTTTGTCTTTTTAACTCATCTATCTCCATCTTTCTCTCCGTCTTTTAGGTCTTTGACATTTATCTCTAAGCTACCTATATCGCTCGACCTATTATTGAGCAAAGCTAGGCCCAGACATCTTTATGGAAATCACTGCTGCAGTTGTGTTGATTTGCAAAGGGCACAGAAGCTGTTCAGTCTACCCTTGCCCTCATAAGTAATACAGGGAGAGATGGAGATGGAGGGACAGACACCGACTTCCACAAAGACAAACAGTGATGTAGAGAAAGTAAAATAAAGAGCACCTTGGTATAACTATATTGGTTGGCTCCAGTACGTTGGCGCCCATCTTATCTGGCTTGAGTCCCACATGGCATTCATCTAATGAAAACCTGGCTAGATGGCGGGCTGGCTGTCTCATCAAGGCTCATTGCCAAAAGGTTTCTCTTCGTCTACATCAAAGTCACTCTACTTTAATGTAGCTTTTATCAATGGCCAACTAAAAGCAAATAACTTCACTGAAAATTTGAAAGAAATCGTGAAAAGACATCTAAAGCAGAGATGAAAAGAAAGGTCTGGTAATTCTTCAGGGGCACTCAGATAAACTTATTGTGGTAACAATCAAATCAGAGGAAGGATGATTATTATTCATCAGGGCTAACACAGATAGATCCAAGCAGACACAAAGACATTTGGGTTGCACACACAGAAAGACACAAGACTACATGTATATGTAAACACACTGTATAAAGGTAGTAAAATGTAGTGCGCATGGTACATGAGTGTTACAAAGCCATCATTATTTTGGCGTTTTACTATAGCAGACTGTTGGCCAGTGATAGTACAAAGACTGCAAACAGAATCCAATGAGCAACCAGTCCCCCAATGGATGGTTAGAATCTAAATATGAGATTGGTCACTGTAACAAGCCTCACTAGCTCGGTCACAACATCTCCCTCAACACTGTACTCAAACAGTTCATTTAGACACTATCAACAGATGAAATTAACAAAAAAAACTTGTTCATTTGTCACATGTAGACTGGACTATTGCAATGGTTTATTATCTGGGTATCCAAACTATTCTTTAAAAAGTCTTCAGTTAATCCAAAATGCTGCTGCTAGAGCCTTAACTGGAGTTAGTAGGAGAAATCATATTTCTCCAGTTTTAGCTTCTCTCCACTGGCTCCCTGTCAAGTCCAGAATATAATTCAAAATCTTACTTCTAACCTACAAAACCCTCAACAACCTAGCTCCATCATATATTCATGATCTTATTGTTCCATATTTTCCAAACAGAGCACTTCGCTCTCAGACTGCAGGTTTACTTGTGGTCCCTAGAGTTTCTAAAAGCAGAATGGGAGGAAGATCTTTCAGTTATCAGGCTCCTCTCTTGTGGAACCAACTTCCAGATACTGTCCATAAGGCTGACACATTGTCCAGTTTTAAGACTTGACTTAAGACTTCCTTTTTTGATAAATCCTATAGTTAGGGTTGGCTTGTTATGCTGCCTTACGTTGAGACCACTGAGGACAAATTTACCTAATTTCCTTAAATGAATTGTTAAAATTGAATAGGTTTCATTTTAAATTATTTCTATATTAACATGTGATTCTTGACCTGTCATTGTGTATCTGTTCCTACCAAACCCAGCCGGTCGAGGCAGATGACCGCTTGTCCTGAGCCTAGTTCTGCTAAAGGTTTCTTCCTCATGAGGGAGCTATTCCTTTCCACTGTCACCTTCAAGCTGAGAAGGTGACAAGATGAGAGTTCTGTGATGGAGTTAAATTCAAAGCAATCTGCTCCTCAGATAAAGTCTTAAATTATTATTATTTTTTTACATATGAATGTTTCTGTTCAGTGTCCTGAGACGACTTCTGTTGTGACTTGGCGCTATGTAAAAAAACTGAATTGTATTGAATTATCAGGAGGTTGCTCAGTTCAGAAGTGGACAAAATGAAAATAAGCTGGAAAAAAATGGTGGTGGTACAAACTGTAATTTGCAATAAATAAATAAATAAATAAATAAATAAGATGGATATGGGTTTTTTTCTAGACAAACAGAAAAATTCATACTACATATTTATTTGTAGGCAGGCAGACAGTTAGTATTTTCAGTTTTTTTTTTTTTTTTTTTATTCTTACAGGTAGTTCCATTTCATTTCCGTCTTGGTTCTTCTACAAGAAGTATCTAAGCTGTTTTCAGCAATGTGCTCATCTGAACGGAAGTATCTGGGCTGTTCCTGGGATCTCTTGAAGCTACTCTTCCAGTTTGGGGGATCACATGATTGAATGCTCCAATGACCGCTGGAACTCCTGATGATTTGACTCTCCACAACTTCATTATTTCCTCTTTCAGCCCTTGGTAATTGTCAAGCTTCTTGCGCTCCTTCTTCCTGACATTACAATTATTTGGAATTGCTACATCTATCATCACTGCCTTCTTCTGTATCATCTCAAGCACCAAAATCTTTGGTTAGTTAGCCATCACCTGTTTGTCAGTTTGGCTCTGGAAGTCCCACAGTATTCTAACCCCCTGTCATTCTCCAGAAACCTGGATAGTCTCCCACTATGGCTGTGGGAGAAGTACTAGTGCCTATTTCTAGGGGTCATTGTATGAGAGGCATAGTGCACCATGGACTGGTCAAAATTATATCATAAGAATACATCGAGAAAAATAAAACAAATAAAATTCACACTCTCACAGACAGTGACAATTAAAACTTGTCAGTAAATCTAACATGCATGTTTTTGTTCTGTGGGAGAAAACTGGAGTACCTGGAGAAACCCCTTGCATGCATAGGGAGAACGCATAAACTCTCCACAGAAAGACCTCATGGGGAGGCATTCCAAATTTTTGTTTTTCTGTGAGTGGACACCTCTAACCACTGCTCTACTATGCAATCAAATAAAATATCTCCTTATGATTACACAATAATCAAAAAAATTCAGAGCATAACAACAAAAAATCTACCAAAGACAAGTCTAAACTAAATACTGTATGTCACATGCTGACTCATAATGTTCTTTCTTCACCCGCATACTCACCATGTCACCCTGCATTTTGACCCCTCCCCTCAAACACCTATTTACCTCTCATCCCTCTCTCACCCCCTTCCCATCTTTCCCTCATCTCACTCCTGTTCAGTCTCTCATCACTTGTTCATAACTTCACAGTGGCAGTTTGCCTGACTCACGATTTCCATCAAAGAAACCAAAAGTGGATACTTTGAATAGTGGATACTGGGCAGGGGTTCACTATGCGTACACTACACACTGAACATGTACAAACAATAACTGCATGTTAAACAAAGAATTAAAGGAAGAAGAGTGATTGTTTCCTTGTCTTCTGTCTGATCTCTTATTTTCTATTGTGGCTAGGTGCACCGTGACTGCTCAATATTTGTACCCCCTGACCGGCTTCACTGCCCCGTTGCTGTCCTCTGGATCATTGTCAAGCAAGACTCCAGATTGGGAGTGGACATGGGTGTATGCCAAACATTTCTGGGAAGGGCTCCAAAAAACATATTTGTTGAGTGGAGAAGAGAGTGGAAATGGTCCAGTGTTTTGTAAGCAAGGCACGGCTGAGGAAGATGGGTGAAGAAGGGGTGAGAGTGAAGTGGAGTCACTGGGTGAAACTGAGGTGGACAGCCTTGACTCACCGCTCATAAAAGGTGAAGGGGAATTAAATTGATCTCAAGCATTTATCACTGTAGCTTTTTAATGTAAGCGAATATGAGGAAAACCTTTAAGTACGGGGAAAAAAACTAATTGGTTTCCATTACCTGAAATAATGGAAATACATACAGTATGATTTTGATTTAAATTAATTAACAAGGCTTTGCAGTGTTTAGAAAAGTTCAAGCACAAGCCAAAATAGGCATGGTATGATAGTATGTGACATTACCGGTAGCTTATTATTAGGGGTATAACTTTTATCTTTTGAAAATTACCCTCCTAAAAAAGTCATGGAAGCATAACAAGTGGTATATCGGTGTCCCCATCACTGAGGGATTTTGCAATAGTAAATGTATGTAGTTTTCAAGGTGTGTTTTTCTGGACTGAAACTGCACTGGGAAGCCAAGTAAACCTTAATGTTTTGGTGCAAGATGTTCAAGTAAGTAGGAGTTACATTGTGAATAAGAATAGAGTATTTATTTATTTACATTTGTCCAAGCAGTGCAGAGTGATGGCTCATTGTGAGTGGAGGGCACAATAACGAAGCCAAGGAGTGGCCACTTGTGGCTTTGACCAACATAGATTTGGCTACTTTACTTTTAAGCCATATGAAAACTAGAAAGTTGAGTTTCCTCAAATGATAGGGGTGGTCAGTTTACACTGTAATTTCTGGACTATCGAGCGCACCCGAATTTATGCTGCGCCCAATTAAAAAATAAATAAGTAAAAATTTTACATATATGTGTACATGGCAGTAGGGCACAACTGGTAAAGCTGCTGCCTCTCAGTGAGCAGGTCCCTGGTTCAAATCCCGGTCCGGGGGCCTTTCTGGGTGGAGTTTGCATGTTCTCTCTGTGCATGCGGGTTTCCTCTGGGCACTCCAGTTTCCTCCCACAGACCAAAAACATGTATGTTAGACTGATTGGTAATTCTGAATTGTCTCTAGGTGTGAGTGAGAGAGTGAATGTTGTTTGTCTCCATGTGTCCCTGTGATGGACTGGTGTCCCGTTCAGGGTGTACCCCACCCCTTGCACAGTGACTGCTGGATATGGGCACTGGCGACCCCAGTGACCCAAAAATGGAAGAAGCGGGTAACAGATAATGGATGGATGGATGGATGGACACTGGATTGACCCTCTTGCTGCCCTTGGGTCAAAATGGCCCTGATACCTCAGGTTCTGACAGGTTTTGGCTCAAGGGCAGTTTTAAATCCCTCCACTGCCTCAGGTGTGTCAGAGCTAGAGTCAGTTTGAGTGAGAATCCTTGCAACAAATGACCAGTGTCAGTGTCAGGCTGTTAAGCACAGAAGAAGTGGTCTGTCCGTACCTGAAAAATACTCGTCTCTGATTGGCTGACTGGCGGCTATTTAAAGAGGTTCCAGGTTTCAACGTTCCGGGTAACCATAGCAACAACTGTTCAAAGTTCCGACGAAGGACCCTTAAGCTTAACTTCAGCTTAAGGTCATTGCCGCTAAACCACACAGCTTATTTAGTAAAGCGGTAACACGTGCAAAAATAACAGTATATTCGTCTTATTTATTGATTTCGCGTGATTATTATGTTTTAGCTGTGGCGGGACGTCATATGAGGTGTTGCCACCGCCTTGGTGCTGCTACAAGATCTCGCGAGATTTAGAAAATGGCGTTAAAAAAAAAAAAAAAAAAAAGGGAAGGCGGTCCCCCCGCCCTCTCCCTCTCTCTCTCTCTCCTCACCAGAGACGTACAGGTAACACCAAGTACCGCTGCAGAGGACCTGCTGGCTCCTGGGGAGTGTTCTAGCAGCGACACCTCCCCTGCTCAGTGTCCCGAGCCTCACAAGCCCCGTCCCGCTCTTCGCCATCGCAGCACCCGGTTCAGTTCCGCCGCCTCAGCGCTCCCCGACCGGCATTTCCTCCAAGATGATACCTGCTGCAGCCATGTCCTTCTCGGCAGCGATGTTCGGGACGTTGATGCTGCACATAGTTTCTTCCCAGAGCGGTAAGAAACAAGTCCAGTCTTATAAAAAAACTGAAAATCAAAGATAGGACTTGATGCTTGAATTTAAATTAGCTCATGTACTGGCTGTTTTTTAATAAAACCTTTGAAGATGTGTTTTTTAAAGAGCGCCTCTATGAATATGACACTAATCCCTCAACGTTGACTGAAGGGAAACACGTCTGCGCTAATATGTCGCAGAAAACGTATTTTTGTATTATTTGTTTGTTTCCGCAGCCCAGAAATGAAGGATCAGTAATAAATCATTAATGTGCTACAATCTGGTTTTTGTAGTGGGCCACGTCGGAGGCCTGACAGGCGTCTCCAAAATGTCCTATGAAGTGTGGACATGAATACTGAATGCAGGGAGGACAAGTTCTGCTCATTACTTAGTGAAATGGGAAGAGGAGCTGAGAAACTGTGCCACACTGAAGTTTAAAAGCCTCCTCACATGCCCCATACATGTTTGCATTCAATGCTGTGCAGGAATTCAGCAGCATTATTTATTGCAGGCTCTTCTGTGCACCAGGCTGGAGCAGCTCCTCATCATGCAGGCCCGTGTAATTAGATGTAGGACTCCTCTGTAAATAGCATCAGTCCATTTTGCTGCATGCTGCTATATTTAGAGCAGAGATGCTGCACTGGGCTTTAATGTCCTCATGAGTCAGTTCACTCTTCACTGACGAGATGTTCTCCGTGCTGCAGAATGGCACCGGTCTCCAAGCTCGCTTCTACCTGCTCATAAATCTCATTTCCCACAGATCGGGGCAGAGCTGCTGTAAGTGTGAAACGTTGCTTGGATGCCGTTACAGGCAGAGTGTGAGAGTGTTGGAGGCTTTGGCCTTCCCCCGGAGTGGACCGTGTGTGGGATTGCATCACACCTGCCCCACACACCCACACCTAACATCTCCTCAGTGAGAGGAACAGCTGATGAAGAGCAGACTTGTTATATAGTGGCTCGTAATCTGACAAAGCTGAAGAATATAATCTTTTCTTGTGTTCAGTGGTTTATGATACCCATCAGTGATTGTTCTGCTTTCTTGTCGTCTTTGTCCAAAGTGGGATAATGTGGTAGTTTGCATATAGGTTGTTCATATAATAACCTATTGCTATTAGGGTTCTGTTGTGTGTTACACTCAAAATTGTATGGCTTTGATAGGGTTTGGGTTCTGTACATAGGTTATAGAAACAGTATCTTACCTGTAATAGACAGCTCTTTGAACAGCCTCAGTTTGCAGAAATAGTTTAATTCTCGCCTGACGGATGAGCCAGTGCTTAGTTCGAGTGGGGCCATGACCAAAGTGATTTGCTCTCATCATAAAATGACTCCAATATATAGTATTTTAAACAATCTTTTTTTTTTAACTAATAAATAGTTTACGTTGCACTCAGTTTTGTATCACCTAATTATCCTGGACAAAGTGTCACAATGAAGTACTCTTCACTATTGAGGTTTCAGTATTTTCACATTCTCCACCTCAGAAGTTCAAAATGATACATACTTTGTGCAAAATATAAAATAAACTAGAAAATTTGCATTTTCTGTGTAAATGCCATGTAAGCACTTATTGCAGAAGAACTTGCTGAAAGCAGCTGAAATTATCTAACAACATGCTGAAACGTAGCTGAAATGGAAGAACAAACCTAAGTAAGCAGAAAGAACACATATTTACATTTGGTTTATATAAGCAGAAATTAGTGCAAAAATTGGTAAATTAGCAAAAAACAAAACAGAGACATGAGCAAGAAATAGCTGCAAAGTGGCTAAAATGGCAGAAAGAAACTTAAATTACCAGAAGAAAGCACAGTTGTGCCGAATTAGGCTGAAAGAAGTCAAAATTAGCATCAAAAAGTGGAAATGTTCAAACAAAAAAGCTGAAATTAGCCAAAATTAGTTGAAAGGTAGCTAAAAAGGCAGAAAGAAGCTAAAATTTAATAGAAAGAAGTGGAGAGCACATTTTTGCTCAATTAGATTGCAAAAGTTTAAATGAGTGCAAAAATGTTGAATTAGCTGAAAAAGCTAAAATTAGCATCAAACAGCTAAATAGTAGCTGAAATAGCAGAAAAAACTAAAACTAGCAGAAAACAGCCTCAAAACAGCTAAATAGTAGCTGAAATAGCAGAAAAACTAAAACTTGCAGAAATAAGCTGAAATTAGCAGGAGGAAGTTAGAAGAAGCACACAAATATTGTAGTTGGCAGAAAGAATCTCAAAGGAACACAAAACAGCTGAAAAAAAAAAACTGCTGAAAGTAGCTGAAAAATGTTTAAATTTGTACAAGGAAGCTGAAAGAAGCTGAACCAGAACAAAATGTGAAAGGAGCAGTAAAAGATTGTAAACAGATGTAAGGATGTGAAGGATGTAAAATGAGCTCAACTCATTTTCTATGAGAAAAAAAAAATGTCAGAAAAGGCAAAAAAAATTTAAAAAGCTGAAATTGCACCAATACCAAAAGTTGTAGCAGGATTGTCCTGAAAGAGCTGAACTTTTTGATTTATAATTTGTTAAAATGGCACAAAAACTGCAGGAGAAAGATGCTGAAAACCATATGGAATAAAAATGGATCATTATAGAGTTAATGCTTCATAAACAGTCACACAATCAAAAGCTAATACAGTAGATAAATTTTTATTTTATTTGTTACCGTCACAAATTATAAGTTGACATTGATTTCATTTGTATTTCAAATTGATTGATGGATATAAATTGATACATTTTGGTGATGAAATTGTTTAATACTCTTGACAAATAGACACATGAGCGATGTACACAACTGCAGGGCCAAACTAAGCATCAGCCTGAACACGAACTGCATTCTGACACGTACTGTGCAGAGACAAGCCTGTCCACACATCTGGTCCATCTGAGGTGACAGCATCCACCTCTCAGCACTTTGAGGCCGACGAGTTCCCCCAGTCTCAGTCTTCACTGCTGCTTCTTTTATGGATGCAGGAACGTATGTGTTGTTGACCTGCTGGTCTGGAGGAAGCAGCTTTGCAGCAGGGCTCTGTCATATTGACTGAAAATGAAAAGTTTTTGTTTTTTGATGGTCTGCTGCATCTTGTCCTGATGCACGCTCAATAATCCACAGATTCTTCTTTGTTGAAACGTTTTATCTTTTACCCAAAATACTTCTTCAGTCTGAGGAGCTGCAGTGACAGCCAGAGTGATGTAATGTCTCTTTTGATGTCACATCACTCTTTAAGTGCCTTCCTGTGGCAGTGGAGGTGGTCTGTTTAATGTTAAAATCAGACACCTCTCTGAGCAGCAGGATGACGCTTTCCACAGAACAACTGTGTCAACTCCTGAAACCGTGCCTGCAGTCAACCTACTTCACATATGGACCCTATGTTGTAGGCAGAAACATGGGTGTGCTGTGGGGTCTCCAGTTCTTCCATGTACAGGTTGGCAACAATAGAAGAAACTGGAGACACCACCAAGTCATTGGTTCAGGTATGTTGACGACACCTGGGTTAAAATTAAATCTCAGGATGTCCAACATTTTA
>JAVCKU010000002.1:277005-291339 GCA_032273985.1 Hypsolebias coamazonicus
TATATATATACACACACACACACACACACTTATATATGTACAGTTATGGAATTAGATTGTCTTCAGATATTTAGCTGTCTGTGGGAAAAAAGTTTCTTGAAAAACTTGTTTTGATTATTTTAATGGTCAGGTTGAAAAAGGTAAACTGTAAAATATTAATAAAATGATATCATGTTAGAATTTTTTTTTTTCTTTTCCAATCATAAAAAAGTTTGCTTAAAAAAAAGCTTATTTTTTGATTGTGCAATGTAAGGGAAATTTGCAGTTTAAACAAGCCAAGTCAAATTCAGCACACACAATAATGCAAATAAAGTAATCAATTCGTAATAATTATGCCAGCTCTTATTGTTTCACTAATGACACGGATGCATTTTTACCACAGTCTCTCTCTTTTCTGATAACTACATGTTCATGCTGCTTTCAAATAGTGCTTCTGGAGCCTCTTGTACTCAGAGAAATAAAAAGAAGGCGGTGTACCCCCAGGTAAATTTCCTATTTCTTTCAAAAAAAAAAAAGTGAAAAAATGCAGAGGTGGGAAGCTTTGTGAGGCTAGTCAAACATTTTAACATGTCTCTGTTTCATCGAAATCACTGACAACAAAATAGCCTCTAGCACGAGTCTCAAAGTTAACTATGACATCTGGCATGAGCTCTGAACACCATGACAACAGACACGATGACTAGAGACACCACAGCAACGCAGGACCGGAGTGTAAGAAACTGTAAAGGTAGGAACACACAGCTTGTTAATGGGGTTTGAATGCAGGGCTAAATGATCAGTAATTACTGTTATTTAACCAACACCATTAAACAAGTGGATTACAAAGTAGTGCATAGTGAAGATAAGCTTTTTTGCACAATGTTTGTGATGCTATTTTTTCCCCTTGCATTTCCTAAACCTTGAAGCACATAGCAGTAATGAAAAATTTACAGTAAAATGCCCAAATTGTAATAAGGCACACGCCCAATTGATTTACAGTGACTATTTGTATGCATAATGCATCCGAGTAAAAAGGAGGAGATAGTACATGAGTCCTCCTGGATGCCCTGCGGCTATTGTCATGGTGGGCCTCACAGTTGGGGACTGTAGTGCAAATGTAGTCAGCGGAATATCCTAATGCTCCAGTTTAGGATGGATCTGTAATCATATTGACAGGCCTAAAAAGACGTGGCAATGCAAACTAGCGTTAGGACAGAGTGAGAGACAAGCAGGGACAAAGAAAACCTTGTTTCTGGTTCAGTGAGGAACAAAATGGCAGGTAATACTCTGGACACTGTCGCTCGGTGTCCCCAATCAGGCAGAAAGGATCATTTTAATAGATATTCATTTAGATTCATTATTATTTCACATTTCTTCCCAGTGTCGGTCAAGACCTTTCTCTATTCAGACTTATCTCTGGAACATTTTTTTTTTTTTTTTTTGAGAAATTATGGGATTTTGACAGTACAAGGGGAACAGTGAAGACAATTTTGCTTGATGTCACTGACAGATTAGCATGTAATTACTGTCACATGTGGATAATGACAGTAGTTAGAGAAGTCTTGGGAAAATTGGTTATATTGAGAACTTCAACATTACCATGAGTTTAAAATTTTTAATACATGGATTTTGTTTTGATTTTTTTCTTTTTATCTCTCACAGCCATTAAAGGTCTAAGATGGATTGTCCAGCATCACCCTCTTGTGGAGTGGAAATAAAATGCAAGGCGTTTTGATCTCTGCAGACTGCTGCAGTAGTCTTCGCCCAGCTGCATTTTCCCTCCAGCCTCTTTCCGTCAAAGAGGCACAGCCGCTTCCCTTTCCCCCCTCACACACTGTCTGAATTTCCATTTCTGGCTTCGCACAAACACAAGCTCTTGGTCAAATATTTAGATGGTCGATTTCGGCTCTCTTTAAGGAACTGCCTTGCAACCTTGCACAGCAAGGCAATCAATGGGATGAGTTCAAATGCCAAGTGAAAATGTTCAAACATAAACAGGTTCGTGGGGAGGCTACATATGGGGAGGGATATTGGCAGAGGTTGGAAATGCTGGTGGAAGGGGGTGGGTGGTAGCAAAAGTGGGGAGTGGGGATGCTAATGTATGCACAGCCATAGAGCTGCTATGCATATGCATAGCGAGAGAGAGCGAAAGAGAGAGAGAGAGCGAAAGAGAGAGAGAGAGAGAGATTACACACAGGGGTGAGCAGAGATACAGAAAGGGCTTAAAAGATGGGGAACACTCGGGACACAATGAGGGAAGGCGGGGCGTTTATGTTTACCAGGAAAGAAAAGGAGAGGCGAGAAAATGAGAGGAGAGGATTTGGTACATCGTGGCAAAAATGGGCTTTGCCTTGTGCTAAAGAGAGTGACCTCTAGTCTGGGCCTTGGGGTGGGCGAGTGGGTGTGGAGGGGCAGAGTAGTTAGAGCAGCCGACTCGTACTGTTCCCTTCAGGGAGCAACACTGCACCAAAAAGCATGGACAAACCAGGGCATTAATATCCTCACACTAACCCCTTGACAATACCCCATTATGTATGTACGCCTCTGTGCATTACACACCTTGAACTAGAAACAATTGCGCCTTTTTCTCTTTTTTCCCTTCAGCACTTGAATCAAAGCCAAGAAATGCAATGAGCACATTTTATTATTTATTTCTAAGGGGTGGGGGGGGGGGGATACAGAGGCAGAAATGTGCACACACACAAACACACATGACTGAACACCTTTGCTGTGTTTTTTTTTTTTTACATATTCAGTTACCTTGTGACACCTACCTTTGCTGCAAATGACTGTTTGCCTTTTATTCTGCTTGGTGTTTTCTCTCTATCTTTCCCTTCCAGCCATGCATATCATCTCTAATTACCATTCGTACAGATTCCAGCCTGCCATGCTAAAATCCAACCTACAGTATGGAATAAAAAAAAAAACAGTTTGTACGGTGTAAAGGGGCACATGACAACCAAATCACACGGGAGAGGGCAATAGAAAAATAAAAAATATATATAAGCACAAGCTCTGGCTGTAGGGTAACAGCATCAGCACAGTATTATGATGTTTCTAAATGGGGAGTGTGTCTCCTGACACAGGTCCCTGTCTAGATATCGATTGCTCCCGTGGACGCAACACTAACAGCAATGGAGAGCCATTGAACTTTAAAGCAAATAGTCCTTCTCCCCCGCTCAGCATCCTCTCACAGACGATCAATACAGGTTGGCCCAGCACAGCCAACACCTCTATCTGGAATAATGGCTTTCCCTTCAACGTTACTAGCCAGGAATAAATGCAGGCAGGTTAGGAAATGTGTGGGTTTCAAGAACAGAGAAAAGTAGATGGGTTAAGATTACAAGCATAGCTAATTTAACTTAGTTCCATATGATTTTGAAAAAAATAAATAATTGAAAGCAATACTATAAAACAAAACACGCTAAAGTATGAAGCGACGGGCTCATTTTTAAGTGCAAATTATTTATAATACAACGCATTCATATATTTCAATACAACAAGCATTGAACATTTAAAAACAAAAAAAAAAAACAATCAGTTTAGATAACAGTAAAACCACTGGTGCTTGCCCATTGTCCTTTAACAGTCTCCCATTTGTTTGCATGCTTAATAACCGGAGGTGGACTGGACATCTATTTGATCACCATTAGCCCCATATTAGCTACTGTGACCCTAATGTTCCTCACTCCATTACTCTGCTGCTGGGGATGGAGATGGAGATGATGATCCTGAGAAAGGAGGAAGGCTCGGGGGTTCAGCATGGCTGGGCAGAGATCAAGTGTGAACAACGAGAAACGCCCATCAGCCATTCTGGATCACCCTGGAACCTCTCGGGACTCGGATGGGATACACCCTGCATTCACTTCTGCCTTGTCCAGAACCCCTCTGACAAACATAATAATAAATGCTCAACATGTACGACACGTGTTACGATAAACGGTTGATCTTCAGAGTAGATATTTCATTGTCGTATATGCTCAGTCGTGCAGGTGTTTACGTGAAGTAAAACAAGAGCCATGTTGCTGTTCTTTGTTAAATGCATTTTCTTCGGAGCAAGACATAACCTGACAAAATCCATTCTGCTCCTAGTCAGCGATGGCTTACAGTAGAAGCTAAACCATGTACGGGATCAGAAGATTTTAGCAGGAAGAACTGCATTATTTTTGCGTGGGATGTGTAAATGGAAAAGAGACAGCAACAGAGAAAAGACAAATGGGAATACAAGTTATTTCAAAGAAATGAAGCATGGTGTAAAATGATTAAAGATGTGGGGCTTCAGACGGTTCTTGGCATCAAGAGCTATGAGTGAGCAATCGTGGCCAAAGCAGAGGCCATCTGAACATGGAACTCAACTAGAACCTTGAATAGTGGCAGCGAAACTCTAAATCTCTTCGCTTGCAGATTTCTGCAGCAGCAAGCTACTGTGTAAAGTGCTGACTGCTGACTGAGGAAATTTTGTTTCTGTCGATCAGAGAAAGAACCATCATGACAAAAATCCCTCCCCACACTCCCCTCATTAAAGCCGCAGGCTGGCTGTGATTACAGCAAACATGTTTGTTAGGCAGCTTGTCTTTTTTTTTTTTTTTTTTTCAGTCAGGCAAGATGAAACAATTTCTTAACTTTGCTAGTATTTTGAAAATTAATATGTAAAAATACATTAAACATAGTTTATAGAATACGATTCATGAATGAACATAAATTTAGCTCAATGAAATACTTTGTAACTCATATGGGCTTCAGATTTGACATTTCAAAGTAAAGCCACCAAGTGCCATCTTTTCTAGTTATGGATTGTATCAAAGTCTACAAATACCCATAATTCGGTGAACTTCATCAGCTCAATAAAAATCATAGTGAGCCTTAAGAACAGACAAGATCATGGCTGAGAGACTAAATGAACACCAGGCTGTTCAGCGTGACTGGGCTCAAGTGTGAACAGAGGAAACATCTTGGTGTCCTTTCGACAAGTCCCAAACTCTCTGAGGCCTCATCATGAGTACCCAGCTGATTTCAGACCCCTGTTCAAAAACATCACAGAATAATCAGAGCTTAACCACCTTGCTGATTACCATTTTCTTCTCATTCATTTATGATTTTTTTTCATGATTTGTAAATAAGACTACCTTATGCTTGGAATGCAAGAGATTTATTTTACCAATGATTCTCCCATTTTTCCTAGTAACTTCCAATGGTATTAGATCCAATTGCACTAATTGTTGCGAGGAGTGGCCATGGGGCATCTGTAACAGGCCATCTTTGACAGCAGCACATTATGAGCATGTGTAAACATTGGAAACAAGTGGCAATGACCTACAGCTGAACCTATGAACTATACACACATTTCACCTTTCATCCTATGACCCTATTATTTCTCCTCCTGTTGAAACCCCACCAAACAGAACAAGTTTGATTTCCCTGGCCCTCCAATCTTCTCAAAATGTTATTTTAAGCAATGTGGAAACAATTGAACCTCCATTTGATTTTGGCGCTCAAAATGACTACCACATTGCCGTCCTCTGACAGTGAGAATGTGTGTGTGTGCCCTAGTACTTTCCCCCAGGGATTCCTCTGAGAGATTCCAGGGTTTGTGTGATCCAGTTCCTCTCATCATGGCAAATTGACCATGTGTGCTTTGACGGCCAGCTGAGTAATCTCCCAATGTGTCAGGTTTAACACACCTCTCTGCAATCACAGAAAGAAAAATTACTTTGGGAAAGAAAAGTCATAAATAACTTGGCAGAGGGGACCCTCACTCTCTACTTGGCCTCTTAACCTGGTTGAGAAAACAGTCAATAGTGGAGGATTCACACGAGTTTCACTGGAATTAGATTGCTTCGATCATTAGGAGGGCCAATACATGGCCCAAGGAGAATAATACTAATCTGGAAAGTATGATATAGTTGCTAGGAAAAAAAAAAAAAAAAAAGATAACGGGGGCTATAGGGAAAGATTAAGCTGTGAAAAATATTTTTACTGATTAATAAGCTGACAAGAAATAGTATTGAAAAATGAAAGAGGAAACAAAAACATTACATAAGGATGAAGTAAAATGACAAAGGAGAAAATCATTAATTTTCAATCTGACGTAAACTGAAAGAGCTTTTAAACCAGGATGGTGAATATTGTGAATCTTAGGAGAATTAGATTTGGCTATTGTATTTTGCCACACCTTTCATCACACTGAGACACCACTCAGCTCCAAAATCTGCCACCAGACTTCATCAGACATGGACTTTTAAATAAACAAACAAAATAAATAAATAAATAAATTGCCCTAATCACAATATAAAACTGCAGTAGAGTTTGAAAATGTGTATATGTGCAAATTTAACCAGCCACACACCTGTGTGAGAACAATTTTCTATGTGTGTAACAGAAGCAAAGATGGGAGGAACAGAGCCGAGAAGGGAGAAGGCTGAGTGAACAGGAGGGAGGGTTGTTGAAGAGTTTTGGGGGGAAATGTGGTCATCAATTGCTGGCAGCAGTTCCAGGGAGAAGATTATTGGACGGCAACCCAGCGGCAGATGTCTGATGAATGTCTATTAACCTGCTTCCTACATCTCGTAGGCCATGTTGCTGATGAATTCAGACCAGGAGGCCTTGTCCCGCCCAATAGGAGGGGTCAGTAATCCCTCTCCAGGAAATAGCTGCCAGAGACCTCAGGCTCTGATTGGTTGTATCTGTGCTGCTCTTGCACATCTAACAGAGCAGGGACACTATGGAGGAGATGTGAATTAACCCCTGCTGCTTCCTGTTCATTGCTCCTCTATCAACATAGCGCTTTGCTACTACATCCCTCTTTTTGATTCCATTTTCTCCAGTCATGCATCAATGTGTTAGAATCTATCCACCTGCTGACCCTAACATTTCTACATGTACATACAATTTTCATTTTTAGCACACCGCTTCACCCCATACAAGCAACCATATCTTCTCATGACCACACTAAGAAAGTGGAAGGGTCATCGTTTTACTGCTGGCAGATTACAACGACACTGCAACAAACCCTGTTTTGACCTTGGCACAACTGAGCCCTGTTTCTCTGAATATGGGTATTTTTATTTGAATTTGGCACTCTCCCTTCCACTAGTTACCAATGATTCAGATCCAACAAACTGCCTCCCAGACACAGTGGAGCACTGCCCACCTGCTCCCTACCACACAATCCTACATGCTTATGAAAATAAACAGCTGAGGAATTTATACATCTATTTTTAAAAGGCATGCCATTATCATCATTTAAGACACATTCAAACAGGTAATATATTTTAATAGGTAAATATTGAAATATCACCGTGTAGGTCTTGCTGTACTTGTTTGGGTCCGCTGAGTCTTATGGCGATCATTTCCTATGTACCTACGTTTGGTACTACATGTCATCACATCTCCTTAAAGTTTGCCAACCTCCCATGTTTTTTCTTGTTCTCTTTTCTGAGAACATAAGACACTATTTCTGAAGGTAAACCATTTAAAATAAATAATAATTTCCACTCAGACCTTTCAGCGTGCCAGTTAATTCCCTTCCCTCCATTAAACCTGTTTTCAGTAGCGGCCCACTAAGCAAAGCCCAGGGCATCATGGCTGGAGGCAGTGTGGAGTGCAGAAGGAGGGAATATGGAGTGGGAGAGCTCAGAGTCTGTGTGCCACATCTGTTCCTATATTAAAGGCATATGGACTAGGCCAGGCCAACCCACTCAGGAGCATGAACAGGCCCCCATCCTGAGCCCAATCAGTCTTGATGGGGCTGTTGTAATGGACCTTCTTTGGCCTCCCCTGTTCTCTTCAGCCCAGTGCAACCACACTGCAAAGCTGGAGGGCAGGCTTGATGACAGACCTAGTTTCTGTCAGCACCTTCATTTCAAAAACTGGTGCAGGGGACACATGCAGTGGGAGAGACTAGATTGAAATACGGATGGACGGATCAGGAAACAATACAAGAACCAAGGGCTGCAAAACGTATAAATAAATGTACAAAATTAGAAAATTAGTTTTGAAGAATAAAGAAAACGGAGAAATAAACGGTAGATTCAGTGACTCTGTTCCATTTTATGCATAAAACAAACATTAAAAATAATATTAAATGCTTTTGATTTGTATTATTTAATGCGTTGGTTATTTGATGATGTACAAAGTATTATAATACTCCTTCTCTTTATATTAATTGTGTTTTGTTTCTTTAAGAGTAATAATACAATTTCAATAAGTTGCCTATCAAAATGCAAAAGTCGTTAAAGCAATGGACGCCACTGGATTTGTGCAACTTGTGTTCATCTTTCAAAATAAATAAGTATGACTGCGAGGACACAAAGCACAGGTTGTATGTCTAAACGTGCATGTGGTTGTAGTGTAATCCAGAAGAGGCCTCTTCTACCCATGTCAGAAAATTAGGAGCCTGTGGAACAACATGTCCCTTCCACATTTATCAGTGACACCACTGCGCCTGGACCGGCACAATTGTGTTTTCATCTGCTCCCACAAACGACCATTCATCTTGGTTGTGGTGTAATGGAGAAGAAGCGAAGGGAAGGAAACAGGATCAAGGGATCTTACGCTTTGCTGGGCAGGTATGGTGGTGAGGAAAGGGTGGCCTGGCTTGATGCCTGACTTGGATGACTGGGAGTCATTTCAGGGTGACGGGGCTTGTGTGCAGCTTGGGTTCTCAAAGGATAAGGTGTAGCCACTCTGTGGTGACCCAGGAGCTTGTCACAGGGGATGTAATGAGGTCAGATTACAGGCTTGTCCACAAACTGGCTGCAAAAGGTTGGCCCATAATCCCACAGTCATTAAAGGAATGCTTTGTTAAAAGTGGATAGACGAGAGAAGAAAAAAGATGGAAAGAATGAAGAAGAGGGGGGAATATAAGAGGTGTGTGGGGGAACTCAATAACACTTGATTCGATATGAAAAGCCTCTTGTTGCCACCCAGGAGAAGCCAAGCTGGAAAGGATGTGAGGGAAGCCAGCTGAGAGAGTCCAACAACCAGGAACAAGACATGCCTTGTTCCGGGTTTAAGGAGCAAACAGATTAAGATGAAGTGATGCAAGCTTAGCGACTTTGGAGAATCGCAAAGGGGGAAAGAAAAAAACGCCCACAGATCAATAAAGCTTAGGAAGCAAGCAACCAAAGACAGAATCTCCACTCGCATTCACAAGATAAAACTCAATGTAAGAAACAGTCTCAGATCTGACATACATCCCTATTTTATTTGGTTTGAACAAAAAAAAAATCTTTAAGTGGGAAATGGAGAAACGCTGAAAAAAGTGATTGAAACGTGGTTTTAACATTTAGATTTTACAGTCTGTTCAAGTTAAGAACATTTTTTTTTCAAAGTAATTGAAATGTGTCATAGAATTTCAAAACAAAATCAACAACAAAAAAAAATGTCACAATTACAACAGCTGTTCACTTTTTTTTTTTTTTTTTTTCAGAATTGGCACATCTATGGATCGGAAATCCTAGTGCTTGCACACATTGTGTGCACAAGAACACGAGAGCTTTAAAATAAATCGTGTGCAAATCACACCAAAGGTCCTAATGCTAGCATGCTAACATACATTCAGTATCCCACAGTGCTGTGTGACAGATCAGTGCCTATAAGCCAGCCTGGCGGGACCTGCGCCCTGATGTTTGCAGAGATCAGAGAGAATCATCTGGGTTAACATGGTAATTATACGACAAAGCCCAGCTATCTCAGGCTGGATCTGATACTGTTTTTCTCTTCTCTGCTCAGAGATCTCTCAGGAGGAGCGACAGCCATCTTCCAGAGCTAATCTTAAAAAATAAATTAAAGAAATTCCAGATTTATAAAAGGTCTGCTGTGAGTACATGTGCTTCATGCCATAAAATACAAACCTTATATCTTGACACTTGGTTATTATAGATAACTTGAATTAATATCTAAATTGTTTTGGTGTTAATTGAAGTCCACCTATTCTGACCATTGCCTAAAGTACATCACATTTTGCACTAAATTTATAATAATTTCTTTAAAAACCTGCATAAAAATGAACATAGTGTGTTAATATTATACTTTGTACAAAGTACATGCAATAAATGTATTCTTGCTCATTTATTGCTTTGCTGCTTTGACTTGTTTATCAAGTTTTTATGCACATTTCTGAGCACACACATGATGAAAACAGCAGCTTTTGGTCTGATTTTCACTGATTTGAAAATGATTCTTGGACATTTTAGGACTTGCAAAGTTATTTGACCTTCCAATTTGATGTACTAATTAAAAAAAAATATATATATATATACAATTTAGAATACCACACATGCAATTGCCTTACAGAACGTTTTGTTTGTGCAGATAAATCAATTTAATTAAAATGCACTTGACCTCTGCCTCTGATGTAAGTTAATATTTAATTGAAATGTTGCTGACCCTGTCGTCTTCATTTTAAAATTCATAATTGTCTTGATATAACTGAAAAACTAAGCAAATATACAATGAAATGCAACAGCATTCCTGAATTAATCAGCGATTTGGAGCAACAACAAGAAATTGATGGTGGGGGTGCGCCACTATGACTGTTATTTCCCAGTATGTCTGTTTGTTTTTTTCTGTATTTATTGTAATGTGCATTGGCTCTGTGACCGCAGGTGTGCCCTTTCACCCCAAAATCATTAGCCTTTGCAGAATGGGTCTCCAAACTGCACTACGCGGGCGCAAAACACGTGCAGACAAAAAAGCGAGACAGAGAGCAACAGAGAGAGCAAGAAGAGGTGGACGGCTCCAGGGCCAATTACAGCCCCAAGAAAACAAAGGGCTATATTTCAATGATTCCTCCAGCTGTGCTGTTTATGAGCTGTGTGCTTAGTCTTTGTGACCTTCACCTCCACACTTGCCCTCTCTGAGGAAAAACAAGCTGAAATTGCCTGATGCTCAATCTCTCATTTCCACTTATTTTTCCTATATTTCCACGTTTTTTTTTATTTTATTTAGTAGATTGCAGAGAAATTATTTGCTTTAGGGTTTTTGTAATTTTTGCTGTTTATTTATATATGAAGGCGAAGCGCTTTTAGTGCTACCCCGACAATTTGCCCTGTTTGAAACAGCCTTAAATGTAAAGGTAAGAAAAAAATATGGGCTAATCTAAAGCTTAATAGCAAGGTGAGTGCCATATGTAACCTTTATAACTTTGCTTGTCAGTCAGACCTCCGCCACGAGCACACATACACACGTGTGAACAGCCATTACAGAGCTCATAAGCAGGGTCTGGGTATCAGTCACTGTGGCCCTTTGACAGGTCCAACCTTCCCAAGCGGCAGGATACACCATCTTCACTGCACTCCTCTTGACCAAAGCAATAAGCCATTCTATATGGTGTATTAAAGTAATTTTCCACATGCTACCTCAGCACGATCCATTGTTCATGCAAGCTTTTGCTGACGATGAAGTGGGTGTGGTGGTAGGAAAAAAAAGAATAGAACAAAAATTCATCTACTATCAAAATGAATTAATACTTTTTTTATACTACATATACTTTATAGAAATAAAACAATTTGCGCTTGCTTTGAAAAAGTCTTGAAAAAGTGTATAACCCCAGTTGATCATGAAGCTAATTTGGACTGTTGTGAAGTACAGTACTGTATAGCAATACTTCAGTAGTTAGAGGCCTACATATTTAAAACTCAGAGGGCATGTTTCATGCATAAGTTCTCAATCCCATCTATTCCAAACCTTTTTTTTTTTCTTTCTGGTTAAAAAAGGGGATATTTTTGTTGGCAAGCAATGGCTGTGTAATATGCTGGGGCCATCTGTGTAGTCCGGTGGCTGCCCTCCCCTGTTCCTCGTGTCAGAGGTGGTGTTGGAATCGCTGTGTACCTCACCATGGCCTCTGCTGAAATCAGCTCCAGTCCGGGACCATGTGACAAATGATTCCAATCTAGGCTGAGCGCCCTTGACTTGACCCTGACCACTGTAGACAATAAGGGCAAGCTCAGTCACTGGAAAAGATGTTCTGCGCTAATAAACCCGAGTGTAGACCAGGGGTAGCAGCGAGCAGCGGCACGGCTCGGTGGGGGGAGTTGCTGTGGGCTCAGAGAGAGAGAGAGAGAGAGAGAAAAACGGAGGGGTGGAGGGGTACAGAGTTCAGGTTTTGACCTCTCAGGTGCAGGTTGATAATGAGTCTCCCTGTTTGCTCTGTGAAAATGACCTCAGAGAGATGAAAGGAGCCAGAGCACAACAAAGCGCCCCATTCTTTGCTCTTCTGAAATGGGATCATTCCTGAGGATTGGCTTATGAATGCACTTTCTATTTCATTGCTTTTAAAGGGCACTTAAGCTCAAATACAAACATGTAAAAGCAGTTGGGCTAGATGCTGCCATACAGCCACTGAAACCACGCACACCACCTTTCAGACCTCACACATGCACACAAAGCAGCCAAACTTAAATAAAAGCAGTCAGGAGCTTACTTTAACACATAAATAAATGTGCATTTCTGTGATGATCCAAATCCTGCTTGTGCCTCCCCTTGTTTCCTTTATAAACCCTAAAGATGAGTGTGCTCTTGCCAAGCATGGTGCCGTAAACATGCCACTCTAGAAAGGTTCTGGGCATTCTGCTAGTTATGCTAATGAAACCCCCCACCCTCTTCTGTTTTTCACTTTCTCTTATCCTGCTGGCACAGCCTTCGATCTTTTTCAGCACACCGCTCAGTTGTCATCCCCTGCCCCTGTTCTGCTGGCATCAGACAAGATAATACACTGCAAAACAAAGATTGAAGAACGCTTGTATAAAAATATGGCAAGAGAATAATATGGTTATCATTTCTTTGAACTCAAAACCAGGGTCTTGTTGTGCATTTTTGTGGCCCAATTTGTTTCAAAATATGGTACAAAATATGATCATCTAAAGAATGAGCATACATGGAAAAATAATTCCAAGGTAAGCAAAACGAACACAAGGAAAAAGGGGGGAATCATAAAATAGTTAACAAACCGGACCTCACTTGTCTCTGATGAGCTTTGAGTAAGTTGAGTTGTGTCAGAAAGTAAAGGCAGGGCAAAAAAGCAAACTGTATCAGCATGTTCTTTGTCATGGAGACTTTAAGGGCCTTAGTGAAACTTAGAACTGAGAGGTGGAAATGCTGGGCAGGACAAGAACCACTGAAGTCTGCTGAACACTGCTGAGAGTCAGTCTGGAAACCGGGATTATATCCTCTATCCTTTGGCTCCGGAATACAAAACCCACTTGCAACTGCAGCCAAAAGTTTTGTTTGTTTGAATCCATGTGTGAGTAGGTGGGTGAGAAGGCACATTTGTTCATCTCAACAATTGTGTGTGAGTGTGTGTCTTTGTGCATTTTCAAGGTCTTGCATGCATGTTGCTTTCTCAGAGTTGTTCAGTAAGCCAGGTCTCTGACATGTGGATTTGTGGCTTGACTGCAGAGGAGTTTATCACAGATAATTACGTAAGAATGTGCTGGAATGGGAACAAACCACGGACGGTATAGGCTGGCAGATGCTGAGCTTCGGCCTACACAGTGCCCTGTGCGCCCTGTACACCAGACTCACACACTTCAGCCCCCACCAGGCCCCTCTGAGCTTGAAAGGCCAGCAGGAAAAAAAAACAAAAAAAACACTGAAACACACAAGAACCCAAATGAGCTTTTCTCACCCTGCAGCCCCCTTACCTCTCTTTCATCTGGCAGAGAATTCACATATCATCAGGTTTAGTGCATGCACAAGTGTGACGGTTTCAGATTTATTGTTACAAAAGAGCTGTACAGCCTTTAGTAACAGCTTCACAGTAAACAAATGTTGGTAAGTAATATGAGAAATAATAATAATCATAACGTGCTATGTGTTGTCATCATTGTATGTTCCCATACAATGACAAAATTAGTTCTCTGCATTTAACCCATTGCACCCAGGTGGAGCAGTGGGCAGCTATGTAAATGCCCGGGGAGCAATTAGAGATTAGGTGTCTTGCTCAGACACCACGACATGTAGGAATGGCTGGGGATTGAGCCTGGGACTTTCTGGTCCCAGGTCGGCTGCCCTACCTCTACCCTATCTCGACCCCTTGTAAATACAAAAGTTTTCAAATTCATTTTTGTTTCTTTTTCAAATATCTTATATACCCATTCAAAATTCAGTTTGAAAAACATTTAGAAATTGAACAACACATTCACGTCTGCAAATTTGATGCAGCTGACTGAGAGCAAACCACATACATTACTTTAAACACAGACTTATCCAATACAACTAAAGTTGTGATTTTTTTTTTACACATATCTTTGTGTTGAAATCTAAAAAAAACACAACAAAAACAATAACATGGACATGACTGCCAAGTTGCTGAAATTCTCTTATGTAGCAACCAGAATCAGTTGCAAGTTTCCA
>JAVCKU010000002.1:337575-352961 GCA_032273985.1 Hypsolebias coamazonicus
TCTACTTTTACTAGAGTATATTTTTGTCTGTTTGTACTTTAATTTAAGTACAGTGTTTGAGTACTTTCTCCACCACACTGTATATGTGTGTGTGTGTGTGTGTGGTGGGGGTGGGGGTGGGGGTGGTAATCAAAATGTGTTTGGAAAGACACAGCTACTACCACATCAGAGCTTAGCTCAATGAATTTAAACCCGACTGAATTATAACCATTTATTTGTTGGATAATATTTATTACCTGTGGTGGTCAAATTGAAATGAATCAACCCAACAACTGAATCAGTTGTAGATGTACATCCAATAATTACTTTCTGAAAGTTTCAATAAAATGTGTTCAGTGTTTCATGAAATAATTTGCAATCGAACAGGGTTGACTCCAAATGTTCATTCTAAAGTTTTGAGTTAACCTTTTATATAATGAGTAGCACATGCAATAACTGTCCGCATAACTGTAAGCGACACCCACACCAACATTTAGCACTAAATCTGTAAACCTGACTGAATTATAGCTGGTTCATGTGTTTTCCAAGGTCATTTGGCTGTGTTGGCCATCTTGAAATGAACTGGATCTGAAAGTTAACCAAGTACAGAAATGCATCCTATACCATAATTATTTTGAAAGATTCATTATTATTTTTTTAAACCCGTTTCTGAGAAGTTTTGCTAACCGACATGCACACTAACACACACAGTCAAAAACATTGTTTGCTTTCATTTTTTTGGTGGAAGGTGGTAATTAATTAACAATTCAAATCATATTTGTTTTTATATTTGTCAAGCGAGCTTGCATTTGGTACTTTTTGTCCAAACATAACAGTCAAATGGAAACAATTTTTACTTCGTGCAGATTATTATAACTATAGCAACACCAGGGCTAGTTTTAATGCATGCACCTGAATTCACTGGTAAACCAAGCAATTTAAAAACACATGCATACATTTACATAGAATGCACTATGCAGTTTTTATTATCTCATACCCACCTGATTTTTTTTTCATCAGTAATAATCAACAATATACTGTAAAAGCATATAATGTGCTATGATGCTGATAATATTGTTACTAATGTCAGAGTTTTTGTGTGCACAGATTTAGCATTCCACCTAAACTCCTATTAGCACAATGTGCTGAAGGACAATTTTATTTTGGCATTTATTTGTAGCAGATCGTCCAGTAGATGAATGAATGTATGTACAGTAAGCTGTGATTTAATTTAGTACAGAACAAAGCAAGCAATAAAAAGACTAATTTTGGCTCCAATCCAGGCACCTGTGTGAAATGGTACTTCTAATATGCAGATATGTTGCAACCTTTTAAGTACTTCGAAAGAAATTCACGTAATAACTCATATTCCATTCAAGCTATCCTTGAGCTTAATTTAGGAGCATCAGCCAAATGGACGAATTGCTCTCATTAGGAACTACAGAGCAACTTACGTTCTACAAGTCTGTGTGCGCTGGCTACAAGAATAACATAAGCAAAAGACCTTTTATAAAAAAAAAAAAAAAAAAGTAGTGAAAGTCCATGTTGTAAACAATAAATATATGCTTAGAGAACATTGCAATGAATTAATAAAAAAAAAATAACTCTGTGGATGTCAGTGGGAATGCGTTTGCAATAAAGCAGCAACTGTTTTACATAAAACTAAAAAAATAACGAAACATCAAATGGATCAAGAATTGAGGTTTTCAAATATGAGTCCTCGCTGGAAGAATTAAATAAAAATGTGTGAAAATACTTTGGGAATGAAAACAGTTCCAGAGTTTTACTTTCCTGTTTAGTATTTGTTTTTATTTTGGGTAGTTTACTTTTGTTGTTCTGGTTTTGTTTTCTTGCTCCTCTAACCCTTGAGATTTGTTATGTGGGAGTATGATTTAGTAGTGGTTATACTTTAAAACATACAAAAAGTATGGACAGACTGATTTTTATTTTAATTTTTTATTTTTACAGCATCCGAGCACATTAGCATAATATCTGTTAGCATCAGGTTTGGAGCAATGTGATGAAAATAGAGTATTCTATATTTCAAACTTTTTAATTTTCACTAATAAAGGAGAAAAATGGGGGATTCCAAAACTTTATTTTTCTGCTAGAGTTAATAATACTGTTTAAGATTTGAAAACATCCAAACAAATGCATGTTGCAAACAGTAATCAGGTCCAAACAAGCCCAGGAGTCACGCTTTTTACTCATCTCTAACAATTTTTTTTAACTTTGTTTTTATATGAGACCAGTAATATATTCATTGTTGCTTTCCCCTCACCTTGTGTCTTTGAGCTGTGTGTTCTCCTCTAACTGGCAGAAGTTATTTTTTCCCTTCACACTGCCCCACTCGTCCACCCACACACACCTTCTATCTCTGTCTCTCTGCTGCGAGGGAAGAGGCTGGCGAGGGGGCAAGCAGGCCGACAGCGGTGCATCAGGCTGACAAACAGAAATGATGTGCAGGGCTAAGAGCTGGCAATCTGGCAGGTTGAGTATTCACTCTCCTTTGCCCCCCACTAGCCCCCTGCCGCTATGCACCGTACCCGAGCACCACCATCCCAGCGGCTGGTGGCCCATTGCTTTGCATCCCCATAAAAATAGCCCATCCCATTATTCATCCGTCTCCCTGGGGGCCGCAAGGTCTCCAGCATCATTACCAGGACTAAGGATCTGACTCTCCCGCCACCACTTGGCAACCCCCTCCCTCGCTTTTGTCCCCCTCACTCCTCTTCTCTAATTATAGGTCAAGCACTCTTTTTGTAAATTATAACACCTTTGTTCTTAACAAAAAAACAGAACAAAACAAAAATGAAAGATGCCACAAGGATGCAGATAAGTTAAAGTATATAGGGGGAGTATAAAAAAAAAGTGGGGTAAATTTTTTCAATTATAAAACCAAGCTAATTTGATATGACCAGCGACTGTCATGCATGGCAACGGAGCTCCATTATGCAGTCATTTGAGCTCTTTCAAATTAGTTATGTTAATGTCCTGTGTGTGAATGTAACACTTGGATGGGACAAGATTTCAGCAATTAATTTCTACAGTCAGCGGAGAGACAAGCAAATTTATTTTCCCCCTCTCAGGGAATTGGTGGTGGAGGGAGCGAGGAGGGGAGAGAGCATTCTGGAGCAGGGAACAAGCTAAACACAAGACCTAAATAAAGCCTGAACAATGGGAGCCAATGCCTCCTCATTCATTCAATTGACAATGTTTTGCAGCTTAAACCTGTTTTATTAATTATGTTTGACATTTCCTTAATTAGTTTCATTTACACCAAATCAATCCCTGCTGCTGAACAGCGTCATTTATCATTTTAAAAAATTTGCATAGCCAGTGCTGACTTTTTCTACTTAATTATACATTAAAAGTGTCAGCCGCGCTTGCTGCCTGGCATTATCTGAGGCAGAAAGGTTTGTGGCTGGACGGGGGTGGCATTAATCATCAGGGCGGAAGCGGGCAAGGGGTGCTCCCGGTCGCCAGCGGGAGAGCCGGGCTGGGCTTCTCATTTTCTAAGCTTGATGCTTCCGGGGCAACTGTGACCTCAATGACCAGCGGGGAGAGGCAGACAAATCAACGACCTCCAGCCCCCCCCAAAAAACAATGGCATCTTGTTCACAAATCATGGTGATGGGAAGGAGGCAACCGCATCAGGAGAAGGAAAAACCTGGAAGATGTGTGAGTAAATCAGAAGCACATATGGAGCATACACTTCTATAAGTACAGGCCTCTTACTATGATTTTTAAAATTATTATGTATTTATTTATTTTTCATATGACTCTTAAAGACAACAGTAATTTAGTAGTTTCATTCTGAAAGTATTGATTTTCAGACTAAGTGGTGCATAAATTTGGCATCTATCAAACCAATGAAATAACCTCAGCTATTGTAGTTTCAACTCACAGCCCAGCAGTAACAACCATACGAAATCTATAGTAGGTCCAACAGCAGCTTAGCTAGCTGAGTCAACTGGCTGAGTATCGCTTTTACTTTCCCTTCAGCAAGTTTGTGAACACAAAGCAAACTGACAGCTCAAATACCTGGCAAGCTCGCTCCTGAGTAAATCTTCAGAGTGTTGAGGTGAACATGGCTTTACAAATCACCCATTCAGGAGCCGAGACCAAAATTGGCAGGTAGGCAGAGTCGCGGTGTCAGGAGTGAAAATTACTCTGAAATGCGGAGCAAAGTGAGAGGCTGAGTGAGAGCGAGTTTTTGACTGGTGAAAGCTCTGGGTGTCACTGTGGGCTCTGTTCACAAGGGAAATCAAACAAGTGGGTTTTTTGGAGGTGAGTCAACACTTTTGTCCTTTGAAGAATGAAAATATTATATATGCCACTTTAAATTCAGAAAGACATTCGGTTTTGCATACAGGGGTGGGGGTGGGGGTGGGGATCCAACAAATTGAGCTGGCTATGGTTCGACTGGGCCCGGTGCTTCAAAGTCATTCTTTTTGCAGCGAAACTTTAATGTCATTGTATTAAAATACTATAAAAAATAACATATATGTCATATCTGTAGGTGAGTTATCCGAGAATCAATAAGAAGAAAGAAATACCCACATTTTAGAGAAGTTCGTTGGAAGTAATTTAAAAAATCCCTCTTAAATCGAATGCATCAAGATGTTAAATGTACAGCAGCCATGGCTGTGTGGAACAGCTTCAAGGGCAACACAAAAGAGTTCTGGACAACAAAGAACCTGATGAAGTGACTAATGCTGTGGCATGACCCAATAGAAGAAACAGTGGGGGCGGCCAGAGGCGGCAACATCTGCACGCCTCACTGCCCCATTTGGCCCCAAGTTGAAATGCAACCATTAGATTGAGAAATGCAAAACGTCGGGCTATGTCTGTAATTGCAAGAGGGCAGATCAATAATGAAGGAGACAAAGATGGAAAAAAATGTACAGAATAGTTATCCTTCCTAATCGACAGGGGAATCCTCTGGAATGGATTCCTAAAATACGGTGGACGAGAAGTCTGCGTACAACAGCATCATTATTCAAGACTTTTCTAATCAGCATATTAATGGTGGCACGCTGACGGTAAAAGTTTATATTATTTCACAGTTGTTAAAATAAGCTGCTGCTGCCTTTCAGAGATGAAAATATTATAATTTATAAAAGTGATTGCTCTGAAAGCTAGAACTTTTTCTTTATCCACAGCCCCCCTCCCTGTAGACATTGCCATCAATTCCCCAACCAAAAGTACTCCTTAAAATGCAAAACATCCCTACTATCAAGGATTACACTTCCTTTCAGGATATATGAAAACCCCCTTTGAGAAAATATGATGATGAATTCATAGGCCTAAAACTCTGGGGTAGTTTTCAACGTTGGCAAAAATACAGAATGAAGGGGAGGAGAAAAATCGCCTATTTGGATGGCATACATTACCATTACTCTTGTATTGTGTCTCCACTTTTCATAATGACGGGGATAAGTGTCCTGCTCCAAATGCGTATCTGCTGACAATAGAAGCAGACATTACTTGGTTAAAAGCTCAGGGTCCTGTGGGTAAAGAGGCCCAGAGAATAAAGAGTATCCGTCATGGCTAACGAGCTATAAGGATAGCACATTGCCTTTATAAATCACAAGATCTTGCTGTTTATTTAAATTCATCGGTGCCTCATTATAACTGAGCTATGCACCTTTAGGTCCGAGTTGATTAGGAGTGCCATAGCTCAAAATGGCTTTTAATTCAGTGAAACGTAGCTCTGACCTTGGTGCCGTAACCCTGACTAAAACACGCAGCAGCTCCCACATTAATAATGATGCTACCTTTACTGGGCCGGAGAGCTGTGCCGCTGCTACTTAAAATATGTATTATTAGTTACCAGCGACGGCACATTTATCACACCAAATTACCCTTCGATGTAAAACTGCTTAATTCTGGGTCCCTGTACCCCTCTGCACTATTACCTGCTCTTTAGAAGGGCCCGGAATTAAATGTAGGAATGAAATGTCAGGGTAATGGGGAAGAGGATGCGGGTCGATGGGATGCACACTTGATCATTCCCTCGTGGCCTTCTCCACATCCAGGCGATATACTGAACATATCTTCCTCATAAACGAAGTTTCGCTGCTCCTTGCTTTGCAGACCTTTGGAGAATGTAAATGAAGGGTATTGCTTTGAAACATACTTTATACTTTCCATTAAAATCACAGGCAAAACAAAACAAAAAAAAAAAAAACTACATTTTTTGTGCCTAAATGAGAACTTTATATGCTTGGTTTCAAGATGTCAATAATTATTTAGCTTATAAACTCAACATGTTGGTCATTCAAAAAAAAAAAGAGGAAAAGAAAAAGGCAACCCTTATACTTTCTTTACCAAGGCATCAAAGTAAATCAAAAAACTTGATTTGAGTGAAAACACACAAAACTGACTATTCATGAGTGCCCACAGCCCTATAGCTGCTGGCGAATGATATAATGACAGTGAGGAAACTAGCCTGCAGCCTCTCAGCACTTACCATTGTTCATCCCATGTGTGCCCACCAGAGACTGATAGCTTTGACCAATCGGCTAAACGATTAGATCAATTAGGCACTTTGGTGTGGGCATCAACATTAACCTGCCACAGCTTTAAGACCTGTGGGACTTATCCCATCAGAACTGCTTCATTAGTTCTCTGGACTCTACCCAAACCTCTACCACAAAAACAAAGATGGACAGCCAGGGAGGGAGGCAATATGAGGAGACAAAGCCAAAGAGAAGGAAACTAAACTTTCATAAATGAATTAGATTCATTTCAACAGTGAAGCACCTCTGGGATCAGTTGTGTTTATGTGGCGCAACATCTCAACAACATGTACAAACAATACAAAGTGATCTAACAGATACATAAGTGAGAGTCTTTTTTTTTAATGTTAGCTGTATTTTCCATTGTTTTAAGACCAGTGGGAATGCACTGGTAAACAGGATTGTGTCTCTCTGAGGAAGACATCAAACAGTCCAGTAATAATTTAGATTACCAGGGTAATGCTACATCTACAGAGGAGCACAAACAGTGCTGGCATAAACACATTTCTCATATCAAACACAGCCGCACAGTACATAAATATACTGTATGCACAGCGCATTCGTGGTTCTTGCTTGTCTGAGCAAATGGCAAGGCTCGAGCAGCCTGGGAAAAGAGACGTTACACACATTCTATCAGATGTTGAATCAATTAGTCACAACCATCTTCCTAAGTCAGAAATAACCACTTGTCCTTGTGTCTCCAGGGAGTAAGGGATGGGCCCAGGCAGGAGAGAAGAGATGGGAAAAAGATCCAGGGAGCAAAACGGGGGGTAAAAGGAGGAAAACGAGAGGAACAAAAAGGGAAAGGAAAAGGGGATAAATAATGCAGTCTGTGTTATGCAGCACTTTTTTCTAGGAAAGTTCTGTACAAATACACAATTCTTCAGTCTTGGCAGAAGCACTTTGCATATCACAGTGTACTCATCTTGCACAGCAAAAACTCTCCAGTCATTAACATATAATGACATTATCTTCCTAATAGTACTACAGAAGGTTTCCTTTATAATGTATACAACTATAGCACAGGCTCAAATCTGCTTTGACAATATCGTGGTGTTCAATGGAGGCCTGTTTGCATCTTCTTCTTCAGAACAAAGCCTTTAATCTTTTAATCTGAAGCATAAAGCCTGTATTTATAGGAAAGAGATCATGTGATCACTTTGCTAAAAGGTAAAGAGACATGATTAGTATACATAAAGGGATAACACAACAGAGATTCTTTCCCTGCAGGCTAAAAATAATTTAATCTGTCAAGTAGATGCACAAATAGCACTCTTTCACCTGAATAGCATCCATTATTATTAGACTTGAGAAGTCGGTGGCAGAAAAAATCAGTTTCTCTTCATCAGAGCTTGTACTAGAGGAGATTCTATTGTACCTCCAGATTTACTTGCTTCCTCTGTAATCTCTATAAAGCACCAGATTTGAGCAATTTGTTGACAATTGTATTTTATTCACTAAGATTCTTTCCATAATTCCCACATCTCCAGAACTGCAGAAATACCAATTCTGCTTTGTAGCGCAAATGCTCCATAAACAGTTTAGCTGAGTTCTATTTACCCAAGAATGGGAAACACACCACACCTACCTGTGTGGAAAACCAGTGGGATTTGCTAATTGTTTTATTCAGTAACTGTGCTAAGTATTACCAGCGAGACAAGTTGCAAGTAATAATAACAGTGTGTAATATTGTAGAGTCTTGTATAATAGTTTGCCTATGTCTAAATTTTGTATGTAATTTGGTTTTCTGGACAAGGTTTAGCTTTGTACAATACTGGAGCAAAGGTTAAATGTTACTTGTGCTGCTACCTTAGTCTGTCCTATTTAGCTCAGATGGTAAATACAGGATAAAATAAAATTATTGAAGATTTTTTATTTAGTCATATGATGTATTGTTATTGCCTGATTCATCAACTTAGAGCTGTAATAATTTTCAACAGATTGAAAGTTTGATGAACTCAAAAAGTGAAAAGTCCTTCTTTTTTGAATACTTGTACAAAAAAAAGGAAAATATATATGATAAATAAAACCATGTGCCCATTTCTAGATTTAAAAAAATGTGATTACCTACTGTATAATTAATTTGTTCAAGTGATGATCTACATTCAACCTGATGTTTGCACAGTGATGGTTATATGCAAATATGTATGTGAAGTGTTGTACCTCTAATATTTGCATATTTCTTTGCATTCAGTGCATTTGAATATGTAGAGTTAGAACTGTATGTGACAGATTTACTACAAACCAACAAATGAGGGAAAAAATGTCAAGGTCACAATTTAATGTATTTGCATAACATGTGGTACATGTGGTGGAAATAAATTGTGTACACAGGGTCCCAGTTACATCCAACACAAGTATAAATTGTAAAAGAAAAACAGTAATAAGATCAAGAATATGAACTAAGAAATACGCTAAATTAAGAATATTCTAAACACTTAATAGCACAAAAACAGTAATACGCCGAACAGCAGCAGCACTACGTCATATTATAGCAATGATCATGAATTTTTTTTATGTACAAGGCACCCATTTTGTGATTTTGAGGTTGGATATATAAAGAAAACATCTGATTTTGAGCAGTAAATCTCGATTTATGGGCCATTCCACGTGATTTGTCCAACTTTGCGCTTGGAATCGTTGGCTTCTATAAATTAAGTAGCTAAATCTTTTGAGATACTAATACAGTTAATTATTTTATTTTATTGACAACAGCTTTTCAGGAATATAGTATTATGATTTTATATTTTACTTCATCTTTTGTTTGTGCTCCATATTTTCACAACTGTTAAACAAAATGTCCTACGTAACCTAATTCACAGACTTTCTCTTCTAAAGTTCAAATAGTGAAATTTGTTTGAGGCAGAGACAGCAGATCCCCAACTGAACTCGCAGTAACCAACCCTCTGGGTGTTTAGTGTCATTGGTTGCACATGGCTTCAACCCCTAGAGGCTGTGGAGAAAACAAAAGAGGAAACCAGCAATAGCCACACAGAGGACTCTGATGAACCTCAAATCCATGCCAAAGAGACAGACAAACCTGAATCCCTTCTGATTCCATTATTTTTTTTCCTGGATTACAACAAATACTTCTTGTTTGGTAGGCGTTGGCAGAAGAGTGTCGGCAAGGGGTTTCAGAAAGCCGCGGTCCCTGTTCTGAATCCGCCACATTAGATGGCATGTATTTGTGCCCTAGGGACTGTAACGTCTCAGCCTCTGTTTGGGGTACTTTGTCAGATGACTCAGTGTGTGTGATTTATGAGCTCTGGAAAGGTTGCATTTCCAGCACGCATGGACGTCCGCATAGTAAATGGAGAAATTTTGAATTTATTAACATACAATGAATGATGATTAATGTTTTTGTATAGATCATGCTCTCTTTTCAGATGTCTCAGCGTGGGGGTGATAGATGCTGTAATAAAATGTACTCAAAAGCACATCGGAGAAGCCTAAAGCTCACGACTTGTGTATACATTTTCAGGGGACCTGTGCAGCAACAAGGTTCGCTAGAGCCTGAACTTTGCTGATGTCACTCAACTTTATTTCTTGTGCATGAACTTTCTCCTGCATAAAGTTAAGGTTTCTTTTCTGAGACAGAAGCATCCTGCATAGTCAATGAGATGAGGAAGAAATTAAAAAACACACACATGAAATAAGGTGAAGGAAAAAAAAAAAAAAAAGAATGCAATTTAGACCGGTATCAGGACACATTTAAAGATCCATTCATCAAAATCCCCACCATTATTAACTTTTGTATTCTACAACACATCTTGTGTCTCCCTCATCAGCTTTTTCAATATCTTCTCAAATACATTACTGCCAGTGTCGAGTGGGTACGTTCACCCTAGGCCAATTACTGCAGTGAACCATAAAGGTAAGCAGTGCTGTGGATTTGAGCTCTGTCATATGTTTGCCTTTGTGTCCCCAGCCAGGCCGCCACAATGGTGAAAAGAAGAAACACGGGGAATGTCAGACATCTTTTTAATCACGGTGACAACATGGGAATCAATATGCAGAGGCATGTTTCTGACAGGTTTTGGGAAATACATCTATAAAGGCGAATGTGAGCCTTCCCACGTTTGCATCTGAAAATGGTGGATCAAGGTTGACTTCTACTTATGCAATGACCTTATCACTTCACCCCTGGAAAAAGGTGGAATACTGCCCTTATGTTAGCATGTGAAAATGAAAAAAAGAAGCGATGGGTAATGCGGAGTGATCATTCTATTGTAAAATTGAAGTGTGTGCATGCATAACTTGATGTAACTGCAAATATGAGCCAGTGTGTGATGTGTGGCACACACAAATGTTTTGCATTTACAAAGTACTGCAAGTATAATCAACGTAACAGCATCTGTGTGTGTGTGTGGTTCTGTGCGCACATGCTTGTGAGCTAACTTTATGTGTCTGCAGCTGCTGTCAGAAGAAGCTGACTGGTGATGAGGGATGGAGAGAATCAGAAACACATTGGGCTGGGAATGGGGTGTGAGCCGGAGGGTCGCCCTGGCACAAAACACAACAGCCTCTCACATCATTACCCTCATTCCCTTAATGCGCACAACACTTAGAGCTACAAACAGGCTTGACTTCAGAGCACACATATAGGCACACACATCTATAGAGCCGTGCACTTGTGCAGGATGCATAAACTTTTAAGTTTCCACACAAGTAACAACTAATGGCTTAGTGTGTAGTGCTTAATGTAATTTTCTTTAAAATGTAAATGGCGCATGCTCTAAAAGTACCACTTATTTCTGGGAAAAATCATTCCTATAACCTTACATAATTGTAGAATTTGACACCAAAATAAATAAGTTATACTGTTCAGTAAGAAAGTGCATTTAGACCAAAAAAAAAAATGTTTTAAATAGAATTAGACCCCTTCAAGGAAAAACAAACTATTTAAAAACAAAACCTACATAAAATCACTGTGGTTTCACACTGTAATGGATGCCTTCCTACCCTCTTGCTGCATGAGGGGTTTTAAGAAATGTTAGGATCGAGGAGCGGTTGAGCAGAGAGGAAAAAGATAAAGAGAAGGGAGCAGGAGATAGAATACAGAAGAATGGAGGAGAGAGGTAACCCAAGCATAAAATAACTTCAATTTAACATCCTCTCAGTGTGGTGGTCGGAGGCAAATAGCAATTCGGCCAATGCAACACACTCTAGGGGGTTCTCCCCACCTCTCACTGACCCATAGAGAAGAGGATCATGGGAGTAAAGGGATGAGACAAACCCACTTCAATTAAGCCACAGCGATGTCTCGTCAGCACAGCAGATGAGGTGTCAGAGAGTTCAGGCCTGGATAGATCACCATGAAAGGAAAAAAACAGTTCCTGGCTCAGCAGAGTCACGGTCTTGAACCTTTCCGTTCATTACCCTATTGTCTCCTTTGCCTTTTTTTTTTTTTTTTTACCTTTTTAACATCCAGCTTTCTTTGGACTTTCTAACAGGGTCAGGTTGGCAGCAGAGAGTTTGTCTTCTCAGAGGCCTGTAAGATACCGGGACGGATAAATCTCTTATTAAATTTTATGCATTAGCAGCATGCTCTCAACACACCTGCAAACGGCATTTAAAGGTCAGTACAACATGTACAACTGAGGAGTCTCATGCAAGAAAAGAAAATCAAATCAGGAATTTTTGGAGATAGAGCTGACTCCAGATGGATTTTATTCTTTTTTTTTTTTTCTCCAAAAAAGAAATAAAATAAAAACAATGCCAAGTTGCCAAGAAGCCGTAATAACTATAATGCATCAAACCTTTTGAGACCCACAGCTGCGACAGGATAAATTCAGTCTTTAAAGTGTGACAGGCTTGGGGAGGGGGTTCGACATAAAAGCAGGGCACACTCTGAGAGACCCTGAGATATTTGCAAGGACAGACCTCTGCCAAGGATTTCAGGGAAATATCTCTTTCTGTGATTAGAATGACATTAGCATAATATCAGCTTTGTCACCTCACAGGCCAATTGTAAAGGAAAAGCGCCATCCTTGCCTCTTTTCCCGTGGAGGCATCAAGCAGGCATCCAAAGGTATAGAAGCTGCTTTCTGCTCTCTCTTCACCCAGGAACCCCCCCACTCCCACTCCCACTCCCTCCAACTCCATTGAGTCCCTGCTTGGGAGATACAAGCTGGATTTGGCTTACATCCTCGTCTCTTCCCCAACACTGCATGGCTGCCGGGTGTCAGAGCGCCAACTCTTCCAGCCCAGCTGCACTGATTAGCACAGGCAGATTATTAGCCCGGCATCTCCTGGAAGTGCCGCATACTTCTTATTCTTTACCCATTTTTCTTCTTTGTCGTGCTTTCACAACACCGTGTCCCCATGCAGTTTTCCTAATGTGCCTAAATAAAACATACAAAGGACCAAAAACAGAAAGAAAGAAAGACACGTTTAAAACAGGCAATTAGTCTCGCACGTACGCAGGTGAAGTAGGCAGAGCGAGGTGACACTAATTTGTTTTTGCTGCTTGTGGATACATCAGGAGAAGAAAAGTGATTCATCAGCAGTGTGAAAAGAGCTCTCCCATCTTTTATTATCTGTCTCTCACTGTCTACCCCACCCCATCCTCTCCTCCTCCACTTTCTAGCACCTGTCCTGCTGCCAAAATTTCACCTCCCAAAACCTAAGATGTGGACATCCCACTCTCAAACTTGTGCAGTGCCTTATCTTTGCCACACACACACACACTCAGTCACTAACATCCAGCATCTAAGGCGTCCGTCTCTCCCCGTGCCAGAAATATGTCGGCATCTTGCTCCCTCGCGCTCTCTTTCACCCAATTCTCCATCATGTTCTTTTTTTTTTTCTTTCTCTCTTCCTCCCTCTCTAGAGCTTTGCATTTGAAATTGAACAGACACGCAGCCAATTTATCATAGGCTGACACGTGTCATGTCCAAGGCCTAACCACAGGGACTTACAGTAGGCATTGCATTTATCCCCTTTGTTGTCAGCAAGGACCAAGACAATACCAGGCACTATTAAAAAAGGAGGTAGAGAAGGAGTAAGGGGAAAATAGGCGGAGAATGAAAGAGATGAAATTACACCACAAAACAAATATTGCATACACCTCTAAAAGGTTACAGAGGTTGAAGACTAACCATTTTCCTAAACAGCAGTCATAAAGGGTGCTCCTGGCAGGTCATATATGGTATTCCTATTGAGGTTGTCGATTCCTACAAATATTTGGACATCTTGGTCGATCCGCCTCTCTCTTTGAAGCGCTACGTGGAAAACTTGGTAAGGAAACTGAAAGTTAAATTGGTTTTCTTTTTCAGAAATAGATCCTGTCTAACGCTGAACACTAGGAAACACCTTGTAACTGTGACTTTCCTTCCCTCCATTGACTATAGTGATATTATTTACATGAACGCTCTTATAAGCACCCTGCAGATGTTGGACACTGTCTATCATGGTGGACTAAGATTTATAACAGGCTGTAACTACCGTACCCACCACTGCACCCTATATCCACTGGTTAACTGGACATCATTAACTTCCTGCAGACTCTCTCACGGGTGCATTTTAATTTATATATCACTTCTTGGTATGTTGCCTTCATACACCTCCTACATGCCATTGCATGAGTGCAGATACAGCATGCGCTCTCAGGACATTATTACATGCAGTGTTCCCTCAGTGCTGACTGAACTTGGCAAAGTCCTTCTCCTACTCCACTCCTGTTTCCTGGAATATCTTGCAAAAATATCTGAAGCTCTCAAACTTGACCTCTCTCCATGGCTTCAAACATCTGCTAAGTTCATGGCAAAATCAATGCAGACATGTTCCTGCTGTTAGTATTTTACATCACTTTACAATCTAGCTTTTTGTTTCGTTTTTTTTATACCATTTTCTTTCATTTATTCTTCTCAGTTTATATGCTTTATTTTATGATTGTCTACTGGTGTCTTTGTTGTTGACTGTTGTCATCACTCTTTGTTAAAATCAGGTCTCTATTATAAGGGTGCAATCATACCAGCCCTGTTTAGTCTGCTTTAATCAAACTCTAGTCCGTTTGCCTAGAATGTCTGATTTGTTTGGGGAGGTTTAAATGTGCAATCAAACTCTGATGTGGACCAAAAAATTGAACTCTGGTCTGCCTAAATACATAGGTCTTGGGTCGGTTGAAGTGAACTTGAGTGCTGTTCAAAAGCATTGTGAATCCAAGTGGACTGGAGACTGCTCCAAAAGTGGTAAATGGACTACAGTGCAGGGCATTCTGTGTAAATACAACCAAAACAAAAGTACATTTCTCATACAGTACAGCATACAGAGCTGTTTCAGCTGCCTTGTGTAAAAAGCAACATACTCCATGGTCTTCTGCCTCATTTTCCGTTCATTGTTGAAAAACAACAAAACAGAAATCCTAAAACTGCTAAAATTGGACGACAATCCTCTTGTTTTTATTTCCAGAAGAAGAAGAAGTGTCTTCTTCAGAGTTTTGTGTCATTTCCTTCAGTGGCTTTTGGTACAACGCCACCACAGGTGTGTGTATGTGTAGGGGGGAGCGGGGGGTGGGGCAGGTTGGCGCAACTGACTCAGTGCAGTGTGAATGCAAACCGCACCAGCTGAAAATGTAAACAAATGTTCCTATTTTTGGTCCCCAATTGAGCCAAGTCTACTGGACTATCAGGTGTGAAAATGACCTAAATGAGTCCCCCGAGGCTCAGTGAGACTCACCTGTATAAATAAAGGTCAACTGGAAAAATATGGTGATGAAAGGCCTCTCTGTTGAACTTCAACTTAAAGCCTTGATGGGCATGAGATGGATTAGGCGAATAGTTAGCACAGTATGGAATTAGATCTTTCTGTTGCAGTTCATAGTGTAGTTTAATCCCAAGACAAGATGGCCAACCCACCCCCACCCCCACCCCCCCGCAAAAA
>JAVCKU010000002.1:442527-454161 GCA_032273985.1 Hypsolebias coamazonicus
AATGCGTGCCTCTCAGATATTGGGCGGGATAGTGAGAAGAGAGCAAAGAGAGAAAAGAACTAATGGGAGGTAAGGTGGAAAGAATGGAGGGAGAACAGGCAGATGGAAATAAATGGGCTGTACAAAAGCAATCTTGTCAACATCCCAAAGTGGGGAAAATTGTAGGCATATTAGGAACAGAGGAGGCGGAGGAAATAGATGGTTGCTTTGAGTTCACCCATATCTCCATATCCTAAATAGACTTGTTTTGTTGCAGGAGGTGGAATAAGGAATGTGCTCATCTGAAAGGAGTTAGACCTGAAATCCTAATAAATCAAGAAAAACTTGAAGGTTATGAAATTTAAATGAATTTCAGACAAATGTTACATGACATTAAGACTTTGGAAGAATACTCCTTATAAAAGCAACAAAAAAAAAAAAAGTCTCAAAAGTTAAAATAGTCAGTTTATTTGTTTAAATTAAAGCTTTGGGATATTTTGCTTTGCCTGATCAGATTTTCAGTCAGATTTGTGTTTATACTGCAAGTTCTCTGAGAGTTTGACCTACCTAAGCGTTTGTTGGCAGTTTAATTTTGCCATGACAAACTTTTGGCTGGGTGATATAATGCTTCCATGTTTCTTTTTTTTTTTTATCATTTAACAAGTTGAAGGGAATCCTGTGTGTGAGTTTTGTAGATTTTTTGTGTTTGCAGTTAAATTGATATTTAGACTCAATGTCTTGCTTGGACACAAACAAGCTCAGATTTATAAAATTTAAAGCGCTGGACTTAATAAATTTTATAATAAATAGGGAAAGAATTGCAAAATCTGAAATCAAAATACTGAAATCAATTCAGTTATAGGGACTCAATTGTGTTCTCTCCTTTTCTGCATCCATTTTATTTTTATTTTTCAGGACATAACCACATTTCATAGATCATATGTTATTTTGACCTGAAAGTCAACAATGTTCCTCTTCGTGAAATACAAAGTACTTAAGATAAGATAAGATAAAATAAAATACAAATAATATATGATAAAATACGATACGACAAGATAAGACAAGATATGGTAAGGTACGATAAGGTACCATAAGATACGGTAAGATACAATTAGATATGGTAAGATAAGTACAACAAGATACAATAAGATACAAATGAGATATGATAAGATATAATAAGATATGATAATATACGGCAAAATATGTTAAGATACAATAAAATACAATAAGATACGATAAGACACGACCAAGATACAAATGAGATACGAATGAGTTACAAATAAGATATGATAAGATATCATACAATAGGATAAGATAGGATAAGATAGGATAAGATATAATAAGATCCAATATGATAAGATATGATAAGATACAGATAAGATATAAGACACGAATAAGATACAGATAAGATACGATAAGATACAATACAATATGGCAAGATATGACAAGATACAACAAGATACGACAAGATAAGATGAGATACGATAAGATACAATATGATAAGGTAAGATACGGTAAGATGCGATAAGATACAATATGATAGGCCAAGATAAGACAACATACGACAAGATAAGACAAGATAAGATACGATAAGATATTGTAAGGTAAGATATGATAAGGTAGAACTTTGTTGATCCCACAGGAAATTGTTTAAACTTTAAATTGCTAGTCAGGTAAAACTTCCCAAACAAAATGAATAGTGAACACGGCTAATAACAGAAGTTATGCTTTACATCCTGTTTTTTATTTTTAACACTCCATTGTTTTTAAGGAACATAGATAGCTGTTTTAGAAGAGCTTCTGAATTGCCATGCTTTGTAAAGGAATATCAGCATACTTTTACCATTGCCACTTTGGTACGTTTATGACTTTGACAGGTATTCTCAGTTAAAGAAAGACAAAAAGTGCCAGTAAGGATTCACTTCTCCTTTAAGAGCGGAAATGAAAAATGTCAAGAGATAAAAAAAGAAGAGAGATAAAAAAAGAGCAGATACTATCATAAAAAAATAAATGAAAAGCAATAATACAAGGCTAATATTAGGGCTGACTGAAGAGAAAAAGAAAAGTTAGGCAATAAAAATGCTGAATTGGTAAAAAGACAGGTTGTCCTCGACTTACGAACGAGTTCCGGACCTAAGGACCGTTCGCAACTCGATTTTGCCGTAACTCGGAGCTCCGGCCACATGGCTGCCGTAACTCCGGACTTTCGGCCGTAACTCGGAGCGCCGGCCACATGGCGGCCGTAACGTCTTTTTAAACGCTTTTTTTAATCAATGTAAAACAACAACAGCATACTTAGAACGCCATTTTAATGTGTTTCCAAGCAGTTAGCTAACAAAATACCCCCCCAAAAAAAAAACATAAAATGCTGCATAAAAAAGCCAACGTGAGGTGTGATGACGTCACTGGGGCGGCGCCGTAAGTCAGAAATGCCATAAGTCGATTGCGCCGTAAGTCGGGGACAACCTGTATTTTACTTTTGGACATTTGTTATGATGTGTAACCATAACAACAAGTTTTTTTTTTTTCAACAACCAGGAGCAGCTGATTAACATCTCAAAAGCTCAAACGATCTTTGCAACTACAGGCCCAACTCTCAAATGAGTTAAAAAGGAGGCTCCATAGATGAATTCCCATCTACCTGCCAGATGTGCTTGAGTGCCTGAACACTGAGATCCAGGAACTGGCAGGAAACAAGGCTTGTGACAGCAGAAGGACCGGCATCATCCCCCAACACCTGCAACTGGTTGTCCACAGTGACAAGGAGTTCAGCTGGCTGCTGGGAGGAGTGGCCATCGCTCTGGAAAAACTTCTGCCCAGCATTCAGGCAGTCCTGCAGCCCGGGGGAACCAAGAGGCCAGCCGAGTCTGGGTGGATGGAGTGGGACGAACTTTTTACAAGAAATCCTTCCTGCCTACATCCATCAGTGTCTATAACAACTCTTTAATGAAACGAGGATAATGAGTTACAACATTTAATTTCCCTTTGGGATTAATGAAGTATTTTTTAAATGAATTGAACAAACAGACTAACTAGAGTCCCCGTGGCTCAACGAGGCTAGCCTGTATAAATAAAGGTTGAATGAATGAATGAATGAACTGACTGGTTTATGTCAGTAAATGACTATTTCTTTAGGCATTTTTTCCATTTTTGTTTAATTTAAAAATCAGTTTAACTATGCAACTTTCTCAAAAATACAGAACATGGCTGTTATTCATTTAAACACATTATCCTTGACCTGCAGCAGGGATGCACATAGACTACCACCCGCAGGTCATCCAGTGAATAGACCTTCTAAATTCATATGAAGTCATTTGGACAACAGTATTTTTTTTTTTTATATATAAAACATTTCTTCTAGCTAGCTTTCAGACTGAAGCTAGCTTCGAGGACGCTCCTCGGATAAGAAAAGAAACGTCCCCAAAAATAAACAATAAAAAAGTAGTTACCTTTGTTTAAACTTATTAAAATCAACTAATCCACATTTAGAAACCAACTCTGCACTACATAATACAGTACTGTAATATGTTACTTACTAAAACTAACAGGACGAGAGTGGCTCGTACTCCTGAGTAACTCACGGTTGCTTAGCAACTGAGCACGCAAGCGCAACGATGACGCAATACGTAGAAGTACGTCGTCTCTATGGCTGCGGAGGACGCAAACAGCACAGGTCTTTGAGCTTGAGTAATCTTGTTGCTAAGTAAAATGCTCCGTTCACTTATGTAAGGATTAATTAAACGTGCCAGTGACGCAAAGTTAAACGCTGTGTAATTTGAAACAAAGGTGTGAGCAGAGTGTTAAATATCTGTACGTTTTTTAGCGTTTTATACACCATAGCTTACCTTTTTGCTAACATGGTTAGCTTGCAGCTAAATCGTCACCACGCGAATAAAAGATAAAAACTTAAATACGACTTCCGTTATTGTGACCTTCATTTTTCCTCTTTTTTTTTTTTTTTTTTTTTTTTTTTTAGCTCAGCAGCACACAAGCTTCAGCCAGTGTGATATTAAAACGAGGCCGCTTCATGTATCACAAGGAGAAGAGCATCCAGCTGAAGAACAGCGCGTCGGCGCTGTACAACAACCTGAGCGTGCTGCGCATCGCTCCGAGGCGCCTCACCCACTTCACGGTGGTCCACGCCAACGTGGTCAACATGGTCAGCGCCTCCTGGGACGGCCTGAACTACTCCCACCGTCAGCTGCAGTCCAAAGAACCCAACGTGGCTACGAGCACATCCCTCATCATGCAGGTCAGGCCACAGTGCAACAGCTGCACACTTCATTCATTTATCTTTTTTATTTTCTTTTAAATGAATTTACAGACTGACTGGGAGATTGTCTTCTGTAGACAATCATTTTGATAAAACTTAAAGAAAAGTAATATCGTACAGTATTTCACTTCATTTCCGTGAATCACATTCAGTGATTGCAGTGCCAAGTCACAGCAGAAGTCATCTCAGGGCAGTGAACAGAACCACTGAACTCTCATCTTGAGCAAGCACGAAGGCGACAGTGGAAAGAAAAAACTCCGTCATGAAACCTGTAGCAGAACCAGGCTCAGGACAAGCGGCCATCTGCTTATTTAAGATTTAAATAATATTCATGACTGCACGGCACGTGCATACAAGTGGTAATGCCCTGATAGGCAGACTTACAGTAATTATTAGTTCTGTTCTGTAACTGCATAATCTGTATCACTTATAGTTAAAGTTTATGGGGTTAAATTGATCATTTTCTGGTTTCTTTGCTGTGTCACATAATCCAACCAAGTGATCAAAACATAAAATAATTGTGAATGCTGATTTTCTTCAAACAGGCAGCATTCTGTGTTCTTCCCTCTCGTGATCTGCTTGTGGTGACTTCTCAGAAAGGTATCCAGGTGAGTCTGCTTTTCTCTGCTGTCACTGAAAGGCACACCTTTTTGACAATTCGTAGCTTGTTTTTGTGGTTAAAAAAAAAAGAAATTGTGTTGCCAAGTAGTACTTCTATAAATTTATGAGGCTTTATAGTGTTTTATCTGCCTATCAATCTGTTTTTTATTTTTATTTTTTTAGATGTATGAATCTGATGGCTCAATCATGGTGTACTGGCATGCACTGGATACACCAGAAACACCTACAGGTAAACTTACATAAACACTGTAGATGTGCTGCATGTGGGTGCACTCACTCAGAGAAAGGTTTCTCTTTTTTTTATTAGCAGCATAACCTTGATTAAATATCCAAGTTAATTCAGTTTAATAAGTTGTAATCATTTGGGAAAGGAATATTTGCTCAAAATAATCTTACACACGTGCATGCTGTCACTGGCTTTGTGACTTCACACCTTGGAGTATTAAAGCAATCTAAACATACTCAAAAATAAACATTAGTATACCAGACTGAGGAAGTCTTTCGTACGAAAGACGAAAAGTTTCTACAATTTTTTTTTTTTTAATGTCCAGAGGACCAGACTTAGCTTTTTTAGATTTTTTGACCTTGATTATTGAACATGCATCAGGGTATTAGTATATCACTTTTCAGAGTGTTGCTTAAGTTTTAACAAAGTTATTTCCTCTTTTTACTTTAAGTTCCTATATTGCAATGTTCCTGCAGTACCTCGAGTTCTCAGGTTTTTTTAAGTGCATGTGGGCTAAATAAGGGTCAGAGGGCCAGAAGTGGTTCTTGAGCCATCACAAACCAGCTCTCTGTGTTTTTCATACAACTTGAGTTAAATTAATAAAAGACCAGGTTTTAGTAATAACTCTCAATAAAAGTCTAAATAAGTCTGTAGTGCCTTTTCAGCAGTTTGACCTTCAGGGAAATTAAAAAATGGTGCTCACCTGTGCCCCTGAGTACATAAAAGCAGATATAGGTTTATGCTACTTAGTGTTTGTTTACATGTTTAAACATTAGTATGTGAAAATATTTTCCTAACAGAGCTGATTTCTGTTCTAGAACAGGCAGTGTTTGCTCGTGGAATATCAGCCGTGTCTGAGAATTATATATGTGTGGGTAAGTACTGAGTTACATGCAGTACATCTGTGAATGTACTGGGTTAAAACTGTAAGAGGACTTGACTCTGTTTGCAGGTGTTTCATCAGGTGCACTTCTAGTGTTTGATGTCCCCAGTAAAGGCAGTAACATCACTCTATCTGAGGTGCTGGAGGAGCACAAAGAGCCCATCACTGATGTGGCTTCAGAACTCTCTGGAAGCCAGGTAAGTTCTGCGTATGTGTGTGTGAGTCTGTCATTATGACTCTGCTGTTTTCACAAATATTAGACCATCTCAATAAAGTACAGCAATTCTACAGATTACATAACCTTTTTCTGTGTCCCCTTTTGTAGGAGTGCATAGCTAACCTGGTTTCTGCAGATGACGAGGGCAACCTGTGTGTGTGGAGGTCTGGGGAGGAATTTCAACTTCTCAACAAGATCCCTGGTTTGGAGTAAGAAGCTGTTTTTTATTTTATAGTGATTTTATTTTAATATTCATGCATTCATTCAACCTTTATTTATACAGGCTAGCCTCGTTGAGCCACGGGGACTCATTTACAAGAGGGACCTGTCTCACTCACACCTGGGGTCAATTTAATATGTGTGTGGGACATTACAATCTTCTCCATATCTGAACTGCTTTCTAAAACAACATGTGTATATGAAGTTGAAGTTCCTCATCCCTCCCAGCTGGAAAGATTATATGTCCATTGTCAGTATGGCACTTTATTGTGTTTCATAAAGATTAAGAACACAAAGTGTAGACTGAATAAAAGTGTAGGTAGAAGCACAAGCTTATTATACCTTCACTTTGTTATACATAGAACATTAAAATCAAAGCAACATAATTTTTCCTATATAATTTTCTAAAACATATCAATGAATTCCAGCTGAACCAATAGACAAACTCATTAAATAAATAAATAAAAAAAAAACACAAAAAAGGAAGAAAAAAACAAAACAATCAAACATTATTATACAGTATTTGTTTAAGACATTATTTTTTATAATTTATTTTAATTTAAAGAGTGAAAAACACAGTTGTAACTCCTCACAACAACTATTCCACACCTGAATCCCTCTAACGGAAGGAAGTACAGTTGTTTTTAATATTTGTCCTAACCTTTGGGTTTTAAATAAATCCTTCTCTCTTAAATCATAGTTTTTCTCTTTAATTTTGAACCAGTGTTGTATACACCTTGGAAGAAGTTTATTATAGGCTTTATACATAATCAGTACTGTTCTGAGCTCTACTAAGTCATAACATTTTTAAATATGCAATGTAAGAAATATAACATTAGTTGGATGAAAATAATGAGACGCAGTTATAATTTGGACAGCTTTGTTCTGGAGCATGTAGAGCGGTTTTGTGTCGGCTTTATACGAGTTTCCCCAGATCTCAACACAATAATTCATGTATGGAAGTATGAAACAACAGTATAACAAGTGTTTCTTATTCAGGAGATGTTTTATTTTATTCAGTACAGTATTGCAATAGTTTTTGACATTTTGGCTTTTACATTATCAATACAAGCCTTCCAAAGCAATTTGTAATCAAATATCAACCCAAAAATCTGATTTCATACACTCGCTCTATTTCAATGCTGTTTATCATGAGTTTGACATTATTTTTTATTTTCTTCCTCAAGCCAGTGTTTGCCTGTCATACATCCTTGTCATGACTTTGAGAGTTCAACATAAAGTCGTGGGAAACCAAAAAGTCCATCCTGGACAAATGTAACAAAAATGATTTGTTTGTTTTTCATCAAGATCTATATTTATTCAAGTTGCAGCTCAGTTGTATTAAACACACACACAACTGTTTCCATCAAGTCATGAATTAATAAACAACAATAAAGCCAAAATGAAAAGCCCACTTTAAGCTTCACTAGTTTCTAGAACCACCTTTGGCAGCAAAAGTTGTTTTTTTATTTTGTAAGACGTTGTCAATCTCTCACTTGTGGATGAATTTTGGTGCACTCCTCTTTACAACATATTTCATAAAGTTCTCAGACATTTGTTTCTGCAGAGCTCGCTAAAAGTCCAACCACAGCATTTCCTGAAGTCTGGATTTTAATGTGCCTATTCTTTTCTTTCTCAGCCATTCTGCTGTAGATTTGCTGCTGTGCTTGTGATCGTTGTCCTGTAGTATGACTCAGTTAGGCCCAAGCTTTAGCTGTCAGACAGATGGCCTCATGTTTAGCTGACTCTGGTAAACAGAGAAATTATTGGCACTTAAATCCAAAAGCAAGCAAAAGTCAAGCTCAAAACAAGCCCAAGTTTTGACCCTTCTACTTCTGTGCTTGACTAAAGGTGCGAGTTGTGTGAGCTGTCATGCTCGGTCTGCTGATCAAACATCCCTTCTTGGGTCCAATTTGTCTAAAGGACATTATACCAGAAGTCTTGTGGTTCATTCAAATGCAACTTTGCAAATCTAAATTGTGCTGTCATGTTCTTTTGAGGCAGTTAAACCTTTCTCCTGTCAACCCTTTGAAACCAGCCATTTTTCTGACCGTTGCACAGTCTGACCTTAGGGTGAACTTGTTGAGAGTTCCACTCTTCCACTCTGGCAGCTGTCCTAAATGTTTTCCACTTGTGAATAATCCTTTTCTCTGTAAAGAAAGATTGAGTCCATATAGTTTGAATATATGTATCATTTAACTTTTCCCAGATTGATGGACAGCAACAGTTGCTTCTCTAAGGTCATTGCTGATGTCTTTCCTTCTTGGCACCATGTTGAAACACACCTGTATGCGTAAGACTTTTAAAACTCCTGCCTTGAGGTGCTCACATTTGCTGTTGATCAGTTAATTAAGTGCATTTGATACTTTCTGTCTTGAATCCTGTGGAAGCAGCAAAAGAGGACTTCTCAGGGCTTTTCCATCCTGGCTTTCAGTTTTATTTGAAATCTGTTGTGTTTTTGAACATTCAAGGTTAGAGTTGAACAATAGTGGAATATGGTAAAAATACCAGATTGTTTTTATTATGTACATAATACCTCAAAACTAAAACGGTGGGCATTTATTGACCCCGGCCGCAGAGAGAAAAGGGGTATTGGAAATACCCTCCTTCCATCCATCTGTCTGTCCGTCCCTCCATCCATCTGTGTATATTGCAAGCACGGTCCATCCATCCAGCCATCTATCCATTATCTTTACACACTTCTTCCTTTTTGGGTCATGGGGGTTGCCAGTGCCCATGTCCAGCACTGTTCGAGGAGCGGGGTACACCCTGGACATGTCGCAAGTCCATCACAGGGACACATACCGGTAAATAAAAAATAAAAATAAAAAATCAGTGAGGTGCCAATTTCCATTTTGCTGTGTGGCTGCATCTAGGTGTATGAAAGGTTCTTTTCAAAGACTGATTTGCCAGGTCAAAACTCAAGATGCCTGCTGATATATATTTGTAACTAGTAACTAATTTACTAGTAAATAGCTGGATAACTTGGAAAAAAACAAGCAATGGGCCTTCCTTTATGGTGTACGGCTGCATCTAGGCATATGATATGCTTCTTACAAAAGTGGGGTTGCCACTTCAAAATCCAAGATGGCCACCACCCTATGTATATGTAAATCGTCCACCTTTATCATTTGAGGAAACTATGCTTTCTAGTTTTTATATTACGTATAGTTATTTTCAAATGACTGGATGACCGAAGATTAATCTATGGCAGTGGTTCCCAACCTTGTTCCTTGAGGAACACTATCCTGCATGTTTAAGCTGTTTGTCTGCTCCAACACACCTGATTCAGTGATTTACGGTAGTTACTTTTTTAATTTGCAGAAACCTGTTAATCACCCATTTATTCAAATCAGGTGTGTCAAAGCACGGAAACAACTAAAATATGCAGGATGATGTTCCTCAAGGACCAGTGTTAGGAACCTCTGATCTATGGTAGCCAAGGCTACCATTGGCTACCCCATGGCTCAGCCACTGTACCTGGTGGTGGATAAAATTGCTCCCTCCACTCACCAGGATCCATTGCTCTGTGCTGCCTGAGACAAAAAAAAAAAAAATACTACCACTGTTCTTCTCCACAGTGTAACTTCTACCCAATTGAGTATTTTCCACCAAAAACGTTAAGATTTACTTTCATTCCCTGTTCAGTCCGAGTCCAGAAAAACACTCATCTTTGAAAACTACAAACATTTGCTATTCAAATCCTTCAGCCACAGGGGTACCTCTTGTTTCCTATGGCTGTGTAAGACTTAGTCTCCATTTACAAACATTTACTGTCTGTGCAGAGGATAGTAACTGTCCTCTGTGCAGCGCTGCAGCAGCAAGGTGACATTTCATCAAGTCTCTCTCTGCTGGCCTCTATTGTATGTATCTATGAGGATCTGGAGCCTCCCGGTTAAAATGCACTTCAGCAGACTGTTGTTTTCTAGTTTTGAAAGTATTCCTTTCTTCCTTCAGAAAGTTCTCCGCACTGACCTTTTTGGAAAATTTAAGTCTCTAGCAGTCCTAGGGGCTGTGGCACTTAGTATTACCAAATATAATTCTTGCTTCTGAACTTTCAGCACAGATCCCAGGCCGCATTTCCATAAATACTTCCTCATCTATATGTTTTCTAGCTCAGGGAATATGTTGACCTTGAGCTCAAATGAGGTTTCTGCTTCCCTACTGCCTCTCCCAACTTCTAACAATGAAAGGGTAATTGCAAACCTGACCCCAAAAATTGCTATCCATGGGCATCTCTGTGGTCGCTCTCATGTAAACATCCTCTTTGCATTCGCCTTGCAGATCCCTACGTGAAGGTGTGGCTCATGCACAAGGACAAGCGTGTAGAAAAGAAGAAGACGGTTGTAATGAAGCGCTGCTTGAATCCCGTTTTCAACGAGTCCTTCCCTTTCGATGTCCCGGCTCATGTGCTGAGGGAGACTACCATCATCATCACCGTCATGGACAAGGACAGGCTCAGCCGCAACGATGTTATCGGGAAGGTAACCTTATGCAGCTGTCAGTGCCAGCATGCATAAAAAGCCCTTTCAGCTCCTTATACTGCAGTAAAGAGACTAAATTCACTAGAGTGCTGTACTCTGACATAATTTGAAGGTATTTATACTTTGTTTAGTATTTTAGTTTTATGCTACATTGCAGTTTGATCACATTACAAGACGACTGGTTGCATTTCATCAGTAGCTGAAATACAAATAAGGACAGCTGATGGATTTAAGTTAAACTTTTCATTTGTTCATTTTTAGCCCATAAATATAATTTAATGTTAATTCGTTTTACAATCTACAAGATTATTTAGTGAAAATGGTAGAAGTTTGGATGAATGTTTATAGGAGGGTATACGTTAGTCGTTAGCAGGAATAGCAGGGGGACTCAGCACCACTGTATCGCTCACTCATTTATTCTGAAACGTGTTGTTGACATGTTTGTTGTCGAATATTGTTATAAACCAAAAAACTATAATCTTTGAACTGACATTATCCAGCCAATTAGAAACGTACATTTTAGGTGATTGTTTGCTTTCACTGCAGATTCACTGAAATATAGGAATAAAGACTTACTGATGTCAATGGTAGGACAGCACGATGGTGCAGTTGGTCACACCGGTTCAAATCCCAGTCTAGGTGGAGTTTGCATGTTCTTTCTGTGCATGCGTGGCTTTTCTCCAGGTACTCCAATTTCCTCCCACAGACCAAAAACATGCATGTTAGACTGAT
>JAVCKU010000002.1:591469-602063 GCA_032273985.1 Hypsolebias coamazonicus
TTATTTCATTAATATTACATTCATTAATATAATATGTAATATAATGTACAAGCACCGTTAATAAAACCCACTTTATGTATGCAACATTAATAAAGGGGGAAAGAGGGGAGATTACTCACGGCTTGAGGAGATGGCTTGGTGCTGTCCATGATACTCGGCCAAAGGATGGAGAAGGACGTGATGCGGCCTGGCTCACGGCCTGGTGGGAGCAGCATGCTTGGCCAATGGGATGAACCCGGCCATGGCCATAGGTTGGCTTGCGGCAGGAAGGTTGGAGGGTGAAATATGCTGTTGGGGTGAAGCACGAACGGACTTCGACGGAGGCCGATGAACTTCGATTGGAGAGGATCCGCTCGCCACAGATCTGCCGTGGGCTGTACTGCCGCTGCGCATCAAGGAGAAGATCCGGTTGTGTTGCCGGCCAAGATGGGAGTATGCTCCGGCTCCGGCGATGGCGAGGAGGAGCTCCAGCAAGCCATGGAGTGGGTGAGGTTTAAGATGGTGCTGCTGGAGGGGAATCTGCTGATGGATCGGCCATCGAGGGGGAGGTGCGGCTTGGGAGAAGAGAAGATAGATTAGGATTTGGTTTTTAGTTTAGGTTTAGAAGTTAGGATTTATTTATAGGATGGGTTATTGGGTTTTGGGAGAATAACTCAAATAATAATAAATAGAAATAACTATAATAATATTAATAATCAATAGTGACACCAAAAATAGTAGGCAAAATACTAAGAAAGGTAATTAGTCATCACCACAGAAATAAATACAAATAAATGCTTATACTATTAACAGTGTCATAAGTAGAACTACCAGTATATAAGGACCCAAAAATAAACTAGTCAGTAACTGGCTTTCTAAAAAAAAAAAAAAAAAAAAAAAAAAAAAAAATAATAATAATAATAATAATAATAAAAACCTCAAGAGATATAAAATAGCATCTATTTTCTCCAAATTAATTTGTAAATTTTATGAATGGAAGTTTAAGGAGTTTACTGACTTAAGGCTTGTATAAGTTCAAATGTGAAAGTGATGACATTTGATTTAAATCCAATAGGTTATGTGTTTTACTTAAGGCTGTGTTGTGAACAAAATACTGTATATTCAAGTTAAGATGTACTGTATCAGATGTAATTCATGCATAACTGCTTTATGGGTGAATTCTGACTGACAGGGCAAATAATATCTGGTTAATCTATATATAGGGAGAGTTAAATGTTCCCAGTAGACTTTGAGGTTCTCAGTCAATGGAAATCAAAGAAACACTTTCCTTTTGCATCCCCTCTGTAACATTTCCAAGTTATTGGTTGTCCCCCACAAACAAGAGCGAAAGGCTGCTTACTGTTAGTTCTTTTCAGGAAATAATTTGTTTTAGTTGAGATACAGTGCATCATGCCAAAAGAAAGTCTTCCTGACCCACAATTTGCTTAAGCTCCCACCAAGGGCACAGTGAGTTACAGCTCTCCATGGCATGGTGTCATAGAGGACAGCATTGAGAGGCAGAGGTCTGGGGGAAAATCAAGGCGCTCTCAATCGATTTCTGCTTGGGGGAACTCAACACGATCACTGTCATCACTTTTCACTTTCCCACTCTTCATGCCCTCTACATTTCTTTCCTTCCTTCTTCTCACACAGTCTAGATTACCGTAATTGCAGTCTGGATCTTTAGTGTTGCTAAAATCCACCTGTCTGTGTCAAGACCATGAGGGTTTTTCCTCACACTATCTCATTCCTCAAGTCCAAAAGCCTCAGCTTTCTGACTGTGGCCTGACCCAGACCTAATTAAACACAATTAGGTAAATCCCATGGAATTTGGCCAAATCCTCTGGGCAGAAGGAGCAAGAGAGTGGACCAGCAAGAGACCGTAAAATGAAAAGGGGGAGACTTGGCAGAAGAAGGGACAACACATCCCTGCAGAATAAAGCCAAGCAGAGCGTCTAATATATCAAACACATGGATTAGTGACTAGCGAGGAGAGTTGAGGCTCAGCAAGAGCTTGTGGTTTTCTTGGGAGGGTTGACTTGGACTAGTGACAAACACAGAGTGTAGGATTCCAGTGTTTTCTGTAACCACTTCCTTGCAGACTCTGAGTGGCAGGGTGGAGCCATACCACCACAGCTGATCCTGATCCTGGATGAAGAGCTTTTGGTGTACTTGACATGGACCATTGGATCAGTTCTTCACCGCTGGGACATGCTACAAACCGGTAACTAGTTACGGCCCTACAGCCCTAAGATAAACTAACCTTGCATTTCCTTGTGCCTCCTGGTCCTGACTCCATGCTTCATATGTGTGGACATCCAGTCTCCTTGTGACTGCTAAGCAGAACCCCTTCATTGAACTTCCGTCACTGTTAGCCTGTTTGGATTAGTCTCTGGGTTCCATCTGGCCACTCTCCAACTCATTACATTCACATTTATCACCAAGTGCACCATCCATCTGGAATGCTTCACCCTCCTCTCCAGGTCTGCTAAACAAATAGGATAAAGTTAGACATTATTTTTGGACTTTCTGCAAAGTATTACTCCTACTGTAGGATACGTGCCTGTCCTCCATTCCCTTCCAGACCCTACCTAAACCCTTGGGACACTGTAAATTTATCTACAGTATTACTTGAATATGTCAATCTCTCTCAGTCAGTCCATACTTCTCTGGGTACTAAAATATATTTATCATGATACAGCGAAATTTTGTTAGTTCTTGTGGGAGGCCTAATTCTGTCTCTAAATGTGTAAATTCAAACATGTATGAAGGCAAATGTTTTTCTAGATTTTTTTTCCCCCACAAATTAGCACTAACTTGAATCCCAATAAAAATGATATAAAAGTGTAAAACAAGGAATTGTGCACAGAGTAACTTTAATTTCAGTCCATTTTCCTTAAGAATAATATTAATATTCCCTTTTTTACTGCAGTTGCATCAAACTATACCTTTAAGTTGAACAGAGTGATGATGATGATGCTCCAGTACGCATTTGAACAAACACTTACAAGCATGTGAGATATTCTGAACAACTTGGCAAATTCTTCATGTAATACAGTAACCGTGAGCCAGCGTCAAGCAATTATCTTCTCACCTCCCTTATTGTTTTACAAAAGGCTGTAATATTTTCATATCTGTGGAAAAATAATCTCTCACTTGACTCCCAGTATTGAGTCATTTCAACAGACCCACTTTTGGCCATGTATTATTCACGGGTATTCAAGCCCCACTCTGGCCCAGAGAGGAAGTGCTCTCTCCCAGTCTCCGTCACAGGATATCAGCCTCTAATTCATTATTTAACAAGCTGGAGCAGGGCCACTCAGTCTAACTGAGATGCTGCCTGGACAGGAGAGGGGTGTGGGACTACAGAGGTTGGTCTGAGGCCTCCAGTGATTTATCCCTCTGCTCTCTAAACATTTTTTTTTTTGCCTTTTCCTTTTTGAATGGATGAATGGATAAATGGATGGATGCAGATGGAGTTTATATGTGTTTCTGATGTCACAACAATTGTCCGTGAACTGCAAAGCAGTTGTTGATTCTTGTTCTGATGAAGGCACCAATGACACCATTAGTGGCTCTGATGATAATAATGATGATGCAGCAGCGGTGGCTGTTTCTTTATATGAGAATAGTGATGGCAGAGATGAAAATAATAGTGACAGCAATGTTATCTGGTGAAAAATGTATAGTTACTGTTTACACCACTGTTATTATTTCAAATAGTTATTTTTTTTTATTATTATTATCATATATGCCACGTTGTTGTATGAAATGTAAAAGCATTATTTAATTAAATAATTGCCATTTAAATAGACTGATGGTTGTATGAATCATTTCATTCTATGTAAACATGCTTCTTTAAATCTTAATTTTACACTTTAGTTTTTGGCAGTTTATGATTTTAATTTGGATCATGGGGTGGTTGTGGCTGAGTGGTTAGATAAGTCGCCCTCCAGTGCAAGAGTTGGGGATTCGATTCCACCAGCAGTCACATGCCGTAATTTCCCTGTTCAAGACACTGAACCTCTCATTGCCTCCGACGTGTGTCCCATCAGTGTATGAATTTGAAAAAGGACTGATTGTACTTTGTACAGAAATAGTAGAGTGCTGTATGAATGGGTAAATGAGGCACAGATTGTAGTGTAAAGCACTTTGAGTTTAAAAGTAAGATATAAAAGCACTACATAAGTGCAGACCATTTATCATTTACAATCATTAAACTCTGACAAATCAAAAGTTAATATATTGTAAGCTATGAACTGTACTCTGTCCTTGTGTAATTGTCAGAATATCTCAGAAAGATAAAATCAAAGCATTCTTGTCAGATACAGTACAAGGCAGCAATTCATGACAAACTCAACTAAGAAAATGTATTCTTGTTAAACACTGATGCTGTTTTTTTTTAAAGAGCACACTTTTATTTTTTCTATGAGGTAGACAATAAAAAAAATCTGACGTTTTCAATATGGATGCAAAATGTACATTTTTAAGTTAAAGCATTGATATGAGTTATAAATTAATTTCAACCTCAACGCTTCTGAAAAGAAAGTTTGAAATCTAGACTTATGTGATAGAGGCAAGTGATTGAGAGGTCAAATTTGATGATTTGGAAAAAGATCAGTCAGTGTAAATTAGGTCAGAGCAAAGCAGGTCTCGAGAGGTATACAACAGGGAGAGTCTCTGGTTTTGGGTCATTTGTGCCCCTGGCAGAAGTATCTGTACACAAGTGGAGAAATGACTGACCATCTTTCAGTTACGCTCTTTATGAGAATTTCCTATCATTACATACTGTTTCTTCTTTGTAAATCACCATCTTCCATTCATTCAATAAGTCTAATACTTCTTAAAAGAAGCCTTGAGTTTTGAGCCACACTTTTAGCACCTTTATCACATTTTTACATTTTTTATCGCAATCAGCTCTAAATTAAAAGCCTACATGTACTACATCAGCTTGAAAGTCATGTAAGTTAGTTTAACTTTGAGATATAGTTAACTACAACTTTTTTTTTTTTTTGCTTTCAAGTATATGTTCCTCAATTTCAAAACAGAGTAAATTTTTTTTATATCAGATGTTTTCTATTGCAGCTATTGACTGACATTAAAGGTCCACTGATGCAAGAAGAGCATTACCCATTTTAAACCACTATACTCTTGCATTAAAATCATATAAGAACATGTTTTGTTACTGTGTAGCAATGTTAATGTGAGGGTTAAAATGACTGGTATGCTCAAATCTTAACATTGTCAATAACAAAATAATTACCAGTCTGATCCAGAAAGCACATCCGAAACTCTACTTTCTCAGGCGGCTGAGACGCGCTGGACCAGGAAGCTCATTTCTCCTTCTACAGGTGAGCAGTGGAGAACATCCTGTGTTCCAGCATCGTTTGGCATGGAGGCTGCACAGCTGCAGAAAGAAAAGCTTTGCAGAGAGTGGTGAAGGCTGCACAGAAGTCTGTCAGAGTCAGCCTCACCACCAGGCAGAAGGTTGTGGAGCATTAAGTGTAGAACCAGTACAGCGAGCAACAACTTCTACCCTAAAGTTGTTAGACTCATGAATCCTAACCGGGATAATCACTGTAAGGATAAATTAAAATCACTGTAATGCCACTTCAAGTGGTGATATCTGTACTGCTGATTATCCTTGCTCCTATTTCATGCTGCAGTAGTTATTGATTCATACCCATCTACTCACTACAGACTCATGTTCAGGCTGCTGTTTAATATACCATATTATTTTACATTATTAGTGTTTATAGTGTAAATTTTAGATATTTTAGCTTTTTTTTAGCATTTGTTTAGCTTATATCTTAGTGTATACTTTAGACCCTTGTAAAGTGTTTCTTTTTATACTTCATATTTTTGCTATTTCTGGGTGTAACTCGGACCTTGAGTACATAATTTCATTCCACCTCATGTACCACATGTGATGCTAATGATAATAAAGATACTTGAACTTGAACATACAGCAACGACACAGATTATCATCCATCCCTCCATTTTCTTTACCCGCTTCTTCCGTTTTGGGTCGCGGAGGTCAATGGTGCCTATGTGCAGCTGTCACTGTGCAAGAGGTGAGAGACACCCTGGACAGGTTGCAAGTCCATCACAAGGAGGATATCAAGTAAAGTATAAGATAATTTTGCTTAAAACAATGCTCTTCTTGTTTACAGCCATACCACCCTGACCACACCCAATCCCATCTGATCTCAGAAGCTAAGCAGGGTTGGGCCAGGTTAGTACTTGGATGGGACACCACAAGGAAATACCAAGTGCCATAAGCTCTGAGGGGTCACTGAGGCAAGGCAGCCAATTTAGGACCAAAAAGTTGTAGGTTCAGCTCCCCGCCATGCCACATGCTGTGCTGTCTTTGAGCAAGACACCTAATCTCTAACTGCTATTTGGGCACTTGAATAGCTGCCCACTTCTCCAACTGGGTGTATCTCAAGTGTGATGGGTCAAACGCAGAGAACAAATTTTCTTATTGTATGGGAACATACAATGATGACAACACATAATATATTTTTTGTCTTTATTTCTTTCTTCTTAGGATATATCGGTAAAAAACAAGAGCATTTAATTTTACCAAGCTTGTTTAGTGATGTGGGAAAAATGGTGTCATTGTTGCCAGTTGTGTACGGCCATGAATTGTCAGAACAAGACGACAGGCTGACTCTTGATTTATGAAGTACAAATCTTTACCTGAGAATTTACTAATTTTCTGAGACACTTAAAAGAAGAAAAAGAAAGAAAAGAAAGAGCAAAGTACTTTGTAGATCATAAGTGAACATTTTTGGAAATTTTATCTCAATCTGTGCAATAATTATCTTACTTCGAAAAAAAACCCTAATCAGCAGTTCTAGCTATCAAGTAAAATGAATGCATTCATTTCAGACTGGCATTATTTTAAATGCAGTACATATAGTGTACACTTTTTAAATTGCTTTTGTGCCTGTTCATGGGAAGGCAACATGGAGCATATTAGGATGTGAAGCTTGAACGTGTTGATTAATTTAGACTAATTTTTTAAAAGTTCACATCTGAAAGAGGCTCATCATTGTCTAAAAAGACACAAATCTGTGATTAAATTTATATAATACATTTTTGGCTCTGGAATTATTGGCTGTGCCTTACGTGCGCCACCTGGCAATACCTCACTGCCAATTGTACCCAACACAAAAAATATTTGCAACAGTTACTTTATTTTTCTTTGGTTTTGCTTCGTTAATAGCTCACTACATTAAAGGAGGAGGGGGGATCCACACTGATGTAATTTCATTACAAAAAAGTTAAGGAATAGATGTTAACTTTGTTAATACACTGAGTACTCATTATCTAATCAATGCTGTGATTTTCTCACAGGCAGCAAAGTTGATTAGGTGCAAATAGACTGTGAAATTATAAATATTTGGTCTTTTTCAAACACGTGATAATTAAATATGGTACTTCAGACATACATTAATACATTGTTTACCTGTCTTAACAGGTTCCTTATTGCACTAATAGGGCATGGCAGATTTTGCTTGTTAATAATTCTGTCTGTTGCCTGCTAGAGATGATGGATGGGGTGCAAACAGCTGTGGTATCAACATGCATTTCATGTAAAACAGGGACAAGAAGACATGTGGTCTGTGTGTGTGTGTGTTGTGCATGTGTTTGCACCATGCATTGTTTGGCACATTTTCACCGAGGGGTGTGTGTTATCCTCGTCTTTTGGAGTCAGACCCGAGGCTATGTCTAATTGGAGTCTTCACACTTTCAGGCTTGACTCACACTGACACGCTCGACCTTGGCTCTCCTCCCTTTGCCATGAAAGGGAAAACAGTGACATAAACATGCTTGATTCTTTGCTGAGAGAAACTTTAATGCAGCTAATTTCTTTGCCACCGCACCCCCACCCCCTTTCCCCATTTTTGTTGTGCTTCTGTCAACTTTAAGGTCTCATCATGGTCTTTCCTTCATTTGATGAGGTGAACTTTTCAACCATGGAGACAACATCTAAGAGACATACAGTAAAGTGAGGACTTTCTTTCAGCCATGAACCACTGCTCAACAAATTTTAAAGTGCTCATGCAGCTTATTCACAACCAAAGTCAATGCTAAAATCTACATATTAAATTAAAAAGTGATTTCAACTCTTACCAAAATGTTATTGTTTTCTTTTGCCTGTACTCAAAGTCTCTGCCCAGTTTCGTGAAAATTGTTGTTGTAGTTTTTACAAGTTGACCGGCAGACAAAAGCAGCAATTTCATACATGAAATGTGTGAAGCTCATCACTCCTGTGCATATAGTAGATTGTTCCAGCCCGCGTTTGCATACACAGCACATTCATGTGTAGTTGCGGAAAGTGTTATAAGGTCAAACACCTCTATTTCTCGGAATTCAGCCATCAATATACCTCTCACCATACATTTGAAGGCTCTGTCCCTCAGGTCTCACTCCTGTTTTAGCATCCAAAGCCCATTTATGGGCTTGATTTTCCCCTTCCCATCAGGCAGCATTGATCAAACAGCACTCTTAGGGTTTTTCAAGGTGGACATTACTACTGATGGCAACCAGTACTTGCAACACCAGTGTAAAAACTATAGCCATTATTCACCTGATTGGCCTCTCCTCCATCTCTCAGTGGTAAGTATCTTGTGATTCGACAGGTATTTATATCTCCACAGGACTAAATCCCTCTCACAGTGTCAGCGGCAAAAGTACATGCTTTCTGATGGAATCCATTTAGTTATTTACTCATGAGAAAAGACAGGGCATGTGTGAATGATTGAAATGATATGTTAAAGCTCAGCTTGAAACTTTAGAGATGGAGTTGTCTGTCAACTTAACAAGTGTTAAATATTTTCATTTTGTTCATTCATTTTCACATTGACAATTTGACCAATATTTAAACAAACAAACAAAAAAATATATTTTCCCCCCTGCCACACATCTCTGTAGTGTTTCTTTTGATTGTTCAACAAAAAAGTAAGTTGTTTTTAGACAAAGAAACTAAAAAACATCTCCGTGAGGTTACACATCTGTCTATATCTTTTATTGCTTTTCAAAAAGTCAAATGCGAGAAGACATTATTATGTGACTACCTCAAACCCTGGCAACTAAATACCAAATACTTAGCATGTGAGCCATAACATGTAAATTTGTATTGTTCATCAGTGCTAATTTTCAGCACACAAACTGTCATGCTAGGATACATGCCCAACTGCTTATTCATGTGTTTGCATTAAGGATGTAATTATGTTGATAATTTCACTGATTAAGATGATTAAATTGTTCAGATTTGACCTTTATGGAAAACATGTTGTTACCAAGGAGACTGCAATTTTAACATATCTTTTCACATCAACTCCAGTAAGGAACAGTGCAGGAAAATAACATTCCATTGTATCCCAGGCCCTTACTGGGACCACTGTAGTGGCCCCAGCCACAGTGACCCACTGTAGTCCCATTATACAGACACGCTTGGTCCATGTGGGTTGGTGCATTCTGTAAATAAAGGAGCAAAATACAGGTGCAAAGTTTAACAAGACAAATTGAGGAATCTGTAGTTAAACATTACAGTCTAGGCATCATCTGTGAAAAGAATGATTGCAGGGCTACCAGACAACCAGCTTCAAACCACCAGCTGCCTTTGAAGCAGTGTGCATGCTAGTCATTATATAATGCTAATTACTTACGAAATAAGTGAAACTCCCTGACAGAACAATAATAAAAATAAAAAAAAATACACAGTATACATGTCACTAACTATGTCAATGTTAATGTCAGTTTTATTTATATAGCACATTTAAAAAAAAACAATGTGGACCAAAGTGCTTCCCAAACAGGAATGTGACTATGGTGACATTTGTCACTTTGGAATAATTTAAATAACTGACAAAGAAATTTAAGTACCCAGACAGAGTCATGAAAATGAAATGTTACTACTCATGTTACAGTCAAATAGACTGTTTTTGTAATTATTACAATATCACATCAAATCAGATCAAATGAACAATAGTGTTGGCAGTTTAGGTACACAGCTGGCGTTTGACCCCCCTCAGGCTTGGATACAAGTGGGGATCCAGTGCAGAACAGTCACACAGCCATTGAATTCTCTTATGAGGCAAGTCACTGTTGGTGCTCTTCACTCATTGTTTTGACCAACTGTTGGACTTTCTGGCAACTTCCTCATAACAGTATCCCTCCACTTGTGGTACCACCTTTTTTGCCTTTAGTGCATGATCTAGGCATCCCAGTGCCTTGCAAATTGAATTTACACACCCATCACTGGTCTGCATGTGTTAATGTTCAAATCTTACTATTTATCAAGGTTTTTTTTGGATTATTTTAATAACCATAGCTCTGAGTGAGACACAAGAGACCAGCTTTATTCACAAAGTAACTACAGGTAGTCCTCGACTTACGAAGGAGATCCGTTCTCACGCTGCGTCGTAAACCGAATTAGACGTAAGTCGAAACATGCATGGTACGCGGCATTGTAAATACGTTTTTTTTTTCAGCGTTAAGACAAAACCAGCGTACATTCTGTACCATAAACATGTACAGTACTGTATTTCTAAGTGGTTAGCTAACACAGTACCCTACATAATTATCAAAAAACACATAAAAT
>JAVCKU010000002.1:737529-748774 GCA_032273985.1 Hypsolebias coamazonicus
AGTTAGTTAGTTAGTTAGTTAGTTAGTTAGTTAGTTAGTTAGTTAGTTAGTTAGTTAGTTAGTTAGTTAGTTAGTCAATGTAAAAAAAAATGTCAATTTTTCTATCCCCGCCTATGTTTTGCCACATGTTCCAATCCATCATGGACAATTTCATTTCAGAGACGGAGAGTCCTGTATAAGCCTTCAGCCTGTTTATGTAGGTTATTGCTGGTCATCCTCTTCCTTGTGACCATGAGCTGGTTCCCAGAATAAAACACAACTGACACATTCCTTCTTGGTTCTGTAACAATGGCCAGCAAAATGAAGTTGGCTGATTTGAATCACCTCTGATGCTGGTGGGAGGTCACTTGTTTTTCAATTTATCTTGCTATAGGTAATTTCTAAGAAGACAAGTAAAACCCATGTAATCTCATTGTTTTGTTTCAGGGAATGACTGTGTTTTATAGAAAAACACTTCAAGTTGTTGTGTTAACAACTTTATTTTTTAGTTTCCTTGAGAGTGACAAAAGCAAGATTGTGTTGGGTTTGATAATTGCTGACAATCCTGAGCTATTTTGACACTTGGTTCCTTCTCAGTGGAGGACAGCCATGTTCCAAGATATCTGAAATTGTTCACCTGTTTAATCAGGTCTCATGTGAGTGCACTCAGTTTCCCAGAAGTACTGTGCATCATTAATTCTGACAGGGCCTTCTGATAGGCATTCCCAGCAAACTCATTGACAACTCAGCTCCTTTCCTTACCTGAGTGTCCAAAACATGTGGCTGCAGATTAAATGACACAACTACATAGCCTATCATTGATCTGCATGGTGTTATGTGCACTTATAGAAACCCATATGTTCAAACAAAGAGTTAGTGATGGATGAATCATGCTTAACACGGAAGTCTAACAACCGAATATTGCATGGATTCAGATCAGAGAGGCCATTCTTCCAATCAAGCCCCTCCTGGTCATACTGTATGATGCATGGGCACTGAAGTCCCTCAGCAAAATAAAGGAATCCCCATTTGGAGTACCATCCAATACCACAGCTAAGGTCTCCCAGAAGGTTGGAAAGGCTGCCTGCCCAACAACCCAAGGTGTATGGAATCTACCCTCTCATTTACTGGGGAAAATATCAAGCCTGCAGGGATATAGGTAGACCTATATCTATCTGGTACCTCTCACAATGGGCAACTCCAGAATGTAATAATGTTCAGTCCATCCTAAGGATATTAGTTCCAGAGCACATGTTGTTCAACAAGGTAGGCCCAATTGTATCTCGTCTGTTCCTCTTAATCCCACACACAAGCTCAAGCTCCCATTCCTTCCTCACTAGAGAGGTGACATTCCATGTCCCAAGAGCCAGTTTTGGCAAGCCAGGGTCAAAAACCATGGCCTTGCCTTTAGCTACTGCCCATGGTGCTATGCATCTGACTTGTATGACTTCCTGCATGTGGTGGGGACATAGGAAAGCAAACCCATGTGAATGATCTGGACTGAGCCCAACCAGGTTGCATGGGTAAAAGCCCTGTCACTAGGTGTTTACTCCCCAAGCTTGGCTCCATGGTGGGGCTCTGGAAACTAATGTCCGAGCAAAAATCAAGCTCCTTGTTGTCATCTATTCATATGAGGTTTTTTTTTCATCATTTAATTATATTGTATCATGATTTTTATGAATTGTTCATATTGCAATAGTTAACACTGTCACTTCACAACAAGAAAATGTCTGTATCAAATATTGGTCAAGTTTTTTTCTTCATGGACTTAATGTCTTCTCTTTGCCTTTTTGTCCCTCCCCCCCACTCCATTTTCCTACGACAGTCAAAAAAATTACATCCATCCTATAACCATCCTAGTTTTTCCATTCTTCTGAATTGAACTTGGTAACCTTGGATGTGACTTTTTGTGTATCTTTTGACCCTGAAATGAACTGGTTAATCAACAGGATGTAACCCTCTTTTTGACAATTGGTTACTGGCACAAGATTGGTAGTAAAATGTTCTTCCTCTTTCTAAAAGTGTATGATTTGTGACCATTTGTTCAATGGAAGGAAAGACAAAAACACAAATCAGACAACTTCAATATAGCATCCCTTAATGCACTGATTATTTATGGCTTCTCAAATGTCTTTTACTCTTTTACTTGGTCTTCTTCAATCTTTTTTCCTTATTTTGTCTTTGCCTTCGTAGTGCAGAGCTCTCTATCTGGCCCTAAGCAATTAAGTTTACTTAGCAGATTTCTTCATTCAAAAATACACAGTGAGTGCACGGCCCCAGTACAGTTGTATCATGGTGGTGTATGAAAACACTGAGCCTATCCCTCATTGTTGGCTTGCAATAATTAAATAAACTTTTACCAACATCCATTTATTCACTTTCCACCTCATTTCCCAACCAAAAAGATTATTAAATTCCTGTCCACCATGAGGTCATGACAATCCTGGACAGGGTAATCACTAAATTTTCAGTGTTTAAGGTTACAGGTAATACTGGTAATAGAAATTACCTTTAAAAAACAGATTAGTTTAGTGTCTTTGCCCAGAAACCTGTAAACAATCCAACCAAATCAATACAAAATACATTTTGCTGTCAGAAGTGTGAATATCTAACATCCAGGACCACACCGAAGCCATGCTTTCACTCTTTCACAGTGTATTCACTCTTTTGGATGTATTCTGGGAAACAACTGATCTATATTCCACTCAGCTTTCCCTAATATCGTCAATCTCCACTTAAGTTATTTAGTTGATAAGAGGGATGTACAAAACACTAATTTGTGTTTTTGGTGTCACAATGTACATTAGATTCAGGCGTTAGATATGTGAGCGTGACTGGAAAATATTAGATCCAATTACCCAGAGCCACCCATACAAAACTCTGTCAGTGTGCTAAAGCGCACAGAAGATTTTATGATTTAAGCTTGTTGATTCTTGCGCTATACTGAATGTGCCATTAAGAAGAAAAAATTGCTCTAAGTCATGGTGCCAGCAGCTCACAGGGAAACCAGACTTCTTTTTTTTTTTTCCTTCTTCTTTTTTTGGATGGAAATGTACGATTTTTATCAGGTAGTAATGACAAAACATTTCCTGAGCATTTTGGTTTTTAGAAAAAGCAAAACTGTAGGTGGATTTTAGTCATGGATACACTCACATAAATGAGCTTATAATTACCAAATTATAGGTGTATACTGCTGCACCTGGTATTTTGACATTTGACATGATGCTATCAACGCCAGGTAAATTGTTCCAGCGGCTAATTTATTTATGATTCACGCACACTGATTCTGCTTATGAGAGGAGTAAGCTTATTTGTTGCAATTAATTTTATTTATTTTTAACATGTGTTTAAGCACTTATACTTTAAATCATCAAAGTTTGCGTAACTTTCACTAAGGGACTGAAGTTTTCTTTTAGAAAATGACATCGCTTCTGTGAAACATTTGCTCGCAAAGTAAAAAAACAACACACTGAGTTGTGTTAATTGTGAAAAATAAGCATTAAATGTAAGAATCTTTGATTAAAAGGGTGATTAATAGGTGCAAGCAAGGCAAAAGATGTTGTCTATATAGCTGTAAGTTTTAGATGCGTAAAGGGACAAAGGTAATCTTTTTTTGCAAGTGTGAAGATGGCAGCATTCTTGTGGGGGCATATATCCCAAGGCTGGCAAGAGGTCTGAGGTGTGTGTGCAATTGGAATGGGGTAAAGAGGGTGGGTGGGGATGACACTGATCCCTTGGAAGGCTAAATTTACTCAAGACTGATAGGAACAGGTGGGTTCTGCTGGGACAGCTGGGTGGTGGGGGTGGTCGGACAGAACCAGACCTGGTTTCAGTTCAGGCAGAGATCGGGGGCAAACACACAACCCAAATCAGGGTTTCTCTTCAAAGCCAGCTGGTCTGGCTTTATTACATGCAGGACATTTATTTTAAGCTAATTTTAGTCTGATTTTTTTTTTTTATTATTATTATTATTTTTTACTCTTTTTATTTTTTGTTTGTTTTTCACTTTTTTATTTTATCATTTTTAAATACAGTAATTTGATTGAGCTGGGCCTCAGCTGGTGCAGCAGGGTGTAACTTCCTGGGGAAGCAGAAATAAAGGCACTGGTGAGTTTTTCACAGCACACCTATTCCTTATTCGTATTTTTCCTCACCTTCTCATCTGAATCACTTTTTGTCAGTGGAAAACTGATCTGCCCTCCTCTCAGATGTCAAACCACACTCCGCGCTGCAGTTCATGGCATGTTTAACAAATTGGGCTTATTTTTTATATTGCAGCTTCTCAATTGCAAGTGTTTGGAAATGTAATTGTAAGACTTTATAAGAAAAATAAATAAAAGTGAAATCATTGCTTTGGGGTCCTGTTGGTTTTAGAAATGACTCGTTCCCCCAAAATAGCTTTCTCGTTTCTTGCTTACAGTTGCAAAATGTGCCATTCAGACCAGTTATTGTAAGTAAAATGTTCTGAGCAAACTTTTTGAACATAATACTTTGTATTAAAGATATTTTAAATGAGCAAAAATCTTATTCAAACTAAAAGAACAAGAATAATTTTATTTTATTTATTTTATTTTTGGGGACGGGGGGGTACTTGTGTGCCAAGAAAAAACACAATTTATTGCCAAACATTTTGTTCCTAATATGACTAGTACACTAGAATGACTAATTATATTTACAATATTTAGCACAAGCAGTTTCTTTTGTTTTCTTTTGATTTCCTTTAACTTTTTAATTCCATGATTATACTGTATTCATTAATTTGTAAATATACACTAAACAAACAGATAATTGAAGCCATATATGTGTGTTTTTTTAATTTGTATGTTATTTTTATAACTTGAGAGAGTTGCTCTAACCACTAACACACCCCAAAAAGTTGCTCTTTAGAAACTTTGACCCAGTTTACAGGAACAGCTTAGTCCTCACTTATTAGCTTTTCTGTCCCTAAAATTCCACGGCTTTGATGGTCGGCAGAGTTGAGGAAACGTGTTGTTTTCTTTCTCTGCGGGGCAGTGAATGTTTTCACACGAACGCCACTCTGCCTTTTGAAAGTCAGTTCACCCTCCAGCTCTGCTCTTATTTGTATATATATTTTTACAGTGCCAATAGACAGTAATACTAACTTATCAGTAGTGGTAAAGTCTAGAATGAGGACGTTACTTATTTGTTTTTGTTATTTTAAGTTGAGAAAGTACTGTACTGTCTTGGGTGAAAAGGTAGATTTGATAAACTGATCTTTATGTAGATTCAAGGTACTTTTTTTTGTTTTTCACTGTTCAGTGCATTTTAATTCAATGTGAATCAAGCAATTATCAAATTAGCTGTTTTAAGTCTGACCTTAAGCATGATTAGGCATAGGCTGTATGTTTATTTAATGGCATAACTGATCCAGATACTCTTGAATCCCAGAGTGTGAGTCATTGTGCCATAGTCGCACTGTATTTTGGTACAATGATAATAAAGTTTATTCTGATTCTGATGCTGATTGTAGAATGTGTTCAAGTTTTAAACAAATTGTAAGTGAGCCGTGAACATTTACACATAAGGAAGCAGTTTTGATTGCAATGGTATGGAACATGCACATGTTTTGCTTCTGTAATTGTTTACAGTAGTCATTTATTATATCCATTCTTTATTTGCACTTCTTTTTATCATTTAACTTTGAAACATTTCTAGCAGGGGTACGTCCTCCTGTGTGATAACTCCTTTTCCTTTTACCCACTGAGCGCTGTAGAAGCCAGAAAACAGTATGACGCTTCTCAGCCATGATACAATACTCTTGTGCTGGTGCCGCCTAAATCTACAAAACACAAATGCTGGCGCTACGCAGCTCTTTTGATCTGTGGCTAATCTCAATTGCCTGCTTCCCCTCTGATCATGTATGAATAAGAATGAGTCGAGGGTGATCCTGAAGGCACAAAGAGCTTTAGACGCCGCTGCTCGTCTGCCAGGCTCCACCATGTAGCACAAGCCCGAGTCCTTATTGCTAGGCCTGCCGATCTCACATCTGAGCTGGGGAATCCTCATTTAGACATATATTCCACTGTGCTTGCTTTTCTTCTCAGCAAGATGTTATCAGCTGCTTGTTAGGAGTGTGGGAGAAATTGCACAGCTATGCTGAGTGATCTTTAATTGTCAAGAGAATTGGCAGAGGTCAACAGCTGCAGGACAAACTTTTGCTGTGTCATGTTTAGTAAAGGAAATTTGTCACATTCCAGATGTTTGCTTATTAAAACACATGGGTCATGGGGAACCTTGACCAAACCTTGGATAGTGTTTTTTTTTTTTTGCACAAAATGACAGAAGTAAAGTAAATGAAGGTTGCTGTTTGCTAAAGATGCATCTAATTGCTTCAGCATTATTAAATGAGTCATAAGCAATGTGGGAGGAGAAAGACAGCATCCTCTTTGTGCTGCAGACATTGATACAGAAAGTCTATCAAATTAAGACTTATTATTGTTTCCTTATGCAGTTCCTGTGAACAGTGATTCCATCCATCCATCCATCCATCCATTATATTTACCCTTGTCTTCCTTTTTTGGGTCGCGAGGGAAACTGGTGCTCATATCCAGCCATCACTGTGCGAGAGGAGGCATGGGACACCCTGGGCAGGTCTCCAGTCCATCACAGGGACACATTGAGACAAACAAGACGAACAACCGTTCGTTCACTCTCTCACTCACATCTAGGGACAATTTAGAGTTACCAGTCAGTCTAACATGCATGTTTTTGATCTGTGGGAGGAAACTGGAGCACCTGGAGAAAACCCATGCATGCACGGAGAGGACATGCAAACTCCACCCAGAAAGGCCCCCTGGACCGGGATTTGAACCAAGGCAACCTGCTCGCTGAGAGGCGGCAGCTCTACAAACTGCACCACCATGCTGCCCTGAATAAAGAATCAATTTCCTAAATGTTTTTTATTTATTTATTTATTTTTTTACAATGAACAGTTTTTGTTTCTTTTCAGAGACACAAACTGTGATAATTAAACATGATGTAACACTAGTACTACTAACTTAGCTTTGCATAAAAATCTTAATTGGCTGATGCACTTAATTAAAGTCAAACAGGCTCATCCAGTTTTTTTTAGCTTTTTACTGTTGAACACATCTTTTTTTTTTTTTTTTTTTTTGCTTGGTATTACCGTATTTGTTTCGATGTAAATGTTCAGTTGGTGAATGCTGGCTCTTGAAATTCATGTTACATTGCTATGTTCTCCATCGTAGCAGACCAATTACCTAAAAAACATTATTTAAATGTGGCCCCATCCAAGATCCAGTTTTACAAAAACAACTTTGATCCACAGAGAACAAAACTATCTTTTTTTTTTTTTTTTTTAATAATAAATAAATACTTAAATAAAATTCTCAACCATTTATTTTGTTCAGGTACCTGCAAGCACGTCTCAGCATTCAGGTCAGAGTTGTTTTAGCGACACTTGAGGATTTAAACAATACCAGTCAGGCAGAATTATTATTGGAAATGACAAGTCTATGAAAAAATGTAACAGTGGGCCACAGTTGAGCTGATTTATGCCTTTTGCGTAAGCATGAAGTTTTATTTTCAACATTTTTTTAATGGAACCTGCACGGGCACACGGTCCATTCCACTTGTGCACACAAATAAGACTTTTTCAGACACAGCTTTTACACCACTTCAAGAAACGCTTTTGAACGCCCTTTGAACTGAGACCAAAACAAAAGTAACACTGGCATCTCTCCTTCATAGGCACAATTACAGAAAGAGCAGCGAGAACAATGAAATAACTGTGCCTGCACGTGGAGCAGTTCATATGGGGATTATTTTCCGACCATTCAAAAGGAGGGAAAAATCATTAGCGGAAAGTCAGTTTCTTTCTCCCTGCTGCCCCCACCCCACCCCGCACAGAGCAATCTGAAGGAGACAAAAAGAACATTTAGCCCTTGATATACAGACAGAAACCATGACAGTTTGGCTGGCTATTCATCAAGAAGACACGAGCAGAAGAATCGGTTAGAAAATCACCATTGTCAGGAATTAAAAGATACAAAGGGAATAAATTTAGCTGAAAACAATTAAAATGTTGGTTTGTGGGATAATTGTTACTCGTATTCAATTTCCCTTCTACATGACCTTGCTCAAATGTTTTGATAGGTCTACAAAATGAACACGTTATAACGCTATTCACCAAATAAAGGGTTTAAGGAGACTCTACAGCTGAGGGATACCTCTCATTAAGGCCTGATGCACCTCTTTATTCTGTGTTGAGAAGAGTGCAGGCCTCCCCTGCAGGCGGCACACTTAACTGCAGTGTGCATGTGTGTGTGTGTGTGTGTGTGTGAGTGAGAGTTTCATGTGGAGCAGATGGCTTACTGATGGCACCTGGCATGTTGCATATGCATTAATGAAACAGGTGAAATTATTTTGATTGTAAACAAAAAATCAGTCAACATCTAATCAGGCCTGATTAATAGAAAATGAATGCCAACGTGACTTCTTCTCTTTCAAATATCCAGATGTTTGTTTGGTTATTTTGTCGTATTAAAATCCTTACATCCAAGAGGGGTATACTTCCTAGTTACGTTGTAATCACAAATGTATGCATGACAGTGTAACGATGTGGAGAAGCAACAGGTTTGATCAACAGTTCAGCTGAGTCAGCACTCTCAGGACCAGGACCCTGTTCTTGTGATGTAACACGAGCCTCAGGCAGAACAAAAGAAGAGCTTGTTGTTGAGCGTGCCTCATCCATAATTCAGAAAAGGTGTACTGACAGAATGCTGTTTGTTAAATACAACACATGCAAATCTCATGTGCTGTCTCATACGTGACGCTGCATGGAAAGAGCTTATAGCCGTTACAGTGGAGGAGTCCTTCTCACTTTATTATTCAGTTTCTACTTGACACGCTGGCAAGAGATGTCAGCAAGATGTTTGTTCTGGCCTCACCACTAAGACAAACTGTGTTATTGAAATAATACCTTATAAGGTTTTACTGAAATAAGGATCACAGCAACCAGCGATAAACAGACAGAACTTTTTTCTCTTGCTTTCATGTTTTGTTTTTTTTCTTTACTGTTCTTTTTCTTTTGACAAAACGTACCATATAAAATTACAAAGGTCACTTGTTGGGTCATTGAAATCCAAAAGTACACGAGTTTGTCTTAGATTAATGTAACTCCATATGTTATTTTATAAAATAATGTGGTATGCATGAGAAGAAAAAAGAGTGGGTTGGTAAAATATGTAGTTTATGTTGGATGCATGATAATGGAAATAGAAATGGACCTTAAGTTTTATCAAAGAACTTTTAGAAGGCAAATCATCTCGTGGTACTGGGGTATTTGAGTCCAAATTATTGTCATTATGGATTAACTGTTAAGGAATCTAATCTTCAAAAACCCCTTGAAGTTAAGTGGGAATGCCACCTTAACATGTTAAAATAGCTTTTATTTCCTTTCTTTAGTACACACGAAGACTGATATTAATGCTTTTCCTCATACATAACAATAGAAGAATGTCGATTAGAGGAATGCACTTGTGTTGTCTGAATTAATTAAAATGGATTTATCACCTTTGCTCTCCTAACTATATTGTACAGTAGAATCCCTGCGACATAATTACTGCAGACATCGCCCTCTGAGTTTCATTATGAACCTTATTAATAAGGAGCTTCACATCGTGTAAAATATAGGGCTTCTGGAGACTAACACAAAAACCTAATGTGGAGAAGAAGAATCTTTTTTTTTTTTTTTCTGAAAAATGGGAGCTAACTTATAAAAAAGGTATGCTTTTTGCGAGAAAGGAAACTAGAAGTTTAGTCATTTCTGGACTTTTTTTAATAAACAAAGTGTGGACTTAAGCTGGTGCAGTTGGGAAATTAGTCAATTAAGATATAACAGGCAAAAGACAGTGTTATACACTCGCAAATATTTATGGATGAATGTGGATATCTGTGAAAGATAATGAACATTGTTGGTATTTATTTCATTAAGGGAAAGAAAAACATGATTGGTGCATATGGAACACAATGTGGTTTTCCAAAATTATAATCTCAACGATTAAAAAAAAAAGAGTTTTAACATCATGATGTTTACTTGTCTATATTTTTCCAAAGAAGTTACCCTCCAGACATTCAGAACTCAAAGGAAGAAAGTACACAACGATACAAACACCTGTGAGAAAGGAGAATCAGCAGCTCCCCAGCTGAGTCTGTACATTAAAATGGCCTGCAGGTCTTTTTGTCCCTACTGTGAAGGCTTTGGTCGTCACGTCATGTCGCATCAATCTACTGTCAAAACACCAAAATGTCTCTGAAAATCATTAGGGAGCATGTGCACGAAGACTGACTGAAATCTGTAAATACCAAATAAAGCTGGAAGCATCCTCAGACATATCCAACATGCAACAAATACTCTCGGTTTCTTCTCGTGCCTCTGTAATAGCTGGCTAATTCTCCAGAGCGGTGAGGCAGAGTGCTTGACAGCATCATCGGCTGTGACAGGCAGATTGTGTTTTCACGTGAGCATGATTGACAACAGATTGCGACAAGCCCGGGTTGTTCCTGTTTGCCCTGGAAATGTGTTTGTATTTATTTAGTAGTTTTTTTTTCTTTTGCATGAAAAAAGCTGCCTTTTCCTTCTCCTTTTTCCTGTTTAAAAAAAAAAAAAAAAAAAATCAGATGAGCCATCCCTTGTATGTGTCTAAGACAGCATCTGTGTGTGACACATGCTCTAAAGCGACTGCCAGGAGAGGCTTAAGAAACAATCCAAGCGAGATCAATATCTCCAAACCGCACTTATGTGTTTGACTTAACATCCAGTTGCAGCTTCCCCTGTTGCTTTAATATGCCAAACCTCACTATAAGCTGCATTTACTCAAAGGCCTAACGTGTGTATCCACTCACTGTGACATACTGTAATTGCATAATAGTCTGGCAAACTACAAAACTTTTTTTTTTTTTTTTTTTCCGCCTGGACTTGATGGGACTGTCAACCTACACATTAACACGCACATACACATGTTTTAGAGCATTAAAGGGTTGGTTCAAATCTTTTGTCATGGGGTTTTTAGGAAATTATTTGAACAATCAGTGTCTTACCTGGTGTAGATGGCTTTTTAAACAACTTCAGTAAAAAAAAAAAAGTGTCATGCTAACTAGGGGCTGAACAGACTATTTGACTAGTCGAATTGTCAGTTCTAGGCTATCTCTCACAATTTTCAATATTTCACGCCGACTATTAGCACCCCCCCCCCCCCCCCCCCCCCCCCCCCCAACCCCCCGG
>JAVCKU010000002.1:748874-765621 GCA_032273985.1 Hypsolebias coamazonicus
CCCCACCCCCAAACACGCGCTGTTTCCAACCCTATTTCACCCAATCCACATGGTGGATTAAATAAAATAAAACTATGAACAGCAGCATTTTTGCAGCTTGATAATAGTTTTGCTTTCCCTTTGACTTATTTGCAATGGTTGGAGCATAATAGGAGCATAAATATATGACTGATGATTTGCTGTTCTTTTTTTTAATAATAAATGACTTTTTTTTCCCTCAAATATGATATAGTGTCTTGAATTCCTATGATGTCATCGACTAGTCGAAGTAGACCCGACTTTTATCATGTTAAAGTTTACTTTTAAAAATATGTAGTAGTTTAACCCCTAATGCTAACATGCTAACACTGATAAGCTAGTCCAGTTATTAAAACCTTTCTTGTGAATGATATTTTACAAAACTTTACAGAAATGTTAATTTAATAGCACATGAAGAAAGAAAAGTATCTAATATAATAGTGACAGCTCTAATCACTGTACTGCAATGCTGCCTCATGTCAAGTATGACATACAGTATGTCACACATCATATGATAATAAGTCAAATATCAGATCACATGATTTAACACATCATATCATACATCATTTAAGACCATATTCTGGTTTATATTATACCATATAATGTATCGTATCATGTCATGGCAAATATCACATTTCATATCACATCCTAACAAAATGTTATGATATGACATGACCAAAAGGGTCAACAATTTTGTTTTAGTTTCATTTGTACTAAATTAAAATTTATGACAATAACATGGCATACATAATGTGATACACTTTGAAGCACACAGAACAAAAAACAGTGTTTACATGTTAAGCTGCCATTACCTCATTGAGCTTTGGTGGTGTACAAGAAAATAGACAACAGGTCTCCTCCTGTTTTGCATTTAATGTATGAGGAAGGAATGAAGCTGTACGTACGCCTTTTTCAGAGTTTTCTCTTCCCCTCCCAGTAGACAAGTCAGCAGCTATATATGAATATTCATGCACCCAACACTTGCCTTGTTTAATGATTTTTCCACATTCAAATGTATTCAATCCTCAATCTCAAATTTATTCCTCTGTAGTTATACGGCCATTTCAACACACACACATACACACACACACACATTCAGATTTTACAATAAAGTTAGGGGAAAAAAAATATACCCACTAAATGAAGCTATCTGCACATACATGCAAATCGTAACTGTTTCAGTAGCAGGTTTATCCGTCATCTCCTCGCATCATTTATTATTTTTTCCTCCTAGGTGCCAATGAAAGCCATCCTCAAGCATTGTGAAGACTAAAAGAACCTCTCCAATGAGCTGCTGGCAGACTGCATAGAGAGCCAGGGCACGTAAGACAGAAGACGAAGGAACGCTGAATGTGGTACGAACACAAAACCGCCCTTGCACGCATACTTGTCAACATGTCACCGACAGAGTCAATGCAAATGCATGCTGCACACGCTAAGACATTTGAAAGGGAGAAAAATTCCGTCTTCCGAGGTTGTGAAAACTGTGCACTTGGCTCATGCATGTTGATACGCAGTGCCATTGATAGCTGCCATGTTGCATTTATGAACCGATGGTGTCTAACAGACTACGCCATATCGATTTATTATGGAGGTCTGGGGTCCAGAGGAAACGCTATTAAAGATTAAAGGGTCAGGTGATGTGTAGGTGGTATCCAGAGTCATCAGACACCAGTGGATTTGGTTACATGCTGTAATGTCCGCCCGTCAAACAGATTATCCAGCTTGATTTATTCATTAACCCTCCCCCCCACCCCCACCCCCCACCCCCGCTTCCTACACTGACTGACTGGGTGGCAAAACACAAGTTTACAACAGGTTAATGTCTGGAAAAAAGTAAAGAATAATGGTATTGTTGGTGTCCATTGACACCATTCTAGGTAGGTATAGATCTTTGTTATTAATTTACATTTAACAAAACCAACCGCAAATTCTCAAGCCAACTGCAATAAGACATATTACAAGTATACTAAGCATCACTCGAGACAGACATACAATCTTTAAACTGATATAGCAACCATTTAATGAGAGTATAATAGAACTCTGGTATTACAAGACATACATATCTGTGTTACACATCTTTACAAAAAGCCACAGCACTGCCTGTCTTCCGTCTTCTTATCAGCACTGGCAAACTTGCTGCTCTAATTGTTATCTTCACACTAATAGAGTGGATGTTTTGAAATCATTTGACTGGGCGGATAAAGACTTGGTAATTCCTTCAGTGCTTACTGTCTGTGTCATGGCTTATCTGTGTGAGATAGCTGCATGGGTCCTGGGAGATAGAAAGTGTGGTTTAGTGTTTGAGAAAGTAGGCAGCATTCACAGAAACTCGAGCAAAGAATTGTTTTGATTTTTTTTTTTTTTTTAATCGCTTCACGTCAAGATAAAGTATCAAATTAAGTTTTTTGGAGAATATTTTGCTGAACTGAACTAAATGAGGGAAAAGTTGAGTATTTTTAATGGTTCTTACTATATAGGCATTATATTCCTTAAACAGGAAATGCATTTATTCGTTTATCTACTTTTTCAAAAATTAAAACAAACAAAAAAAAATCAACTTTTTTTTGTTATGTATTCCTTCTAACCATTTTCAAACCAGTTTCCGTGGGAAAGTCATGAAGAAAGCACAAAGTAAGAAACAAAATCCATACAATTTATGTTTAATATTGATGGTTAATTATAAAATAGGGGGAGTGGTGGCGCAGTGGTTAGACGGTGGGCTTGTGATCGGAAGATCGCTGGTTCAAACTCCGGTACCGACAACATCAACAAATGTGGGTGGAAAAAGGTGAAACACCCACACCTGCCTCCACCCTCATTCGTGCCACTCTGGGCCCCTGAGCAAAGGCCCTTAACCCCCATCATCTGCTCCCTAACAGGTCTCTCTTGAAAATGAGTACTTGTGGCTCAATGAGACTAACCTGGATAAATAAAGGTTAAATGGAAATATATATATATATATGTGTGTTAAAAACAGCCAAAGTGATGGAAAATAAGTCAAATGTACCAGTCTAGCAGAAGTTTTGAATGTTTGACTGCAGGGCTCATTCATTATGGAGCTCCACTGTCCTGCTTTGTCTCCAATAGTTATTCTTGATGGATATCTTACTCAGTTTTTCGTCTTTTCTTTTGCATTTTTTTGCAGATTTGCTCTTGCATTCCCCCTAAATTCTCCTATTTTACACTTGTCACATGTGTTTATAAGTCAAGGACTCAAACTTGCATGTGGCTTTGGGTGGATGCCTTCAGAACTGATTATCAGTGTGGGGAAACTACTTGCATAAACAGCAGCATTGGAGGATAACCTTTTGTTACATTTGAAATGAGCACCTTTAAGACAAAGGCTTTGACAAAGTTTACCATGAAAGCTGCCACAGCAGGAACTTCAACTTTGGCAGCTTTGCTAACGTTGTTATCAGTGTTCTCCATCAGTCCATTAGTTAAAGCAGACATCAGTATCGTCTTCCTCTAGTGGTCCTGTCTGAAGCACTTAATTGTGCGTCCACTCGGGGCTGGCGCGATAATAAAGCGTAAAGAGCCTCGTTCATTAAACAAGTTGGAAACACTGAGACCGCCCCTTTTCCAGGAGTCAAAAAAAAAAAGAGGAGAAAAGAAAAAGAAAGATTATTTCTCCTCGAGGAGAAAGGTGGAGTAGGTGTAGAGAGGGGGGACATTGGCTGACGGAAGGACCAGCTCCGGCACTTCACCTCCACCGAGTCCCTCGCCGCTCACCGGCACCTCAGGGAGCAGGCGCAGCGTCCTCACCGCCTCCACAGCAGACTGTCCGATCGCGCATGGGTGGGGGGAGCGACAGAGACACGAGGAGAGAGAGAGAGAGAAAGAGAGAGAGAGAGGAGTTTTCTCTGATATTACACAGACGCCTACCACGTAGCTACTGTGCGTTACTTTTTTTTTTTTTTTTTGCCTCCCCTCTCGCGCGGCGCCTTCTTTTGCTAAGTTGCGCTCCTGGATGTTAAGTGCGTCTGAGACAAGTCCGTCCCCATCAGGCAGCGCGGCTCCGACCTTCCTGTCAAGCGGCCGCGCCACGCACGAGCCGGCGGAGCGCTCCTCGTCTTTCTTTTCTTTTTATTCACCCGCACACTTTCCCTGTCCCTCTGCAGCCGGGAGAAGATTTCAGAGCGAAACAAAAGTAAGTACAACACTTTGACCCTCACTCGCACAAGATGTCAGTTGTGTTTTCTTCTTCTTTTCGTCTCCAAAACTTGAGGGGGGTTTTATTTGGCTGCGCGCCGCCTGAAAAGTGCATTTAACTGCGTGCATCGATTTGTTGTGACCTCTGTCGACTGACAGCTCTGCTGCTGTAATCACAAGGTGACACCAAATAGCAGGTTAGGGTCTATTAGGAGATCTTTGATGTCTCTGCGCGTGGTGACCTTGTGCAGGTTGCTCATGTCCACCACATGCAGGCGCACAAAGCCTCCCCCCCACACACACACACCAACATCTCTGGAGTCACCCTCCTCAACTCAGATTCAGATTCCTTAACTCATGTCTTTTATAAAAAAGTAAACTTGGGGACATAGTGAATAAATAACTTGGAATAAAACAACTTTTGAACCACGCAAAACATCAAAATAGTATAAAATAACAAATATGCTTTAATAAAACTTAATTGATTTTTCACCCATCTTTAGGTAAAATACACCAAAAGGATACACGAAAATATGTCTCGCTTCATGTAAGCATGTCAAAACTGAAATACTTTATAAGTCTCTCAGTTTTGGCACAAGGTGCATTTTGACATCTTATAATTAAATTGTATAAGTTAGACAAGCTCATACAGGGAACACAGTTTGGACATTTATCCAGAGCAGAGTCACTGAATATTGCAATGAATCAGACTTTTGGAGAAGATTTGTCAGGCTCTGCTACAACTTTCCTCTCGGCGACTTTGTGATTGACTTTTTGTACAACAGGAAATATATATATTATATATATTTTACAAGGTGAGCTCAGTTCACTCTCGTGTGGCTCAGATGAACCTGTTGCAGTGAGAGGATGGATTAAAAAGGACACCATGATTAACCTGTGGCAACTTTCACTCGCTGCCGCTTTTTGAGTTAAAACGTGTATTTCTTATGTTAAATGATTGCCCAGAGATGAGGATAAGTATAAGATTGTTATTGAAGCAAAATAAATGAATAATAAAAATTAAAAAAAACACACAGCACACATTCTTTTAATTTGAGCTTAACGGCGGAGCAGCCAAATGTCTTTATTTAAATACATTTTACAGTCTGAAAATGTTAGCCGCATTTCTTTTCAAACTAACAGATTGAATGCATTATTCACAAAACGCTTTTTTTAAGATTCACAAGATAGATTAAAGTTGAAACACGTGCGTGTAATGCATATATAAAATGCTTGGACTTTTTGAAAAGTCTTATTCTAAATGGGCAAAGTGTTCAGAGCAGATCACCTTGATGTGTTTGTCTAAAGCCGACTGCTTGCGTTCACTCGGTGCTCGGCCGTGACTTCAGTTTGAAGAAAGAAATGTCCCTGTTTGAAGTAAACGCAACATTAAAGATACATGTTTCACTCTATAGCAGGATGTGACGACCTGGTCGACGTCCCAGTATCTTTTATTATTTTATGAGTTGTGGACTTCTTTATTTTTTTCTTTATTTCCCCCACATTATTTCACACCTGGCCTCCCCTCTGACTGATGTCAGTGAAGTTGTTCTGTGTGGCTCTCTGGCCTGTTGCTCTCTTGGGACTTAGCATTAGGTTAATCCGCTTAAAGGAAGGTGAGCACTCGCATGTGGACCCACGATTACACACAGAGGACTCTGTCATCCGAGCTCTGTAATCTCTCAGACCCTTTGCAGACGCACACGCATGCACGTGTGCTGTGAGCAAGCACACACCAGTGCATAGACGAAACCCTGCATCTTCACACACACACATCCTCAGTGGCTCAGCATCCTTGTTATGGCCTGCGCTGCTTTTGTTTCTCTTATTCATTTAGGTCCTCCACCTCTCGGTAAATCGTTTGGGCGCTGATTCACAAAACCAACAGTGACAACACACTCTTACCCTTTCTCACAGAGGGGGGGATTAGGAGGTCACGTGTTCCTCTGATTGGCCGGGGCATTGAGCCGATTGTCAGGTCACTTTGCTGTACACCAGCAGCTCAGCAGAGCTTTAGTTAAGTGAGAGGAGGGGACACGTTGTGTCCCACGCTGTGGGGTTTTGTGCTTAAAAAGTTTTCTAACGTGGAGTTGACTGCAGGCAAATGTCTTCAAATATAAATGTCAAACACGTTGCCACAAAATATATAAGATAAAGCCCATAAATAACTTTAGAAATACACAATCATAATGAGAAAGTTAACTTTTAAGTGGTGTGAAAGGTTTGCTCTATAGGGTCCCACTCAGAGATATTAAAACTACACAGAAGGCTCATTTTGAGATTCCTTCTTCACGGAAAACCTGATCTATGAAAACATTCTTAATGAAAACATCAAATGTATTTATGTTAAAGCAAATAGTTTAATAGCTCCTTTTTGCTACGCTTTAACGTTTTTCTTCCTTCACTAATAGTTTCAAATATTTTGGAAGGAGTTTGCAGAGTTTGCTCAGTTAAACACCAGTAAAACTTCTATTTGCAGATAGCCGCTTGGCGAGATCTGAAGGTAGATATTGAAGATCTGTAATTGGACTTTTATGCCCTTTGGCTCCAATGCAAAGGTAACGTGAGAGTCAAGTGTAGACAAATATATTTAGGCTACTCTAGATTAGAAGAGTAATAACTTCAGCTAGTGAGAATTACCTTTGTATGCTACGAGTTTAAAAAGCATTTTGTTTTTTTTGTTTTTTCAAGTTTAATAGAAGATACAATTTCTTATAACTAAAAAAAAGTGCTCCTTGTAAGAGATTATAAAGTTTATTGTTTTCCTTTTTATGGTATTTGCTGACTTCATTTTTGTTTTTATAACCTGTAATCAAAATGCTGGGGTAATTTCACCACTTTATTGTTTAGGTATTTAATTGTCCAAAGTGATATTTATTTATTTATTTATGTATTTATTTTATCCAACTGGTTTGTTTCAAAGAGTTGCAGTTACATCTAAAACTTTTAGAAAATGTCAATAATCTAGAATAAACAACTCGCTCCTTGAGTGGTTTATGGCAGGTTGAATGCATATATTTGAATATGTCCTAGTTTTGCATGATAATGCAAAGTATTTTTTCCGTCTCTATCTAGTAATTAGCAATGACGCTCAGTAACTTTCTGTGTGTGGTGTTGCTGTGTGTGTGTGTGTGGGGGGGGGGGGTATGTTAACTGGGGTGTTAAAGATCACAGAGGAATATATCCGCCTTTGATGTTTAATTGTATTGTAAAACACACTTTAGAATATTTCTGCATAAAGTAGACTTCTGGCTGCGCTGTGCTTTGTGTTCGCTGTTTTGTGCTTTGTGTGTTTGTCTGTCGGTGTGCGCCGTGTGTCTGGGAGAGTTGTGCACGTTGGATTTTCTGTCTTGTTTCTGTGTGCTCGTGAGAGGCTTTTCATGGGGTTGTTGATGGTGTATATTGAAATGGAGATGCATGTTGTTGTTTTTTTTTTTTCTTTTTTCTTTTTTTTTGTTGTTTTTCCGCTCCTTTCTTCTCATGCTGATTTGATGTCTGGGATGATGGAGCAGTCTGGAAAACGGTGTCAATGTGAGGGGCTGATAAAGCAGACTCCGAAGAGCGATGAACATGAAACAGACAAAGACACACACACAGAGAGAGAGACACAGAAATGTGTTTGAGCTGGGGTTAGTTGAAAACAGCAACAAAACGTTTGGCCTCTGATCAGGTTATTCTTTTTGAATGAGTGATGCGTTCGTGATGTCATGCTTAGCACGCTGATCTAGGTGACAGGATGTCCTGCCTTCTTCATCCTGTTTCCCGTTTCCTGCCTGGCCTGTTGGTCATTATTACAGCAGCTGCCTGCTGGGTGGTCTGAGCTCAGCGGTGCTGACCACACAATCATATCATCAGCTGGAGCCCACCTAACGAGACACCCAGAACACCTCGCCATGGCTGAGGCCTGCGCTCTGAAATATTTGGACAGTGAGAGTCTTGGGAGGCAAGACGTCTGGAGGAGTGCACGGAGCAGAGGACTTTGAATGATAAGTCAAAGAGAAACATTTAGAGTAGATCAGAGGTTGGACTTCTTTGTCTAAACATCAAATGGTTCGTATCAGGAGTTAAATGCCAAAAAAATAAAATCTAATCAAAAGATGCTTAGGAATTTTCTTATTTTATTTGCCAGCTTGGCACCTTATGTGATTGCTCATCACAAGTTAAATATATTGTACCAGACAAAATTCTGTATTTCACAGTTAAACGACACACCTGCTCATAAAGTTGTTTATATACGTCAAAGTTGAGCTGAAATCATATTAAAGTGATTTTATGAAGTTTGTTAAAGAGATCCTACATGTTCAAATTAGACATTTTCAGAAAGAGGTGTGGGACAAGTTTGGAGCAAATCCAACAAAACAAAAAAAAAAAAAAAAAGAAGAAGAAAGGTGCAGGAAAAAGAGAGAGAGAGGTGAAAAAAAAGTAGAAATGTCTTCCAGCAGCTGCAATTTATCTTTGTCACAACTCTAACATAGCCGAGTCATTCCGCATCAGAGTCCAGTGAGACGACACAGAGGTAGCTCTGTGCCGTGGCCTCACACAAGCTCAGATCCTTCAGAAAGTCCCGCCGCTCAGTCGGCTGCCACGATCCACGGCGCCGCTGTCGCCGCCGCTCCACGTCCACGCTGCTTCTGAGCTTCACGTTCGCTGCTCAGGTATTTTTAGCCGATCTTCTGCTCGCACTGACTTCACAGGAAATTTACCGAGTCAGGCTTTTGTGTGTGACCACCTTTGTCGCACGAAACAAAACAGCATTGCGTTTCAAATGACTGTCAGTGCTGCTGGTGAATCTATTTGTTTTTGGATTTATAGCACAATAATGCAGTCAAACATGATGTTTTATTTTTAACCATAATTACAGATGTTCGCCTCCGAGGGTATTCTGCTGTAAAATAAATAAAGTTAAAGCTGTCAAGAAAAAGGAACTACTGGACAACTCATGCTCAGAGCTCACAACTTAACCAGACAGTACCCTGCCAAAGTCCACACACTGTTCTTTTCCACTGTCATCTGTGCCATTCCCAGACCAAAGGCCAGCCTACTGAATAATGTGCAGAACGGGCCCGTTGTGACCACATGCACTAAGCTGAGCTAAAGACTCAAAAGATAGCAGGGTAGAGACGTACATGGAAAGAATTAAGCGACGGCTAGAAGAAAAAATTAAAAAGAAATGAAACATTAATGGTGTTTAAGCTTTTCTACAAAGGGTGTAAGAATTCAAACTTAATTACCACAATAACATTCAGCAATATGAACATGCCCTGAGGGTGGAGACGAATGAAGCAACGCCTACCACCCACACCTCCTTTTCTCTCTCTTGGTCATTTTTTTTTTTTCGCTTTAAACATTTTTTTTTCAACTCCTCCTGCTCTGTGATGTATGGCTTTTTTTCCTACAGTGGCCCTTCCAAAGTGCAGCTCGTGATGTCATTAATTTTATTCATCCTTTATGGATGTTCTGTCCGGGATATATATATATATAAAAAAAGAGAGAAAAAGAAAGAAACTAAGGAGGGAAGAGGCGAGAAAAGAGTGAGGAAGATGGAAAGAGAAAGAGGAGGAGAAGAGATGGCGTGGCGGAAGGAGATTTTCAGTGCAGTTGCATGTATAATGAATGAGGGGGCACTTTGTTTGAAACTCCAGTCCGCTGATTCACTTCAAGGTTTGCTGGGCAGAGTGGGGCCTCGAGGTCTCACCGCCACTCGTTTTTATCCTGCCAATAGATGCTTTCACCTGGCGCAGCAGTTCGACCCAGTGGAAAAACAAATATAACCTTTTTTTTATGTATAGAAACACACAGAGTAGTGACAATGGAGTAGACTGGGTGGAAAGGGTGAGGACCGGGTGAGAGAGGAAAGAGGTGAGTTTGTGTAGCAGCCCCATTGCAACGGCGACCAGACGATACTGAGGAGAATACTGGCACCTGGCCCGTACTTCCTAAATAGTGCTGGCTACAGAAATAGCTCAGCCTTGATATTGACTTTTGTCTTTTGTATACGTGTGTGTGTGTTTGTGTGTGTTTGTATGTGTGGATTTGCATGTGTTGATGGAGTAACAACGATGGTTTCTTTGTCTCGCAAATACATTTTTCATTTTCTACGATTTACCCACATGGGTATGTTTCTGTTTTCTGTGAGTTTGTTTGTTTTAAAGCACAAGGGAGTCCTTTCTTTCTTTCTTTTTTTTTTTTTGTCCTTATCATTACGGATAAAAATGGCCTCTGTCTTATTTTTGGCCCGGCACTGGACTCGTGCTTTTATAAATAGCTGAGGAAGTGCGGGGGATACCTGTCGTGGCTCCAGCCTGCAAACAGCACAGGCCCAGTTCCTCTACGTCACATCCAGCCACTCTGGGCAATGACAGAGCACCACCACCACTACCCCCCCACCCCCCCCCACACACACACACACCCACCCTGCTCTCAGGGGCCAAGCTAAAGAAAACAGGATGGCATGCAGATTGAGGGTGTGAGAAAATCAGTATCTGGAGTAAAACCCTGAAGGGCTTGGAGTTAAGCATGAGAAGCCTCAGCTGACTCTGTCACATTACATTTAGATAAAAAAAAAAAAAAAAACTTAAGGCTTATTTATCTTCTGGGCAGCGTAGAAATCATAAGGAAGGATGCGGGAAAGCAAGATAAGGTCTTCAAAATGAGCATTTGGGGGTTTTCAAGTCATTATTATTGTGTGTGGAGGGAACTGGTTGTTTTTTCTGTCTGCTGTCAACTGTGGGCCAGTGGATCCATCTATGTCTCAACAGTGCCAGTGGTAATTTACAGCCATTGTCTCACTTCTGGACATTCTTACCTCATTTAGGCTCAATGTCTGAAGAGTTGTGATATGAAGGAATCATGACCAAATTTATGTTTATAATATCAATTTTAATTATATAAATGGATGGATGGTAAATGGAATGTACTTATACAGGGCTTTTCTGTCTTATCAAGATACCCAAAGTGCTTTACACTACAATCTGTGCCCTCATTTACCCATTCATACAACACTCTATTTCTATACAAAGATTAATCAGTGCTTTATCACATTCATACGCCAATAGATGGGACACACGTCGGAGGCAATGAGGGGCTCAGTGTCTTGCCTAGGGCCACTTTAGCTTGTGACTGCTGGTGGAATCAAACCCCCAACTCTCCAATTGGAGAACAACTGCTCTAACCACTCAGCCACAGCTGCTCATATAGAAGATTTTAAAACAACAGATGGTGACCAAATAGCTTTACAATCAAGCCAATAACAGCAAATCAACTAATCATCAACGAATCAACATTTTAAAAAATCAAATTTAAAGTACAAAAGTATTTAAACACAACAAAATCCATTAGATCAATGCAAGTCTAATGTTGGGATCAAATCAAATTCCAAAGAAAAAGGATGTTTTCGTAAAAGAAACACGTCTGCGCAGTGTGCACGTAAAGAGATAAACTGCAAAAGCCAGAGCTCCTTTAAGCTTTCATTTTGATTTTGGAACACCTAAGAGAGTTAAGCAGAACACGTTGACTGGTAAGATGAGATCAAACCATTTAAAATGTTTAAAACACTTCACTATATTTTAAAACCAATCTGGAAACTTGGAAAATGCTGGCAAATAGCTTCTGGCCATGATGCTAATCTTGGACTGACAAAACATTTAATACAAATATTTGTTAACAATAAGCTGTCTTATAACAGTATAAAATTTGTATATTTAGTGTGGAAATGAATAAACCACGGTCAAAATCATTTTTACAGTTACAATAAGTGGCAGTCTTGCTGATTAAGCCTGTAATCCTTTACTTCCCAACCATACTATCTAATTGTTGGAGCTACATTATCACCCTCAGATGTTCTTTTATCAATAATTCTTTCAAAAACAAGTGTCATCCCTGCTGCATCCAAGCCCCAAGACATTATTCACCATCTAAATGAGTGACACTCTGCATCTTGGCCCCTCACAATAGGGGCTCGATGATCACATTATGAGGAGGCCAGAAAATAAGAGCGAGTGTCTTTGCAAACCATTACTGCTCTTGATGGACTGTCTTTTTACGCAGCAAACCAAGAGGGTTTTTTTTTTCCTCTTCTTTTTTTCATATGTGCTTTTCTCCCCACACTTTCTCTGTGCTGGGAAGTGTGCCGCCTTTTATTAATGCGCTTTTGACAGCTTAATTTGATAAGCAGGCTACTTGTTAAAGAAACCGCAGACTGTACTCAAAGTAAGAACATGCTTTCTTTTCTTTTTTTTTTTTGTTCCCTTCCGTGTTCTTCAAAATGCGAGTGCCACGATCTGTCGATGACCCAGTTCCGAGAGAGGGTCGAAAGCAGAGAGGAGTAACGCAAAATGTGCAGAAAGGAAAGAAGATAAAGAGCGAGTAAAGAATAGGTACGAGAGGAGAGCGAGAACAAGACAAAGTGTCAAAGACTTATACATAAGAGAAAGCACTTGTGGGAACCTTTTTTCTCCCTCTTGCTTTCCTCTGAATCTTCCTTTGCACCAAGCGGCCTACCTTCTGGGGCGGCTCTTCCCTCTAGCCTAAACGGAAGAGAAACGCTGGGAATGATAGCACGGATTAGCTTCCACTGCTCGCCAGTTCCCCTCGGTTAAGTACACGTGTAATGAGTTGTTTATTTGGGATAATGCACAGTAGGCACAGCAGAAGCCCAGAATTGCTCACCTCCCTCCTTCATTGCTTACACACACACACACACACACACTCAAATCTACTGTATGTGAATGGAGCAGATATACAACAAAACCAGAAATATCCACGAACCATACATGGTGTGTGTGCACATTAACATGTGCAGTTCTGTGCACATTCCCACACACAGCTGTGATGCAGGTCACTTTGTGAGAAGAAAAATGTGCAGTTTGTAGTTAGGTGTGTGCGTCTGTGTGTGCATGTCAGTGTGTGTGTGTGTTTGTGCTTGTGTCTGTTCTCAGGCCTACCACGGGTCAGAAGGCCGGGGATTTTTTTTCTCAGAGCGAGGAGAAGGGGAAAGAATTGAATGATATGAGAAAAAATGAAGGAGAGATGAGCCAAGAAGGAGGAGAAGAGATATGCTGTGCCCACTGCTTGTGTCCAGGGCTCTTGCTGTTGTCTGTGTGCGTTCAACTTTGTGTCTATATGTGTATAAAGTGGGATGGGGGGGGGGTGCTGTTGCGCTGTGCATGGGACGTGCTTTGCTATCATTAGTGGGGGAACGGGGGTGTTGGGTAGAAGGAGGGCAGGCGAGGTTATGTGAACGGTGCAGCTGTGCTCGCAGCGGAGGGATTTGAGAGGAGGGATGCAGGGGGGGGGGGTACTCCAGGCAGCCAGGTCCTTCATTGACAACTAGTTTGCAAAGCAGATGACCAAAAAAAAAAAAAAAATTTGAAGAAAAAAAATTAAACTGTACATGGAGCACAACTCTCACAGCCCCCTAGGTGTTATGCTTCCACTGCCCTCTTCTTCACTCCTCCATTTCAGGTCTTTATTTCCTAAATAGAAAAAATAAATAAATAACGAGTGCTGCTTGATGGTAAGGATAAGCGTGCAAGAGAGAGGAAGAGGAGGGAAATAAAAACTATGATTTATACACGGCACATTGTTTGCTTTTCTGCCCATTTGGGAGGTTTTACTTTCTTTTTCGTTTTTTTTTTTTTTCTGATCGTTGCCCAGAGCAACTCTAATAATAATAATAATATCACTCTTAATGAAGAACATTCAGGGGGTTTCCCTTTACGCGACTCTCAGAAAAAGAGTATAAAACTGTTCACGTTTGTTTAAAGATTCCTCCCCACATGCCACATCTCCTTCACCAAAAAAGACCCACATGGCGAAGGATGGCGAGGCATATACAAAAACCCCGAACCTGCTTGTCAACCCGTGCGATCAGTCGCTGCACAGAGACAAGACAGAGGTGGCTGAGAGACGACAGAACACAGAACGGCATCGGCGTCGCGATGCTAATGCATTCAGCCTGCCACCGCATCCAACAACAAGGCAAAATATCACACGACTCACTTCACAAGATGTTCCTACAACAACAACAACATCAACAACAACAACAGACACATCAGCGCGCGCGTTCGCGCAGACGTACAGTAGCGCACGCGCCTGCATGCAGAAACAACAACACGGCGCGTTAAAAACCAACGACCAGGCAGAAGATTTTGAAAGCAAACAAACAAGTCAGAGCGCGAGGAACTTGTCGCTGACTTTGTGACAGACAAATAAACGATAAGTGGGGGGAAAAAAAAATGCATTGTTTTGTGAGAAAAAGAGTTAAATTGTGGTGGTGTACTAGCAGTTTACATTCCAGGATGAAAATATAACTTAGAAAGACAACCAGTGGTTTGTCTGTGTGTGTACAGGCTACGTAAAGTACAATGAGTGTTTAGCTAAAAATAGATGATGGTCAAACAGCAGCAGGGTGATACAGCACCCCTCACTTTGGCCACATCTTGACAGTCAAGGCACTGTGCCAAAGCTTGTAGATTCACAGCAGTAATTTAATATTTGTTTGCCTCTATTATTTCATCATTCCTCTTCCTCCTCTGACTCCCTCTTGCTTATGAGGGTTAAGTAACAGTACGCTTTATCAGATTACTGGGTCTGAGGTCTCTTTTAAACCTCTCTTTGCCATCTTGATGTTGTGCAGCTGTGCAGACTCTTTAATCACACGCTATCTTTTTTCACTCACCCCTCTTCTCCTCTCCTCCCTTCTTCTTGTCTTCCCTCCTCCCCTAAACATATGTTAATTGGCTGCTTTCTGTGACAAATTACGAGCGCTCACTTTGATGAGGTCGGCTTGTGATGGTGCTGGGAGTGGAGTACAGTGGAACTGCCAGACCCTCACCAGTCCCTCTCCCCACCCCTGCTTTTAACCACTCCAAAAACGAGTGCGGCACCCAGCCGATGAGTAATGAGAGGCTTGGGCTGGGTCTGGCCGGGCTTGAGTCTTAGTGGGGGCCACTCCCCTAAACAGAGACTGATCTGTAGGTAACGTATGCTGCCACATGCCCTCCACACTGCGTACAACCTTCCGCCTCATGAAATCTGCCACCACCTCTCCTCTGGGAACTGTAACACACTGTGAGAGGAGAAAAGCTCAAGCTACACGTTGAAAAAATATCCAGGGGTTTTCTTTCAGCCTTCTAACGTGTTTTATCGATTTTGCAATATTGTCAGTACAAGTATTTGATTGTGATTTTGAGTTGCAATTTGTCAATCGATGTTGACGTGTTTCAATTTTAGATTAGAATTAACCCATCCTCTCATAAACCAACTTTACCAGTGGAACAATCTCTATGTAACAGTGAAACAATGCTCTACAATAATCATCGCAGTCATTTTGTGTTAAAACGACCGTTTTTTTTAATTTATTTTATTATCTGCCTCACTGTTTCTTTTGCTTAGACTCTTCCTCTGTCTCTTATTCTCTCTGTCTCTTCATTTCTCTGTCACAATCCCCCTCTCTCCCTGTGATCTAGGTTACTTGGTTTCCTAGTGGAGCAAGGGGACCAGAGGAGGAAAAAAAAAAAAAAAGGAAAATCAGAAGGTCGAATCTATGAAGGACATCCTTGTTGAAGTGTTCAACCTTCTACTTCTCTGCAAATTATACCCACACGCTGTGCATAGACTCAAAGCAGAGTTGCGGCTCTTGTTTCAACTCAGCGGCTAACATGAAGTATAATGTTGTTAAGAGTGTCTCAGCAGAGAGAAAGTGCTATATCTGCTTAAGTTGGTCCAAAAAATTAATAAATAATATTAATAATAAAAATTAATTGCATATACTTTTAGTGTTTTTATGGAACTCAAACATGCTGAAGAACTGTGGCAGGAAATAAAAAAATAGTATATTCCACAACTTCCTCATAAACCTGACCGTTTGCACATGCTGACTGACTTACAACAAATAAAACCAAAAGTGGGAAATCTGATTCTTCTCATCAATGCATTTTCATAACCAAGAAATCAACAGGCTTCCTTGGACCAAAGCGCCCTCAGATGTATTGTATATTCAAAAGAGTTGCAAAATCAAGCTGCGCAAGAAGAAGTAAAGCAGGCACCTTGTGGTTGCATGAGGGTTAGCCATGTTAGCATTAGCCTGCGGGCCCTAATTGAGGCCAGGAGGGAGCATTTAATAATTGCTGTCACAAGATCAAATTTAATTCTCCTCTCTTCACAGCTACTACTGCTGTAGGGTAGAGTGAAACAAATTGTCATCAGAGAGTTCTAAATGAACAAAGCTTTTAATTAGGGTGATTAGAATGCTGTGGCAAAGAGAAGGAGTAAAGGATGGTGGTGGTGGAGGTGGGGGTGGGTGGAGGTGATGAAATCATCAGTGAATCGTTTCTAACTTGATGTATGTTGGTGATGCAGTGTACAGGGAAGAGTTATGCCTTTTCAGAATAAAACAGTTCTCTGTTTTATTCACAGTACATAATCCAGCAAAGTTCAGTCGGGTCATCTGGATGATTTCTTTTCTTTCTTTTTTATTTTTTGAGACATTTCGTCCTTCATCCAAAGGACTTCATCAATCATTAGATGAAATAACAAAAGTCTCAAAAAAAAAATATATATATATATTTTTTTT
>JAVCKU010000002.1:765721-780272 GCA_032273985.1 Hypsolebias coamazonicus
CGTTCTTTTTTATTTTTTGAGACAGTTCGTCCGTCATCCAAAGGACTTCATCAATCATTAGATGAAATACCAAAAGTCTCAAAAAAAAAATATATATATATATTTTTTTTTAAAAAATAATACTAAATAAAAAGAAATCGTCCAGATGACCTGATTGAACTTTCTTAGATTTTCTACCTGGATTATTGCGCATGAACTTTGATGTTTTGAACCACAATACATCATATATTGCTAAACTGTTTTCCAATTAAACTGCTGTGCAAAAACTCCTACAGAGCAGCAAAGTTCTCAAAGTCCAAATCTAAGAGTTATTAACTATCAGAGCTGCTACTTGAGATTTTTTTTATATATATATTTTATTTAACTACATGACATTCCAGCCAACGACTTTGTCGAATGTTGTTTGGAACCAACGTGGGCCAAAAAACAAAAAAGCACTTTTTTTTTTTTATATACAGGATTTCATCAATCAGCTGATCTGAATTTGGACTCTTTTTCCTGGATATGTTAAAGAGACAGGGGCTGACAAAAAAGTATTAAAAAGGCCTTCAGAAATTAACAGTAGAGTTATTTTAAGCAGAATGTAGTATACACACTTTTTGTCTCTTCAACCTAAACTTGAATGGATTCAAGTATAATTGTAAAAACATAGCTTCATAGAGTCATTTGGGGAAAAATAAATTACCAGACTAAACTGTCATCATTATGGTTGACATTGTGGGTCTTTGGAATATTGTTGCCAATAATTTTAAGACAGTCAAATTCCTCGTCGATGTGGTGGTCAGTGTCTGCAAGCACATGTCGTGCATCAGGTCTTGACTTCATTTTCAAACTTCTGACACATAAGTACATGCACACATTTTCTGCTCTTCACCCTTTCCGGTGCACCTAGCTAACATCCTGAGACATTGTCATGCCCGTCAGGGTACGGTATATAAATGGGTGAATATGTCATTGCTTTGTGTTCTAGCGACGTGACTCATGGTTGTACTTGCGGATGTTGGGTACAATTGCTGCTGGAGTACATTTAGTACATCGGCTTGTTTGTTCTTTAATCAAAGATAAGCAGAAAACTACTTTTTCATCTCTGAGGAGACTGTGTCTCTCTCTCTTTTTTTTTTTTTTGGTGGATATTTTCCGTTCCTGTTCCTTTAGTGTCAGGTGCTGGCTAACACCTGGATCCACATGCCGGACAGAGCAAGATGTGAACTGAGACAGTGGTTTGCGGTGACTGTAAAGTGAGATAAAATGAGGGAGCAACAAAGAGGAAGAAGTAAAAGAAACTGGCAGTGTTGATAAAGTGAAACTTGGTGAAGTTATTTGTGTTCAAACATCAGATGTGTGTATCACCACAATCAGTACTACTTCCATATTCAAAGCCATTTCAAAACTTCTCTTTTTGGTTCTGTCTGTCACTCAGGTTTGACCTTGATCGTTGTCACCTCTTCTAAAGTTTTTTAGCATTTTCTCTTACTATCATAATTTCTGTATCGGCTTTATACTTGAATATCTTGCCTCTCTGCAAGTTCTTGCCATGGAAAGACTGAATGTGCTGAATGGTGATTCATTCCAGTCTTTACGGGCATTTTCAAATTGTGGCTAGCATTCGCTTCTTCTTTTCCTCCTCTTCTCCTTTTTTGGTACTACTGTTTTTTTTTTTTTTCCACTTTGGCAAAGGGGTGTTTATTTGTGGTCATCTGAGTTTATTTACTTATTGCTCATGGTTATAAGTCACTGTCACAACAAAATGCTGCCGACAACGGAGAGAGATTTCATTTTGAACCACTGCAGCTTCTCTTTCTCCACGTCCATGTTTGTTTTAACCTCTTCTTGCTTTCATGTGTGGCCTTTTGCTTGTCTGCCTTTGGCCCAGCAACTGCAGCTTTACAGCTCTTGGCCTGCTTTCAAAGAAGGGAGGGGGGCTTGACGCATTATGTCAAGTCATTTTGTCCTTGGGGAAGTCAGCACCGGGTTATGGAAAGATGGTTTTCACCTGTCTCCGTGCTGGCTCTGACGGATGGCTACCTATCTGTGTTGCCTCTGTGACGGCCCAAGGCCTGTGTTTCCTGGTGCTGAGTGAAACTTACAGCTGCCCAAACGAAGAGCAGACCTCTGGACTCTTCCACCCCCTCACACCATGTTTACATGCTACAAAGGTGTGGGCAAAAGTCTTTGTGCTTAGGTCAATATCTAACACTGTACGCACAAGGCTTATGGACTGTGTTATCTGTTTAAATTTGTACATGAAAATGAAATAGTTGTCATTCGCAGAAGACGTAATTCTTGAAATAAAAAAATGCTTCATACACAAATAAAGTGATAATAAATGTAAACAAAAATAAAACTAAACGTTGCAGTTTTCACAAAAATTAAATGTGAGAAATCATTAAAATGGCATACAATAATAAAAACAATAATAATAAAGTCTATGTATTGTCATCATTGAATGTTCCCATACAATGGAAAAATTGGCTCTCTGCATTTAACCCATCCACCACCAGGTGGAGCAGTGGGCAGCTATTGGAAGCGCTCCGGGAGTAACTGGGGATAATGTGTCCTGCTCAGAGACACCACGAGATGTGCAATGACTGGGTATCGAACCCGGGACCTTTGGGTCCCAAGTTGGCTGCCCTACCCCTACACCGTCTCCCATTGTTCATTTAAAAAAAGGACAATATGTGTGGTTTGCTTGCTTTATTTCTTTGCTTTTTTTTTTACCTAGCAGTGAAGTTGGGCTTAGTTTTATGTTGTGATCTGCAACTTTTACAGCTGATACCTTCAATTGCTATGCTGTTAATTGTGAAATACTTATCTTTATAATAAAAAATAAATAAATCTACAGCCCTTTCCACAAATTTACACCAATTCACACTTGGAAAAAACAAAACAAAACAAACAACAAAAAAAAACAAACATATAACTTATGTTTTAAAAAGTTTGTCATGGTTATGTGTGCTTGAGTATGGTAAACTTTTATTTGTTAATACATAAATGATTTTAGTGTGGTCTCATAGCCACATAAGAAGAGACCAGATACATATTTTAAAGAACAAAAAGTACAAACAGAAATATTTAGTATTCTTGAAGCGTATTTCTTCTTTATTTTTATCAATGATGGAGATAAAAGGAGAGAGTGGCAGTTTGAAATTGACTGCCAATTTTGTAGACTAATTGACGGAAGGAAACACCTTTAGCACCTTTGATTGTCTCTATCTGCTGTGGTCACATCCTTCTACAGAGTCGTGTGTGTTTCCTGTACTTCAGTCCTCTAAGACCAGGGGAAGAAGCTGCTGGATTGAAGGACATGAGGGGAAACATTGCTGACAAAATCACATCAGCGTGAAAATCAATTAAGTTCAAATTTCTAGTTAAAATAAATGTTTTAAGCAGAGTTTGATTGGGAATTCAGAGAAAATCTAGTGGCACTTGCGCTTGAGCTGCTGCTTATAACGGCAAATTTAGTTCCATAACGTCAATCACTGTTATGAGTGCTTGACAGAATGTATGAAACGTGTGCCAACCACAGGCTATTGGCTCACTTTTCTCCTTATCAATAGACAGGTGTCTCAGTTCTAGGGCAAACAGAGATTGAAAATAGAATATATGTGAAACCTTCTCTGTCTCACTAATGATACAACTAAACCGTGATTTAATAGAGAAAGACAGGTGAAGACATATCCTCCAACACACACATACACACACACGCACACACATTTCACAGCCTCTACAATTCAAGCTGAGCTAGAAACACACTGGGAAAAAAAAGAAGGAATGAACATATTATAAGATGATCCACCTCGAACGCTTTAATCCCCAGATGTACATGTTGCTAATCTCTTTAGCTGCTAACATGTTAAATTAGCCCTAATATCTGCGGAGATTCAGATTCATAGATGCCCACCTACGTGTGGGCTACCGCCCAGGTTCAGGTCACTCTTCTCCCCCCAGTGCTCAGAAAAGATACTGAAATGAGGGATGTGGGTGGTGGGGGATGAGAAAAGTAACAGTGATAGCCATTCGTCACCCTGCCTATCTCCCCCTGGCAGATGGAGAGTGTGGCATGCCACATAGAGGAGTCACTGACTGTAATGACATTAGAGACACAATGAGACCTGGTACATATTTTTCTGTTCCATCCTGATCGACCATTTACTTGCTCCTTTTCTCAATCCTTCCCTGCCCATCATTTGTGCTGCTATACTTTATCTCCCTCCACCCTTACCAGAGATAAAGCTGCAGTGTACCACTCATTCCAGATCAGAAGAATAAACATAAACAAATCCGTTCATGCACCGCAAACATGCTCATAGCTGAAACACAAAGAAGAGCGTTCAAAGAATTTATAAAATTAAACAAATGCATTCGGATAACTATTTTAAAACGTTTTATCCTCCTCCGGAAGGAAACGGTAGTTTGTCCTAAGAAAAAGGGGGTTGATTCAGTGTACTGTACACCTCATTAAAAGTTACCTGAAGTCGTTTAACTTTGTCTTTGCCGCATACGTTTTGATGATGATGCAGGTAAACGTGTACAATTTTGGTCAGAGGTTTCCCAGGTGTTCATTTTAAATTTAAGATCTTATGACTGCAAAAAGCCAAAGCTCCACTTAAGCTTCCGTCAAGCTATTCAGTGACTCGTTGTCTACCAAGAGCGATGAACATCGAGCGAGAGCGCCCCTCCATCAGTACTGAAATATTCTTGTGCACAAAAAAAATGTCAGCGTTGAAGTGACTCCCCTGGATAAGGATTTGCAAAGACGCAAACTACATCTGAAAAAGTACTTTACACTGCACAGCGGCCATTCGATTGCAACACTGTAAAGCGCAGACATTTATTTTTGAAACTATATGAACCGTTTTAGATACACAAACATACCCTGTGACCAAATGTGTTACAGATGTACCTTGTATCGTTGAGGTGGAGTTTCTTGTAAAAACACGGCCATTTCTGTTATGATAAATGACCTTCCCCAATTTGCTCTAACATCTAGAATTAGGGCCGGGAAGTGCAGGATCAGCGAGAATTCAGCATGCAGTACACATTTAGAGGAGTGCTTCTTTGGTTCTGAAAATCTTCCTGTGTTCTTTCTCAAAATTCAGATATTGTCTCAGCAAATAACTGTTCACAACTTTCTTTTCTTGGAAGTGAGGCTGTCGCGCATTTCTTGTTATGTCTATTCCCCTCATTCACAAACACAGCTCAGCAGCAGTCTTTCAAAATTGATGAATAAGTCGTTCATGACTCAAGAGTTCAAGTTCCTCCTTTTCTACTGTCCACTTCATTTAAAGGAGACGTCTTCAGTTTACGTCCTTTATATTAAAAGTGCATTAGTATAAAGCACCCTACAAACACCAATTACGATGTGAAAAAGCACCTTGTGGTGTATATTAGTTTTTAGTGACTAAACACTTGGGAGAGAGGCGACCTAGAATCAAGCCTTGTGGTGCTCTGAGCGTATATGTTCTCATTGTCCTCTCAGCTTCACTTCTGAGACATGGAGAGAAAATGCTCATTAGATCTATGTGCTGAATCTCTACTCCCTCCCTATTCCCCCACCACCACCACCACCAGTCTTCATCTCTCCCCCTCTTTCTCCATCCGTCTGCTTAACAGATGGGAGGGTCGTGGGTACAGCTTCCCCCCCACTCCCCCTGGAGAGGCACGGAGCCTGTTCAGATAGATCCCTCTTTATGCTTCACTCCATTTCCTTTTTCCTCACTCGATTTCACTGTTTTCCTCTCACCACTCTTATTGCCTTTCACTGTCACCTCTCCAACTCGACGCTAGAAGATGTAAAACAAGCAGAGGAGCAACAGTTCTTCTGTCTGCTTGGTGCTAGTGTGACCTTTGACCTCACCATGCTGGCGCCCTTCCAGTACCAGGCCAGTGTTAATATAGGCATGCCCTTATTTAAAGTCCACAGAATAGATACAAAGTCTGTTCTCCACATTAATTTGTTTCTGTTAGTACTGTGTCTTCACGTTTCCTTTTGTTACTTTCTCTACCTTATTTGCCCCAACTGGGTCAGATATTGTTGTAGGTGGCCTGCACAAATAAAATAAAATAAAACAATCCAGTTGGGAATTACAGCGCTGCAACACTTGAGCGAGTTCAGCGAGCATTGCTTGTTTCCTGCAGTTCCCCCCGTTTTCAGTCTTGGCGTCATGAGGCTAAATTGGATTTAGTGAGTCAGTGGTAATCTGTTAAGTTAAATGATGCTCTCTATCCACCATACGAGTAGGAAAGGGAAAGGAGCCCGGTGAGGAGGTGGGCACCCACTTATTAACCAGAAGCTGTCTGGCTCTCATATGGGACGGGGGCGGGTGTGAGGAAAAGTGGTGGGGGGGAGCTGGTGGCAAGAGAGGGAAGCGGGGAGAGGAGAGGGGATGGAAGCAAGGCAACGTGCCCTGTTGTGTAGGAGGTAGACGAAGCACAGATGAAAAGGCATGAAGGGAGCTGGCTGAGCCGGTGGAGGCATCAGTACGGGGCTAAGTGGCAGCAGAACCTCACCTCGGGGAGCGCTGGCTAGTGCTGTGAGCCAAAACCTGGGATTAAATGTTCAGGACACCGGCTTAATCTCAGTGTTAACGTTACGTAAGGCCTAAGGTGTTACCCCAGCGGGTGTTGACATCAGCTCTGCTTAGTGAGCTGCAGGATGAACAAGGAGGAGGTGGAGGCCAGCAGGCAGGGATCATGGAGGTAATGCCTCCTCATTTGGAGCAATGCCCAGGCTGGGTAGTGTTGAGCACAAAGACTGGGAGGGGGATGATGCTGTCAGCTTGTGATTGAGGTACACCGGCTTGATTGATATCCTTGTCTGGCTGTCTTGTGCCAAGCGCCTTAGTGCCGGCTTGTAATCCTGGTTTGTCTGACAACATCCTTTTTTGTTTTGTACCAGAGGGCAGCTCTTTGTTTTTCTGTCTATGGATGGGTGTGTTTGCGCAGAGCAATGCTAAAATGTTTTGGATAGCCTCTTCAGAACTGCCACAGTGTTATTTTGGATCTTGTTATTGTGATGGAGCAATCTGATTGTTGTTCTAAGTGGCAAACAAAGACTTCATGCTCGCGTTTCGGTTTTTTGCATAGGTGGGTGTATTCCAAATCATCATCTCAGGAAATCTTTTGATTGACTGTATTGTCTTGCATAGTTTCTCTTTTCATGTCATGGAAGTTTGAGGGAAAAATATATATATATTTTCATTTTAACTCTTAAGGGACTCCGAATTGTGGTGTTCTATGTCTAAATAAGCCAAACATCAATGTACTGAAAATTGTGATTGAGTTTTAAAAAAAAGGTCAAAAAAGTATTTTCTGTTGCACATGGAAAAATCTACTGTCATGTGCTGTTGCCACCGGCCTCGGTCCGTCAGTAGGAGCCACAGCATCCCTGGATGTCTCTATTACAAGCTTTCATTATCAATGTCCTACTGCGTAGCACAAAAAGGTCAAGTGCACAGCAAAGCGCCACAACCAAGCGATTTAGATCTTTCCAGAGCTTCTTCCTACTTATTAAAAACGTGCATTCAAGTTAGAAGAGGATGGAAAAAAATGGAAAGAATGTGCATTATAATGTGCAAGTACATGTATGGGAATATGCAAAGGAGAGAATATGAGAGAGTGAGGAAAAGAGCAAGGGTGTCTGAGAAAAGAGAGACAGAGAGTGATAGAGAGAGAGACTGAGACTGACATGTCTTTTGGTGAAGTGGTGTCGTCTTCCACATCAATGTCTGATGCTTGTGCTGCCAGGTGCCGGAAATGTGGTTCAGAAAGGAGAGAAGAGAGAAGAAGGGGAAAGCAGAGAAAAAAAGAGCAGGGTAGATGGAGGTTTTTTTTTTTTTTTTTTTTTTTTTTTTTTTTTTTATGTGACGGTGCTGACAGCTCCCCTGCATTGCACTGAGCTTAAATAATGGGATGCTCATTTGCATAACGAGGGACGTTATCACCTCTACTGTCAAAAGAAAACACAACAACAGTTCTTCTGCTCCTCCCTGAGATAGATTGGGTTGGCCTACTTTAGCACTCGAGAGAGATGCACTGGAGCTCACACAAAAGTGCACACACACATATGTACACATGCATGCATGCACATGGATGGCCGCTCAAACTTTCGCGAGTGCAGCTTTCTTCTTCACACATGCAGTCCAGCAATATCAGCTGCTGGGCTCCACCTGTGAAGCACATCTGTACCCTCATCTGTGCGCCAACACAAGTACAGTTGTTCACCATTACTCAAATGGTCCAAACTTTCCAGTATTTTTAAAAGCACACTCTTGAACCTTTGTAAGTCCATCATTTTCTTTTGGATTTGTTTGCCAAAGCTTGATAAGACTGAGGTTAGTTTTACACATTTCATTCCTCAGGTCACATCTGCCTTTTTGGTCATGGGTTGCTAACAAAATGTGGGGGAAAAGTTGGTGGTCGGCAGTTCCACTATCAGTACAGTGCTGCTTCAAGGGAAGAAACAAAATGTATTTCTCTGTGTGGAAGGTAATGTTACAGTGTTGGTGATTAGAGCGTTTAAGGTAGTGGCACATCCAAAACACTGTCAAAGAACGAGGCAAGATCCTGACAGCGCTGTCTCCTCTCATAGAAGGTGCCTTGAAAAGAAAAATGCAAAAACTGATTTGCATGATATCGACAGTGAAAAACACAGTGGTTCTCGCATAGTTGTTGACAGATTCTTTGTCTTTCTTCACCCTCCCTTGTGGCTGCCATGATGCCACTTTTATATATTTTTTTCCACTCACTATTTTGCCATATTTCATTTCATTTAACGCTTCTTCTCTCCAACCCCTCCCTCCTTTCTTGCAGGTACCGATGCTGGAATCTTTGAGCTGACTGAAACAAATAGAAAGCAGAGAAAAGAAAGAGATATATAAAGGAAGAGAAGAAGAGAAAGAAGGGACAGAAGAGGAAAGAAGCAAGAGAAGAGAGGTTCGAGTTCTTTGAGAAAGAGGAGAGAAAGAAAGAGACGGGGACGATGGGGAGGAAAAAGATTCAGATCACGCGGATTATGGATGAACGCAACAGACAGGTAAGTCCCTGGGGGGGTAGGAGGATGGATGAGTATGAGAATGAAGGGGAGAGAAAGGCTGGAGGAGGGAGCAAGGAGAAACACCCTACACCCCAGCATAGCCCTCGACAATGAAGGTCTTCAGGGAGTCTGGGCAATATGTGAACCGAGGATCCGAAGAGAGCATGAAGGAAAAGCACATTATATTGGTTTTAATGAAAGTGTTGGAATAGTAGACTTGTTTGTGTTCAGACTAATAAACCAGCATGAGCACAACAAGAACATATTTCACCCTTTCAAGTGTTCTGAAGATGTTTGTACTTTTAAAAATGATTTTAGCATTGCTGTGATGTCAGATGGACGCTGCCTGCACGTAGCTGAGGCACCCTTCACACACCCGGGGCCCTCGCACTGCGCCGCCTTGTGCCAGTGGAAGATTACCAAGAAGAGGGTGGTAGCACCAGAAAAGCAGGATGGAGACAAATACAAACAAACAAACTAGGTGGTCAAGAGTGACACAAACAAGAGCAACAAATGCTGAAGTCATTTATTTGTTTTTTTCCTCAAAGCAGATCAGCAACTAGAACTGTAGCTTCAGTCTTAGTGGATGAAAAGTGATTTATTTTCTATTTAAGAAATGGTATATTTGAACAAACTAACAGACCTGAGAAAAATTCCTTGTGAGAGCTGTTTTCAACAACAGCTGGCATCACTTGAGAGGCACATAATAAACAGTGGATGGGGAGATTTGAGCAGACCCTACCGTCTGTGACAGGAAATAGATAGAGACAGAGCTCTCCTAGTGCCCTTGAGGCCTACAATCGATCACTTCCTGTGGCATGGCTGACCACTGACACTTTGTCAGCTTCCTGGCAGCCCAATTGGATCCATACGCTGCTAACGCGGCCCCTGGATCACAGGTCAAACATGTACACAGACCCATTTCGCAGCATCTTTATCGTCTGACATCGACAGCGATTCCCACCGTTCGTTTCAAGGGGGCCACTTCATCAAATGCAGTAATTTGTGACGGTAGTTAAACACATTTAAAAGCTCATTGCACTTCAACAGAAGAGTCAATTTAAAAAAAAAAACGAGTGTGGAAAAAAAAAATAGGGCACCTGAACTTTAAAATGGAGAACAATCATCATATTTTTACAATTTTACTGTGAGTTCACCTCAGAACAGAAGCAGGGTTCATTTAAGGTAACTGAACAATCAAAACTGACGGAAGAGTTTACATGTCAAGTAAAAAAATGCAGACAGGATGTTAGAGTATTTCATCATATTCCAAAACATGTTGCTATAAAGAAACAGGGAGACAGGACAGGAGTAAGAGGAGGTCACAGGAATGTTGCACGGAGACTAAAACGATCATGTTGCAGCAGCAGCCACTTTCCTCACTGTTATTTCAGGTCCTCACCCTCATTCCACCTTAGACTGGGCCTGTAAGCTGTACCCAGCCTTCTGACTCCAGAGAAGAAGGGGAGAGAGGGAAACAGGAAGAACACCTGAGGGGAATCGATGCTTGAGATATCTGGGCTTTACTTACAGGGGGAGAGGAGGAAGGAGAGGAAACCGAACACACCAGAGAAAAGATTCACAGAAAGAAAAATCAATACTCACTGGACTTTGTTGTTTTCATTTAGGGAATAATAGATTAATCACGTAGCTGTTTGGTTGGGAAAAACAAATCTTCATGACATGATATCATTAAGTCATGTGGAAAGCACAACACGCTTGAGTTGGCTGTCATGCAACCTTCAGCCTACAAAGAAGTGACATCATTTTGTTTTGAGGAGGCGGACATCACAAGACGAGGGGGCAGAGACAGAAACTTAACATTTTCTTCTTTAAAGAGAAAAAGTTAAAAAAAAAAAATAAAAAAAAACGGAAGCGTTGCCTTTTTGCATGTTTTCACTTCCTTTCTGAGGGAACGTTCCAGGCCCAAACCAAATAAACATCAGAGACTCTGCATAGTGTTGCCTCCTACCCCACATTCTCAACATACTTTAACTCATTCATATGACATAAACGCTCAAAGTGTCTCTGTGTGCAACAGATACTTTTGGAGAATTTGTCAAAGTATAGAATATAAAACCAAAGTCATTAGAGGTAATATAATATATAATATATTCAGCAAAAGCTGGGAAAAAAAAAGGTACAGTCATGATTCATTCAAAAAATATACTGGAGCATTTTTCTCCATAATGCAGGCCTCTTCGGAGTGGCACCACTCTGCGGAGCTGTCAACGCTACCTTGCCACCTACAGTGCAATCCTGCATCCCCTCCCCTGTGCTCCCTTTCAGCAGCGACATCACACTGGGCACGGGGCCGGGCTCGCTCTGGGCGGCCACTTTGGACCGCCACTCCCAGGCCCGAAACACTTCCCCAGAGCAGTGGCAGAAGGGCTAGGCCTCCCTGGCGTTGACTGGCTGCCCGGAGCTCTGGACAGTGGGCAGCAGTGTGTGAACCCTGGCTCCAAGCCGCCCGACCACTCATACCCTCTCCCTGCCCTGGGCACATGAAAGAGCCCCCTGTGTCACAAACTCACGGGCTGTACACAGAGCAGACTCTCTTGATCCTGCTCACACACGCCGGCAGAAAGGCAGGCACACAGCATAAAATACAAGCACAGGTGTGTGACATAGATTATTCGATCGCATACATATTTTGGATGGTACATTTAATGTCTTTGTTTGTGCCAGATTTACAAACAAATGCTTGTATTCACATGCAGACGTCTACAACACGTCTTTCTCTGTAGAGCTCGTCTCTAGGATCCACTAATTTGCTGCAATTGGCTCTAATTAGTGTTACCTCTCTAGCCAGAACACACAGTGGGCTTAATTTAGGGTGACTTGCTTGTGTGTATTTTTGTGTTGTGTGTGTGTCATTGTGGGCTCCACTGGGAAGGGACCCAGGGTCAAAGGTTAAACATGGATCGGGTCATCGGTGGCAGTATTAAAAAAAAAAAAAAAAAAAAACTGGATCTCCCAGCTCTCACAAACAACAAGTCAGTCAAACATGCTGCTTTTTCTTTCTTTGCTGGTGGTACATTTGAAAAATAAATAAATTGAATGTCCTCCCGGCATACTCTTTGCCTCACCACATTAAATGCAGCGCTCGCGCTGAAATAAAGGCTCTTTTTGTTTCAGCGGCATTCTTCCCTCCAATCAACAGCACTGGGGTGAGAAAATGTGTGAGAAAAATTAACAGCAGGAAAATAATGAGGCCCACAGGGTAGCTCCTCACCCCTGAACCCCTCCTCTAATTCCCTGTTTTTATACCTTCCACTATCTCCTTCTCTTACCACAGCGAGTGGCGCACCTTTCTGTCATATGTTCAGCACTACAGGATCTCACCTGAGAAAGGCTCGCCAAGCTCACACTTTGTGTGTTTTTATTAATAACATAATTTTTCTGCAACTTTTTTTTTTTTTTTTTTTGCTTTGACTTCGAATCCATGACACTCAGTCACTATTTTCCTATTTGTCTCACTTTTAATGGTTTGTCTATTTGTTTGTCTTTTTTTAGCTGCTTTTAATAAATCTAAACATTTATTTTTCCAAATATAATTTTATTATTTAGCATTTTAATTCTAGGTGTGTTAAAACCCTTTTTATGATTTTAAATCAAGTGCAGGCTTTTTAATTTTTATTTCAATAAACAACTTTTTTTTTTCTTGGTTTAAACAAATGACCTTTAAAAATAGCCTAAAAATAATTTTGGCTAATTTTCTTTCAGCAGATATCAATAAAGGTAGTTGCATGTGAAATGCTATAAGCAGTTATAGATAAACAACTGATATGAAATAAAATATAAAGTAATGCACAGCCACAGATTTATTGCCACAGCAAAAGTTTATCCTCCTTTTATAAATGACAGGAAAGTTATTTCTGTTGTTCCGACCACTAACTTGAGCCTTAAAATGTAACATCCACTTTTTTTTTTGTCCTTTTTTTTTTCATATGCGGTTCTCTCTGTGTAAACAGGAACATACAGAGGGTCTCATCCATTTCAGAGCTGCACTGAAACATAATTACTAGCTCTGGTTAGAACAATCTAAACAGACGTGCATTTTAAGGCCTGTAACTAAAACTGGCAAATTTGAAAAATGTCATTCTGTTCGTTTGACAAGTTTTACTAAACACTTCTCTTGGAATCCAGATACGGAATCGAGAATTGGTTGCTGCTGCCTCCTGTTCTTACCATGCATCAAACGCTCAGTAGAAAAGGATGATAAGTGGAGGTTTAAAGGGAACAAAAAGCAAATAATATGCTAGAGGTGGGACAAAACCTCTTTTGTCATAATGCTTCTCTTAACTGCCTCTTTGGCTGCGATGCAGAGTTCACACCAAGGTCTCGAGCTCCGCTCATTCCTTTTGCGTAAGCCCATGTCTTCCTGCTTTGCTTTGACAATAGGATAAGTGTTTGTCTTGAGACGCACAATGCTTCTCGATAGGTGAATGACATCTATGTGTGTGTTGTGTGTGTGTGTCTATGTGTCCTCGTACAGCCATGTTTGGTTTATTTAGCAGCAGATTTTTGGTGCCTGTCTCTCCACTCCTCCTCTTCCTTCACCTCCTCCTCCCCCAGGGAAGCAGGCAGGAGGTGGGAAGCAGAAGCGAAGCCATTGTGAAGGGGAAGCCACTGGCCTCTTCCTGTTATGAGAGGAAATGCATACAAATGTGCTTCCTGTGCGCCCCCCACCCCTCCCTGTCTGTCTTTCTTTCTTTCTTTCACCCTCGTGGCACAGAGTCCTCCTCTATCCCTCCCTTCTCAGTGCCTTTTTAAGCATTTTTGTCCTTGCTCATAAGAGAAAAATGTGACACGTCAATAATGCAGGAAAATCACATTTTAAGAAGAGGTGATTTTCATTTCTTTTTCTTGTTATACTTCTATTTTTGTTTCCTTTTTGCCTGTTTTGTCAGTTTTGAGAAGTGTGTGTCTGAATGTATTTGCGTGGGCATCTGTGTTGAACCGCATGTGTCTGGCTCTCCTCTGGGAAAAGGTTGTGGAGGAGGATAGGGGTCAACACATAAGTTGTGTGTTGTTGTGAGACGGTTGTTCACCCTTGTAAATTGGTGCTCAAGCTAGCGCTTGGTAATTTGCCTTTACAAAATACATGGTGGTGAGATAATTAATGTTTGGATTTTAGTTTGCAATTATTTTATTAACTATCCTTTTTGAGTTCTGATTCACTCATAAAAGTCAATATGAATCAAAGATGGCCAAAAAAAAAAAAAAAAAAGCCCTAAAATTTTCACTTTGTTTTTGTCAATGTTCAATGTTTGTGCATATAGTTTTCACACATTATTTACCAATGCAGCGTGAAAAACCACAGTCGGATTCACACTCATACATACATTGGGCAATTTTACCAACAAACACACACAGTTAGGCTCTCCGATATTAATGACGTTGTGTTTTGATTAGCATTTGTTAACTATATGGTCAATGAGTGCACTCACAACATATGGGGGGGGGGGGGGGGTTACATCACTTAATTATTAAATTTTAACACATTATTAAAAA
>JAVCKU010000002.1:780297-792333 GCA_032273985.1 Hypsolebias coamazonicus
CCCCCCCCCCCCCCCCCCCCCCCCCCCCCCCCCCCCCCCCCCCCCCCCCCCCACCATCAGGTAATTATTATAGTTTAACTCATTCTGATACAGGCGACAGTATCTCTATCTAGAGTCAAATTCAAAGTATAGGTAAAATTTAGAAAATATAAATTAACACACAATTTTTTTCGTCCAATGTCTACACTTTTTTAGAAATAGTTACTTTTTTAATAAAATAGTTACTCAATTACTTGCTATTGTTACATTGTTGTATGAAAATGTTTATATATGTGTTGGGGGATTAGTCCAGAGCACTAGTTACAAACTTTAACAAGACTGAATGAGTTTTTTTAGGGGTTAAGGCTCGAACAGTAATGAGTAGGCTCGCAGGTTAGCATCATGAGGCCAATACTTATCTTTGACCGGTGACATTAAGAACTGAAAATAAAAATGATATAGGTGAGATGTTATCAAAGTTAGCACATCCCACACAAAGTACTAGACAAGCCATTTGTCATCCATGTAGCATTCACATATAAGCCAGCCGTCCTTTTTTTTTTTTTTTTTAAAGAAGCGTGTTCTCGTTCAAGCTAGCACGCGCTCCATCGCTGCCTGTGTGAACATGGAGGTGCGTTTAAAGTACTGTACTCGTGTTGGAGGTAGCAGGTTGAACGTGTCAGGTTGGGATACGGAGGTGTGGTGTGATATTTGCTGTATGTAGCTGTTGTTGTTCGGTCAGTTAAGGCTTTTTCACAATCACACTCATTCTCTTCCCGTGGTGCTGTTAAAGTCAGCCTATGTGTGAATTATAATACGTGGGAAAAGCATGTGCGCAGCTTTGCATTTAAAGTGTGAGGCTCAAGACAACTTTGATTGGATTCTTGTCTTCTTTTCACCAATGAAATGAGAAATAAGATTAACATCGTCCAGATGGTTTGTTACACAAATGTGTGTATGTTGATGTCCATGTTGTCCACTCATTAGTAGTCTTTTAGCTAGCATGTGAAGCTCTTTTTGAGACGATAGGGGCTGTGGGACTCTTAGATTGTGCCACGTGCCACCTTTTGAAACGTTAATGGTCCCAGCAGCATGCAGTAAGTGACGGAGTGAGCAGTTGATAACAGAGTCGGGGCGGCAGCTAGCTGTGTCCTGTGTCTGCCCCTTGCATTAAACCATCAGTGGAAGACAATACTCTACATTTCCTGTTCCCAAATCCTCTATGTTGACCTTATGTTCAACTATCCTGTTGTCTTTATGGATTGGCTAATGCACAACTTATACTATAGCCCCAATCCTACAGGGCTGCTAAAGCTCCAACCCATTTCAACCCATTTTGCAATAGAGTGGGTTGAAAATAAAAATTAATCATATTGTCACAAAATGAGTTTTAATCTTTCACTGTAAAGGATGGCTTTTTTTCTCACACCTCTCTATGACTGTGTAAATGTCAGCATGGTATTTAGAGCCCAGGGGAGCAATTTCTTCTTATGTTGTCGGTGAATCAGACGAGTATACTCAGGTACACGACCTGACGCGGCACATACAAGTCTGTCAGGCGTTAGAACACCGCCCATGTCTTCGTTTTCTGCCTGTCGTCTGACACGTAGTCGTGATGTCATCGCTCGGCATGATGCGGTCACCCCAAAAACTTTTGCAGGAGAAAGCGATTCGTGCAAGATTTTCTTCACTCTTAGTTAAAAGGGAGAACGACAGAAAGAAAGACGGGAAGAGTTTGTTACTTGGTTTTCTCGATGCATCCTGAGATATGTGATTTCAGGAAATTCAAAACTATTGACATCTTCCAAAGTCTATCTTCAGTTACAGATGTAAAGACAAAACAGCAGTGCATTAAAGATAAATGCCAAAATCCATTCACAACCCAGATCAACCACAAACAGAAAGTTTTTCTTTACGCTCTTATCATGAAAAGCTCTTTATGTTCACAGTAATAGTTTTGTTATTTTATTCATTTTGTGTTTAGATGGTATTTTTGGGCCACTTAAATGTCTAAAGAGAGAATAGGGAAGCATGTAGTTAATCAACAAACTAAGAAGTTAGCTACCAGTGGGGCACATTTCTGGCAGTGTTTCCTCTGTGTAAAAAGCTTTGTCAAGACGGCTCTCCGATGTAATTAATACTCAGTCGCAGAAGAAAATAAAAAGGAAATTCCACCACCAACATGCAGTGTTGTTCAGACTGAGGAAGGCTGGCAGTGGCACTTTTTTCTTCTTCCACACACAACTAAAGAGCTTGCACAAATGGTTTGGAAAAGAAACCAGGTGCAGCTCACTGGAATGAACTCACTTTCACTGCTCTACTTTTGATCCAAACAATAGAGGAATAGAGGCTGTTCTATTTTGACAATGTGGGCACTTGTAAGCCTTTGTAGCAAGAGCTACTAATCTTAGGGCTCACAAACACAGATGCACTTGCGTATCTTCACAGAGAGAAGCAGAGAGGCAAACTGGCCGTGATACAAAGACGGGTTTTTTTGTGGTTTACGTTGTGCACATTATCAGAAGTGAAGACCTCATAAACAACTTCAAGCAAAGTCAAGAAACCTTTCCATTATTTATATCAAAAGCTTGCTGTTTGTGCTGAAGCATGGCTCAATGTCTGAACAATTTAATTAAAATAGTTACAGGTGTGAACATTTCCTTTTTGCTGGATAAAAAGTGGGGCAGGAAGAATGCTCAAATCATGTGAAGGGGATGTTTAACCTTAACATATGATCCACGCTGAACGTCTGTGATCTCTGATGAACAAGAGTTAACTGTTCGTCTTTACCGTTATCTTACTGAGACAGGGTAATTTCAGTTCCTTTATTTCTGGTACAGTGAATGGCCTGTTGAAGTCAGGAGGTGCTGAACCCTCAGAAGAATTTACTTGTCTTAACTAATGCTTTGAGAATTAAAAAAAAGGTTAAAATGAAAAGAGTAAGATGTCAAATGTCTTTTATTTGCTGAAAAGAAGTGGAATGGATTGAGGATGGGTTGGTTTTTTTTTTGTTCACAGTTCTTTACGGAACAAAAACAACTAACATTGCCACTGAAAGCCATTTATCTGCCTTTTATTTGCAAGGACATATTGTAAATATTCTCCTCTCGCAAGAACAAGAACAAGAACAATAGTTGCTCAAGTGCTAATTTTGTTTTCCATCTCCTCTCTTGCCCAGGTGACATTTACAAAGCGAAAGTTTGGCCTGATGAAGAAGGCGTACGAGCTGAGCGTGCTGTGTGACTGTGAGATCGCCCTGATCATCTTCAACAGCACTAACAAGCTGTTCCAGTATGCCAGCACAGACATGGACAAGGTCCTGCTTAAATACACTGAGTACAACGAGCCCCACGAGAGCAGAACCAACTCTGATATTGTGGAGGTATGGCACAAAAAAACACGCACATACGCACTCACATGCACACACACTCAAACGCGCATGCAATCTCATGCAAACCCATAAGCAGACAGATGGTTACTGTGCTTGTGACTCATTCAGCAACCCTTACTTCTCTCTTTTAGTCTTCACACCTAACAGAGTGCAAGAAATAATTGCTCCCATAGCTTGTCGGTCTTCCCCAAGGGTTCAGTAGCAGTATCAATCATTTTAGTAAAGGTATTTTAAGACTTGCATCACGTAAAAGCATTTAAGAAAATAGTTTATCTGAATTGTCTCCATTTTTTGTGCAACATTTAATAGCCTATTATCGATCCAAGCCATTTAGACCCTCCCCTGTGGTGTATAATCACCACCCCCTGCCCTTAGTGTCTTGTCACCATTGATGTGCTTCTGTTGATCTGACTTGCTTTGGACACATGTCGCTGGAGTGGCTCAAGGCGATGTTAAACAGTACTGTCAGCTCAGCTTTTAGGCAGGTAGATAAAGCAGGAAATGGCGATTACACCCTCACGAAGCCTTAAGCTCTCAACGTGAACTTGTTATGTAACATTTAGTCAGGAGCTCTATCAGAGCCGGTGGGCAACAGACGAGAACACAAAGTTTATTCATCTCTCCTCGCTTCTTGGTTCAGCTAACACCATGCCATTATTCATCTGCACCAGTCCTGCAAAGCACACACCTTTTATTTGGTATTTCCTGAAAGCAATTGTTAAAGCAATGCAGTCACTGCACAAATGCAAATATAGACTGCAGATAGAAACTGTGCTCATTTTACTGTTGTTTGACACCTAAATGTTTATGTTTCATAAACAAGAATGAAGACCTTCATTGTTCCCCTTTTCAGAAACTAAACACAAATGTAACAGTTGTGAGACACAAACAACAAGACGGTGAAGCATATCTGAGTTTTACCTTTTAAACAATAACAATTCAGAAAAAAAAAATAGAACTTCTACTTTACCCATGCTCCAACAAATATAATTTTATGGCATTCAGTTTGGTATTTGTTTGCATAGACATGCTAATGAGGAGACATACAGACAAAATTGGCTTTCAATACGGCAAATGAATACTGCTCAAGGCACCAAAATTGCTATGTTACACAAAAATGTACAATCTCTCAGTCATCCCCTGACAATCATGGCATTCATAGGTTTAAGACATTATTTCCAGACCAAAATATGTACAGTATTCATATTTCTTATTTACTTATGTATTTATTTGTGTGTGTGAGATCAATTGTACCAATGGCAACATAACAATAATTGAGTTATAGTAATGAATGCATGCCACATGTGGTCTTATGGCACGACTGCTCAACAAAACATGATAGTCAGTGGCCATTCTAGTTTGCACTTTGCATTTGACAACAAATCACTTTATCTAATAAAATAAATGATCTTTCTTAGAATTTTTTTTTACCTCATTTGAAGGTGTCAAACTGTCTAGATTAATGTGGTGACGATGTGTGCTGATTTCAGCCCTTCAACCCACTACCATTTCCATTTGGTGAAGTCAGTTTTAAAGTGTGTTGATAATGATGTAGCTCATACATTAAATGAGAAAACACATAAGTAATCTATTTTCATTCATTATTGCAATCAATTAGTCATACAGTGAATCTTTTTGTTTTATTTAAATTTTGCTAATAATTCATTCTATAAAATGCATTAAGCAATTTAGCATATACTTTTGAAGTCTTGCATGTATTTAAGTGCTTTTTTGGTGCACCATCCTCTTAAGTCCTTCTGTAGCCTCTGCTGAACCCATGAAGAGAGTTATCGTGTTTCAGCAAGCGCCTGTGTCCAGATTCCCCTACTTTGTAGCTCTTTCTTTTATGGCATCTCCATTAGAGAGCTGAGGGTGGTTAAAGTGTAAACAGCCATGTCAGGAGAAGATGCTGAAGAGCCTAGTGGGGGCTAATACTACGAAGCATTACCTATAACTTGATCCCCAGAGGACTCCACTCTTTTTGAGCAATTCATTGCAGGATAAATTGATTTGAAGAGGCCATAAGCCTGACATGGGGTGTGCTAAAGGGATTGGCCACATGGGCTGACTCTTCTGTATATATCACAGTTGGGAGGCAGGAGTGGAGAAGGCATCAAAAATTTGTCTACAACCCGCATGTGCCACTGTTAAATGATGTCACAGGTGCAAGAGCAGTAGGTTGTTGAGCTTGCAGGGAGGAAGGAGCAAAGCACAATTCCTGTTGAGTTGACAAAGAAGAGATTCAAGAACAAAAGAACTGGATTTTGGAACTTGGACAACATTGAAGTTCCTCCATAGAGATGCAAAATAATTTGAATTGTGGCATCTGATATATACCATTTGCCACACCAAATGTTGCATGATCTATTGTCTTCTTTACATTGAGATGTGTGCATCATTCTTCCTCTATTTACTGCTGTGCCTGAAGTTGTAGTGGGAGGAGAGGCAGAGGTAGGGGAAGAAGTGTGGGCGGCTGGCATAGAGACCTGCTACATTAGCAATAAAGCTCTATGTAATTAGCATGTCTTTGGTTGATAATTAGCGTTGTTGAGAGAGTGGCACTGAGAACGTTGCACTGCCTCTCTAGCAACAGCATGTTTACAAGAGGCTTGGGGGCTGATCTCTCTACCTCCTCCATTATTTTTGTGTCCAGTGTTGTGTTTTATTGTGTACTTTGGTGTCCAGTTTTTCACTTACCCAGAGTTATCACTATGTTTGTTTTTTTTATCTCACTATCCTAAATCTGTGCACAGGTCATGGATACATATACAGCATGTACGGTAAAAGATAAGCAGAGGGATAAAGAGAAAATACATTTTAAGAATAGTATTTTGTAGCTCACTCGAAAACCATATCAGACAATGTTTCTGCTGATAACTGTGAAAGCAAAAGAAACTAAAGTTAAAGCTTTTCTTAACACAAATTACAAAACAAAAGAGAGACGGCTAATGAAAAAAACAATTGAGAAATCACATAATATAGCAGCAATTGCAAACAACATGAGAACATGATTTGTTTTTTGATGCTTGCATTTGGTTTTGTTCCACGTTGAGCAATGATATCTTAACTTACAGATCACCCACTCTTGACTGTATAATACATAATGCAATACACTCTGTTATTAGCGTTAGCAAAATCAAAAGGGTAGGTCCTCTTAATTAAAGACAAATGTTCAGAGAGACAAAGCTCTAAGCTCATCTGGGCTCTCATAGCTTGATAAAAGCAAACGGAGACAGATCCTTTATCACTGGATGTCAATGGAAGGTCCAAGTGTGTCATCCTGGCAGGTCCGCAGCACACTCTGAGTCTGGCTGAAGATAAAACAGTCAAACATGCAGATAGATTTCCTATACTCGCTGTTTGCCAGACCAGTTTCCTGGACATGTGAACAACGTTAAAGCTGTGTTGGGAAGAGACCAGAGAATGGATTCATTGCTCGCTCGCTCTTTTTTGTCTCATTTTATTCATGCCTAAGAACAATCACTTTTAGTCGTTATTGGTGATTTATTATTCCAGTATGGGGGATGGTAATTGCAATGGCACATGAAAGAATCCTTTCTTTCCCCTCCTGATGATTGCAGCTCTAGCCCAAACCTAAGCAGCATTGGCGGGCTCATGCTGTGATTGAAAGGCCCCAAATCCAACAACACACTTGGGCTTTGCCAAATCCCCTCTCCACAATGTGCTTGTTCTCCTCATTGCCGAGACAAAGAATGAAGGTTTGTAAAACAACCAAAGCGTTAGTTATTCTGGTGGTGGGGAGAAGCATTCCTTCACTTCCTGAAAAAAAAAAAAAAAAAAAAAAAAAAATCCCGAATGAGGTAAAGCTTCAAGTCCATTTTTATTTAGACGTCCTGTTCGAGCCGTTATCCTACAGTGTGTTTGACCTGTGTAAGCTTGGCCGTACTACATGGAAGCCTTTGTGTCAACATACGTGGTGACAATCGGTTGGAGACATGCAGAGCTAACAGCACTGTGATGACCTCAGGCGGAACCACACATCTTGTCTTTGGCTCAGGTATCACATGCAGTGGCACATGGCTCTTGGTACTGAAGTGACCTGCCTGCTTGCCTACCTGCCAGCGAAAGACCTCTGACCAATCCCATTTCCAGAAGATTTACCTAATCTGAAAATTCAGCTCACCTTGTAATCTTAAACAGTAGCAGCACGGACTTGGCTCCCCACCAAACCACAACTCTTTTCTTTTCTTTTTTTTTTCTTTTCTCTCTTTCCGTCCTCGCTAAGAAGGAACTATTGAACAAGAGCAGAAGGGACAGAGGGATGGATGAGTGTTAGAAAAGAAGGAGCAAGGGAGGGAGGCAGGGAAAGAGGGATGGAGGGAGAAAGGCTGGTAATTATTTCCAAAGGTCATTCTGTTAATGACTACCTGCTTGGCTAATGAGATTCAGCAAAGCTCCCTCACCATGTTTCACCCCACATATGTTTCACCCGTGTGCCGAGATGTGTGAGAAGCACAGGTGTGATTTTATCCCAGTGACAGTCCACTGGAAAGGACGGGGAGCGTGAGGGAGGGGGGTGGTGCTGCTGGGGGAGTGTGAATGAAGAACTATAAAGAGGAGGTACAGAAAGGCAGGTATTCTGGAATACAGTTGCACAGCGTCCACACAACTGAACAAGATTTTCTGAAATAATATCACCACAAAGACGTATTCAAGCAAAGCTCAAAAACTCCATTTGAATGCTTTTTAATTTCTTTTTTTTTTTCCTCCCTTAAATTCTTGCAAGCCAACGAGACATGTGATCTCCTTTTTCTGATCTGCCAGTGTGCTCGTGTTCCCCCACACTCCTGTGAAAATATTGTTCGGTGTTCTGTGCGCTTATTTGGTTTCTAAACAGCATGGAGAACATTAGCCTTGAGGAGTTTTCTGTGTTGATCGGCTCACTGAATGACTTCCCCTCATGGTTCTCAGAGACTGTAAAACTATTTGGACTTGAATGTAACTTCTGCTCTATTATTTTTACACATGTCTCAGCAGCCAGCAGAAACAAGGGGAGTCACGGCATATCTACTGTGATGTTGTCCACGCTAAATGTGCGTGGCGTCATTGTAGAACAGGGCACGTGTGGCGGGTGGAGCGGAGGAGCGTGGTTGTCACAGCAGTCACAGTGCTTCAGTCTTTACAAGTGATGGACAACATGGCTTGTTTTTCTTGGTGAGCTGAGGATTAGGATGTGAAGCTGCTTTGGTTGACTAAGTAAATTAACCTTGTGACACTGGATGGATAAGAGTATTGCAGTTTATTAAAACAAAGACTTGGATTTTATACACGCTATCACACACTTGCCAATTTTTTAAAAAGTAAAAAAAATATATATCCTGTTTTAGGATCTTACAACTCACATTTATTTTTATATATGTATATATATGTATACACACACACACACACACACACATATATGCACATTACGACAGAGCTTTAGGGCCATGCTAAAAATATTAATAATAATTAAAAGCCATAAAATTATGACAAGAATGTCATAGTATTACAAGAATAGAGTTGTATTACGAAAATAAAGTCATAGTATTACAAGAATAAAGTCATAGTATTACAAGAATAAAGTCGTATAAGACTAATGTCACAAATTACAGGAATAAAGTCATAGTGTTACAAGAATAAAGTCGTATAAGACCAATGTCACAAATTACAAGAATAAAGTCATAGTATTACAAGAATAAAGTCGTATAAGACTAATGTCACAAATTACAAGAATAAAGTCATAGAATTACGAGAATAAACCTGTAGTAATACCAGAATAAAGTTGTAATATTATCAGAATAATGTAATATTGTCAGAATTTTGACATGAAAAAGCAGTCTTACAACTGTGGTAAAAATGTGAATGTTGTCATTGGCACTAGCAGGGGGCCCAACGCACTGCGTCGTATGGATTCTTATGATAAACTGAGCTGTATGGCATTGCAATTAATGGCTGTATTCATGGATTTAGTCATCACATAATGTGAATTGAGGCATATTTCACAAGTAGTGACCCAGAAGTGATCGCAGACTACTTCATAAACACAGTGACTCGCATTGGAGGCTGTCCACAGCAGGTGCGAGCCGACCCAGGACGTATTATGAGTTTATTCTTGTAATAATATGACTTTATCTTGTAATATTACAACTTCATTCTCGTGATATGACTTTATTCTTATAAAACTACAACTTTATTCTCGTAATACTAAAACTTAATTCTCGTAATATTTCGACTTTATTCTCATACCAGTTTATTCTCGTAATATTATTTTTTCTCGTGATGTCTTTTTTTTAGCGTGGCCCGAACACTCCGTCGTACAAAAGGATCTTAAAGAAGCTGAAAGTTATACAATCAAACACAGCTGTGTCAGACGTTTACAGCACTTCATGACTTCTCAACATGCTGACTTGTGTTTATTCATCATGTCTGAACTGTGCTCAGTTGCAGAAAGAAAAAAAGTTTATTGTCAACATGACGCTGAGCTCAGTGCAAGAACCAAAGTGTCTGCAAAACTGAGATCATAAAGACGTCCAAAATTTCACTGGCAATAAAACAAAAATACTAAGGACATTTTCAATCACTAACATTATTTCATACATTAAGGATCAGGTATATTAAGACTGCAGGAGTATTTCAGTTATTGTTTTCTCTACAAACTAAAGGATGTGTGAATGGTTTTCTGTGTCTTTTGTCTCTGTGTGTCTCTGTGATGGACTTTTGACCTGTCCAACATGCACCCCGTCTCTCACAGTGACTGCTGGAAATACGAGCTCCCAAAAATTTGGGAAAAAAGTGTTTAAAAAAAAAAAAAAAAGGATGAATAAATGTTTAATACCACAGACTGTGGCATTGCTTTTCTGCATATATCAAAAGTTTCTTAAAGATTTTCCACCTTACGTATCATCATCATGCAAATTGAAACTATAAAAAAACAGCAGAAATTAGGTTTAAACTCCTTTGATTACCAGCAACTAACTAAATCCATGTTTTAGAATGAAACCCATGATTAACTGAAAAATCAACACCCCAATCATGACTTACTTTAAAAATGACATAAATGCTTGTCTGTTTTAGTTTTAAAATAGTTATTTTCACAGTTTTAAACATTGTGTGTTTCTTTTTCTTTATATTTTTACAATCATCATTGTTGCCATACTGGATGCTAAAACTCATTTGTTCATGCTTCTTTACGGCGAGAGGCTGAAGTGTTTTCCAACTTATTCAGAGTTGAAGACGAAAGATAACCTCAGCAGATCAAACTGATTGTACGGACACCTAATTTACAATTTCCAGTCACTCTAAAATTTGTGCTTCATGAAATTGTGATGAGAAAAACCTGCAAGTTAGTCTGAAATGTGTCAGTTTTATTTAACAGGAAAACTGAGCTGTCATACCAGCTCCTATTAGCATGCATTTTCTTTTTAAAACCACATTGAAAGATTGTTATTATTACGGAAGGCTCTATCTATATACACAAACAAATATTTACCCTGAAAAGGACACCTTGATTTGTATTTTATCAAGATTATGATCACAGTAATTACACAGCCTGGATTACAAGATGTCTTTTCTCCCTCTCAGCTGGAAACCAGACGCCCACTTTACCTTCATTGTGCATCAGACTGTCAGACGAAGAAGATTAAACAAGTGATCATTTCTGTTTTTGTTGATACAATTAAACATTTAGCATCATTAGTAGCCACAATATGAAATTGATGTTAAATTGTATTTTATTACTAATAGCTTTAAACATCTAAAGTATGAAAAATAAACTAGGCTACTTTCTTGCGCATCTGTGTACAAATACAGAGCTACATACAGTATGCCTCAGAAAAATAAACCGCAGTCCCAAAAGTTATTTCTATCTGTTACAGGCAGTGTGAGTCAAAAAGAAAGGGCTATAAAAACATGCATCATTGAAGAGATTGACGTAGAGACACTAAAGCTATGTCTCTGCGTGACCTTAAACAAGCTGCAACCTACAAACAGCAACATTTTTTTTCCCACCGACATAGAAAACAGGAAATAAAGGAATAAACTGATATTCTGATTGTTGCTTTTATTCAATTTATTTTTGAACAGCTGCAAAACCATCTAGCACTGTTTCTTAGAAGTTCAAGCAACATACTTAATGTATTATGTATTTAATTTTCAACAGACTAGAGAAAATGTTCATCTAAAATTTGAAAGTACTGTATGAGCCAAATAAAAAGAAAACAGACACAAAAAAAAGGTCAAGGTTCTTGTCATTCACATCACATGTGGTACATGAGGTGGAATGAAATTGTGTACACAGGGTCACAGTTACATACAATAAAAGTATGAATTATAAAAGAAAAACAGTAATAAGATCTAAGATATGAACTAAGAAATATGCTAAACTAAGAGTACGCTAAACACTTAATAGTGCAAAAACAACAAATAAAGCAGCACGAACATGAGTCTGTGTGAGAAGATGAGTATGAATGAACACAGCAACATGAAATAAATTAGCATGGATAGTCAGCAGCACATAGTCAAGTGGCATTACAGTGATTTTTTTTTTCTCACAGCGATAATCCTGGGTAGATATTCATGAGTCTAACAGCTTCAGGGTAGAAGCTGTTCCTCAGTCTAATGGTTCTACACTTAATGCTCCTCAACCTCCTTCCTGAGGGGAGTGGGGC
>JAVCKU010000002.1:795968-807211 GCA_032273985.1 Hypsolebias coamazonicus
TTTTAGAAACAGACAGTTGTCATCTTTATTACTAGACATCTTTTGCTATTCTCAGGCATGACAGAACACAGCAGAATATGGGCTTCAAAGCCACTGAAAGCAATTTATTTGATAGTGATCTTAACTGATGGATAAGGGATACATAGATGATGAGTGCAAATACAGTCAGTGGTATAGTGGGATGAGGGATCCCAGTCCTCAAATTGGTAACCTACAAAATCAGCTATCTCCCTTCAAATCAGTCACACACATACACACACCATGCAGCCATCATCCATGGGCATGCCCCTCGACATGGTCCTGGCATGTTCAAACCACGCTTCGTGAAGCTGTGGCCCTCTTGCCTTTGGTCTGCCATCTGCTTCCAATAAACTAAGCCAGCCTGATTCCTCTGATGTTCCCTCCACTTTGAAAAACACAAAAAAGAAAGACCAAGCCAGAAAGACAGAGAGTGTGAGGGAGAGAGAAACAAAAATGAGATCAAGTACGAAAAATCCAAACAAGCCCCAAAAAGAAACTGAAATAAAGAGAACAAGAGGACATCTCAAACACATTACCTCTTCCAAGTTGCTGGTAAGGCCACCCTGATTGTGCTTAGAGTGCACCGGTGTTGTGTGCTGGTGTTGGAAGGTTTTAATCCACAACTTTTCCACTTGGTGATTACTTCCAACTTATTTGTAATGGGAAGGGACAATGTTTCTCTTCCTTGCCTCACCCCTTCAAACATTATACCACATTGCACCTTACCAACACGCTCTGACAAAATAAAGTTTGTCAGACGGTTAAATAAAGCATGCTCCTTGTGGTTTTCCTAACTTTTTTTTTTTCACATTTTCCACTTAATAAAATCATGATGTAGATCTCAGGTTTGTAATATAACTCAACAGAAATTGACTGTCTTTACCTTTTGGGGCTTTGTATGATAGAAATGACATGAAATTTTGCCAACTCTACTGCACTGGAGTAAAGAATAAAAATAAACATGTTTTTTATTTATTGCATTTCCATCTTATACATTTATGAAATAGTCTGAAAACAGTGATAGATCAAGTGTACGGTATATAAAACCATAAACAATGTGAAGGACAATTTAAATTTGTCAATGTCTTTGTAGGTTATTTCTAACAACGTATGTCTGTTTTTCTACCACTTGTAACAAAACAAAACCTTTCTTAACAAATGAGTTGATACCAGTAGTAAAATGCTTGTTGCCCTCTTAAACTAGGCTTCAATGAAACCATTGAATCCTACTTGTAGATTGACAGCTCAATAATCATTTTTAAAAATAATAGACGGCTATTCCGCATTATATTATATAATTTTGTAATGCTTGTAAAATGTTGTTATTGAGACGGATGGTTTGAATATTTATATTGTGAATTTGTTTTATCAGGTATTTTATTATGGTTTTTTTTGTATGTATTTAGAAGCTTGATTTAACTGCTATGTTTTAAGTGTGGACCCCCGGAAGAATAGTCTCTACTACAGTAGAAACTAATGGGGATCCTTAATTAAACAAACAAATAAATAAAATAGTGTGCCAGTATGTGAAACCTTACAGTGATTTTTTTTTCTTTACAATAGTTTATAAATGAAAGATTACATTTTGTAGCCACAAATAAAAAGATCTACTACAAATGGGCTGTTTTTCTAGTGTTTTTGCACTGATGCTGTCAGTCAGTGGGTTGAGGACACTGAGAAACATTCACTGGCCTGGCTGTCACCAATAGCCATAAACACAATATTGAATGTGTCATACCCTTCAGACACTGCCAAGATGACTGCAGAGAGGAATGGTCAGCTCTGAAGCTCTTTCCAAACACAACGCGTCAACTGGCTGGAGTCTATCGGAAATAAAGATGTACCCATCAAGCCAACAGGGTTTTGACTCAGATTTTGCAGAGATGTTGTGGTAGTGCAGAAAATGTGGTGAGCTGTGAGACCAAGACAGACTGAGGAGCAGACTGAGACAGAAAGATGGGAGCAGGAAGACAGATAGGATAGAGAGGGTGAGCAGGATGGCAGACTGCCGAGCAGACAGATCCTGGTATGGCAGGAGTTCTCGGCAGGCATCATCTGTCCCTAGCAGGCCCCCATACACAGCCAAGAATTCACACTCAAATACGCTCCTCTGATTTACTCAAGAGTTGCTTTAGGTTGTCACCCATAACCCAAACTATTAAATACATATATAATGTGAATATTATTAAAACCCCAAGCAGATGACAACACAAACAGCTTTTCTGCCTACACGGATCTATATCTCACAGTTTTCTCAATGCAGTTTGGTATTTCCTCTTAGACTGAAATGGTCTAGGCCAGTTTGGCTGAAGGTGCAAAGCAGAAGGGTACCACTGAGACAAGTGTCTCAAGTATGTAGGACACCTTGTCTATGCTGTGCTTGCTTCACACGGGCCCTGTGAGTGGAGTCATGAGGGAACATCATGAAGTAGGAGTTTAATTAGGAGCAAGCCTCCAAAGGGGGCACAGTGAAAGACACCAAGCCAAGCAAGAAGACAGAGCTTTTTTTTTTTTTTGCCTTCCTTCATCCAATTCATCCTTTTTAAAATCAGTTTCTCTCCTAGACATTTATCAACCATTTTCCTCTAGCATTAATACACGGTTTATGTAGAAATGCTTAAAGGCATGTGGGATTCTTTTATATTTTTATGTTTTTCACATACACACACATTTTTTTTTACTTCATGATGCATCTAAGCTTGGTTGTTTTTAAAATGTTGTAAGTTGCATTAACACAAATATTAAATGAACCATTGGTAAAAAAAAAAATGTGGTTTTGACACCTAAAAATAGGCGATACACAGAATTTGTCTTAAACGTCTATGTATAAAATTTGAGGCACAAGCAAACCTTGCCAAAGTGCATTTGTTTGCTTTTCATTCTATCCATGTATTCATCTTGAAGCTGCGAGTTATAAGAGAAGGGTAAAAAGTAGAGCATGGCAAAGCAAGGATGAGAAGGTGGTGAGGTAGAGATCGCAAGACCGAGAGGTCCATTTATGGCTATTTAGGCAAGCCAACGGATCACATTGGTCGTTGGGGTTTTGTGTCAGTGCATGGCAACAGGCGCGATGTCACTGAACAGGTGGACATAACTTGGATAAGTTGCATTTCATCCTTGAACCCTACCCTAAATATGTTGAGCCCTGCTGGAGAGCTAAGCCTGGGCCACATGCCTCATAGTCATATAACACCCGTACCATGGCTGCCTGCTAACCCATCAAATGCCCTGTGAGACTATTGCCCAACCCACTGCCAGACAAACAACTCAGTTGCCCCATATGGGTGTCACCTTTAGCTTAGCCCTTGTTCCTCATCTGCCAGCATTTGCTACGCCGCTTTTCTTCCCAGAATGGAAGTGAATCCCTCCCACACTCTGAGCTGGTGGCAGTAGGTGGAAATCTGAGTTAGTAGGAAAAAAAACTTGTTTTCACTTGTGTGCATTCTCATGTGAATTGAGAAGGGCTTGCAGTTCATCTCTTGTCAGTTTGATATGATGCATTGCCAGGGCCAGGATGAAGCTGCTCAAGAGAAATAGCAAACTTTTACATCTCGCGCCTTTGCCAAAAAAAAAAAAAAAAAAGACAGCGTTTTAAACCTCTGAAATCCCTTTGTTCTCTTCGCTCATTCTCCTCTGATGGAGCAAGAGTGGCTGATTCACGTTAGGTCCGTTAGGAGCCAGATCTCCTGCTTCGCCGCGGTTGATTTCTTCAGTGTGATTTCCTGAAAACTGTCAAAAGATACGAGAGGCACTTTCAAATTCAGAATTCCAGATTTCCACTCTTGGGGGCCAAGTGAGGATTCAGAGATGGAAGTGGAGAGCCGGCACATGTTGACACACTTACAGTAGCTGCCTCGCCGTGAGACGCCTCAGGAATCAAACAGTTATCACACACACACACAACAGGCCCTCTAAGTTGACTAAAACCACACTTAAAACAGGCCTTTGTTGTGCTGACATAGGAGATAACTGGATTGTTATTTGTTCTCTAAGCAGGCAGATCACTCCTGTCATTTCTGCAGCCGCCTGTGATGGAGCAGCTTGCTCTTGCGTCTCCTCTGTGAGTGAGAGCTGACGGAGACAAACAAACGAGAGAGAGAGAAGTTCACTGAGATTAACTTATCTTAGCATCCACCTCCCTCGCTTCTCCTGTACGGTCGCTCCTTCTTCTTTTTTTTTTTTTTTTCCTTGACTCTGACACCCACACTTGTGTGCCCACACGCAAACTCGTTCCCCTCGTTCCTCTCCCGCACATAGACGCACACACTTGATCAGCATCAAATACAGGGTGTGCTAAAGTAAATTTAATTACGTCTGTCTGATATGGAGCTTCAGATGAAAGCGGGAGAGCGCAGTGTGAAGCGACGACTGCACAGACAGGAGCAGGCCCGTGATATTCCTCCTGTAGACTAATCTCCCTTTATTAAAGCCAGGAGGAGAAGGAAGGGGGAGTTGGAGTGGGGAGGAGGGGGTGTCTTTGATGAGATCTGTAACTGTCAGCTACTGTACTTTTCTCCTCTCACACTCTGTCTTTGTCTCTCACTTTCTGAGGCAAATGAACCCAGCGCCCATCGTTGTGCTTGCACATGTTTGGCAAAGCGCTCGTGCTACCACACACACATCAGTGCTCTCTGAAAGTTATCCGTGATGCTTGGATTGTCAACAATTTTGTTTAAAAAGGGGACAGATGCGGCTATTCCTTTTTTCCTGTTAAAAGTGTTCTTTGTGAGCGTTGCTCCTCCAGTTAGAGGGAGTGGGGAGAGTGGGTTTCTGCTGGTTTTTTTCCTGCCCACTCCAATGGGGGCAGGTGGCCATCAGGTGGCCAGAACAGAAACTGCCTTAGTTAAGTGCATATGTACCACAGCCATGCACATTTTTCAAATGGTAAATTTTATTATTATTTATTTATTTATTACAATGTGTCTTTTTTCTTATTTCTTAGATTCATTGATCGTTTTTTGTCTCTATTTGGATGTTGTTCAATCATATGTGTCGTCCTAAATGCATGTTTCCCTGTGGGCCAAACAGCAACATTAGAATTGTGCCACCTCAAATTATTGCTTAATAAGAAAACATTCAAAAATGATTCCCAACCAGTGTTAAAGAACTTAAACAAAACTTAAATTATTCTGTGTTCCGGAAGAGAAAATGGGCTTTTACTGTGTTTTTTATATTAACAAGTTTGCACAAATTCTAGTTGCTCCTCAGAATAATTCTATAAAACATCCTCACACTCCAGAAGTGTTTTCCTGTCCAAGCTTTTCACCTGGGTTTCTTTTTTTTTTTTTCCTGCCTCAATCCCCCTCATCTATGTTTTGAAACTGCTCTGTTTTCAGACGTTAAGAAAGAAGGGCCTAAATGGCTGTGACAGCCCAGACCCAGACGCAGACGACTCGGTTGGCCACAGCCCCGAGTCCGAGGAGAAGTACAGGAAAATAAACGAGGACATTGATCTGATGATCAGCAGACAGAGACTGTGTGTAAGTACTTTTCGTTGGACCCAGAGCCTTCGTTTCACCTTTCTTTCCTCTCTTTCTTCCCCGCCCTCCTGTCACTTCATCCTTGTCATCTGTTCCAACCACCCATCTTTCCGTCCCCCTCGTTTGTGTTTCCCCACCCTGTTCTCTGCGGTTGTGGGACCTGGCAGGCACTGAACAAGAAGGAGAACAAGGGCGGCGAGAGCCCGGAACTTGAATCCGCTCTCATCCTCACCCCACGCACTGAGGAGAAATACAAACAGATTAATGAGGAGTTTGATCAGATGATAAAAACTCATAAGATACCTGTAAGTACCGGGGGAACACTGTGCCACCTCCTCGGCAGGCTAACCCGGCTAACCGCGATTGTTTGCCACTAGACTAATTGCACAAAGCAAGAGTGAGAGTAACCTCAGAGTGAGATTACAGTGTTTACTTGCAGTGAAGAAATTACAGTTCTTCAATTCTGCTTGCTTACATTTGAGGAACAGTCCTCTAATCTGACAGAAATGTAACCCCAAACCAGCAGGCATTTCTCCTGTAATGATTACAGACTTTCTCTTAAGACAAATTTTAACGTTACACAGTTCCCACCTTGAACCCATGCTACCCATAATACCTTTCCCTGCTCTCAGGAGAGGTGTGGTCTGCATGTGTTTGTCCTTTGTCTTCATCAAAACACCGTGCTCAGTCACCTGCAACATCGAGGACATGCGATGTGGCAATGAAACAGCAGCAGAAATTCTAAAATCTCTCCCCACTAAATGTATTGCGAGGTCTTCAGTAGCTTGTGTCTCATAGTGGACACACATATCAAGACATGTCTGCTGTAGGACTTATGTTGTCGGTTCTGCCAAATAAGCTGACAGAAGCCTCAAAACTGAGGCCTATTTCAGTTCAAACTGAGCCTGGTTCTCATTCTGAAAGTCCCATATTGGAATGGTTAGTACTCTGGTGTTACAGAAGAAGACATAATTCCACAGTGTATAAGAAAGAGGAGAACAGCAGTGTGTAACCCACGAGGAGCAGAAGGCGCTGTGGTTAGAAATAAGGCAGGGGCTGGTGAGTTGAGGTGGGGTGGCTTTGGGATTGGAGCTGAAAGGGGGGGAGCGGGGTGGCGGGTGGACTCTGCACACAACAAGTGGCAGTTCGGCGTGTGGTCAGGGCGGCTGCCAAGCACTGGGCTGGATTGCAGGGGACTGTTGGGGGGACTGTGGGGAAAGGCAGGGGAGGAAGATGAATGAAAACAGGAAGGATGGCACCAGTTGAAAGACAGCTTACAAACGGGGCCCTTTACATCCACCAATAGGCTGTGCGTGCGCACAACCATATTCGTGCACTTCCACTCTTAAAGAGAACGTCACATAGACAACCATAAGATTCGCGACTCTAACATGGAATCTGAGATGGAAGGAATTACACAGTGGATGGGGATAAATAAAAGAGAGGGATGGACAAGCATTGGTTATAAAATAAAGCACCGTTTGGGTTTGTACGCTCTTACACTTGTGTGAATTTGCAGTTACGGTGAAACACACAGAGGACCACAATGAAATGTGCTTGGAGTAACAATCTCTGTACATTAAAATAATATTTGACCTGGTAAAAGAGCATCAGTGAATGGGGGGGGGAAACCATAGAAATGGAAGCAGCGCTACGGCACTAAGCCCATTTCCACCTAAAGCGGGTTGATGATCTCCCTGATATAGTCCTTCCACAGCTCTAAAGCACATGGTAATAATTTAGAGTACTATTTTCTACTTCCTTAAGCCAACACGCAGCATCAACCACTTCCAGGGCTCTCCCAAGGTTAAGCCTTCCTGCCAAGTGACACAATAAATGTGACAAACTGGATGCATGAGCCTGTCAGGCCACTTCTACTGATGGTTCTAAAGAGACTGCTGACTGATCTTCATTTACCATGTAAAACATTTGGTGTTAAGCTCTATGGGACTGAAAAAAGGTAATTTAAAATATAGCAATGTCATTGAACAATATTTTCTGACCTATTAATTCAAACAGTTATTTTTTACATCACAAATCAAAAGACTGATTCAACAACTATGCGTTTTGGAACAACCTGTGACAGTAGTAGTCTCCAAAGTGACCTACCCAGGCACATCAAATCAGAATGATAAAGTGCTGCCAGGCAATTTATCATCTCAGGGGTGGGGTGGGAGATGGGATGGGGGGTGGGGGGCTATTAGAATAAATGACAAGATTTTTTTGTTGTTGTTGTGGTGGTGGTGGTTGTTTTGTTCTTTTTGTGGAGAGCTTCCTTGATTCCCCTTCACCTCTTGTTCTGTGCTTTTCTGGCTTTATTGTTTGACATATTTTGTACATGTCACGTTATTTCACATATTTTGTACATGTCACGTGTACATGTCCATTTTTCACCCCTTGGAAATTAGATGTCTTTAATGACACCATCCTTGTATTACTCTGCGTCCCTGAGTGTTTCTGAATCATCCTTTTACGCCTTTCTTAAAGCCCTCTCTTTCCTTTTTTTTATTTTTTTGTTCACTCACCTGACTGGTTTTTAGTTTAATCACAAATGTGCTTTTTTTTTTTTTAATAGTTCCCATTTCTTTCTCAGCAGGCTGTGCCCCCATCCAACTATGACATGCCCGTGTCCATTCCCGGTAGCAACCAGAATAATCTAATCTACAGTCATCCCGGCGGGTCCCTTGGCAACCACAATCTGTTGCCGTTAGCGCACCATGGTCTACAGAGGAATAGCATGTCTCCTGGAGTGACACACAGACCCCCCAGTGCAGGTAACACAGGTAGGGCCTCACATGCATTCATGCATCCATGCACATGCGGTTATCCCATCTGTTCATCCTCCCAAGTGTGTGTGTGTGTGAACCTGTCTGTCATGCTAATAAACACAGACACATCAAATGTGTAATTTAATTTATGACAGCTACCCACAATATTCCACCTAAATGCGGCAAATGAATCTAAAGTCTTTTCCTCCCACGTAAAATCACATATTCCCTGCTTGGCATTTTGTTAAATGTTACAGTGAAATGATATAAAACAAAGTTAAATCACAGCCCATGGTTATACTTTTTTAGTGTAGGACTCTACCTGGCACATTCAATACTGAATTGTCAGTGATGTAAGCAAACTGAGTCTGTTGGTTTATTATTATTCTCCAAAGTTGTTGTTTTTTTTCCCCCCATTATTTTAATTATCTGTCCCTCCGGTCTGAAGATCGTCGCCCACACCCTCACCCTGTCATTACAACGGGATGCTAGAAAAGCCAGCGCAAACTAAATATGAGTTTTGGCGTTGTAGCACCCACAGCGAACCGCACACCGTCCCGACCCTCCCACTCTTCCACCACACGTGTTTCAAAAAATAATAAAGCGCCATTTTGCTTGGACGGTGCCTTCACGTGCCCACTGTTTGTCCAGATGCGTTGCTAAAATGTTAGTTCTTGAATGCGTCCGCTGCACTGTACTGACATTGTGTTTAAAGTGAGACGAGAGTTTGAATGGTTGTTACTGTGTGTGGGTGTCAATCCTCTAATGGGTTTCTCTCCTCTGCTTTACTCGTTATTTCATCTTACAGGTGGCCTCATGGGTGCTGACCTCACCACTGGCGCAGGCACCAGTGCTGGTAAGAATGGCCTCCTCACCTCGCACACAGATGTCTACCAACACACACACATTCATGTCACCCACTCACCCACTTGGGGCCGTAAAATGCATGACTAACACTAATCCAAACCCAAGAGGAGGTTTTGTCCATGATGTGTTGAAGTTAGTGGTCGTGGAGTTCATCTGGGAATGTTTGCTCGGAGCCTTAGCTGTGACACATCCTGCCTGCGTTCAGCTATAAAATGGTGAAACAAGTAGCAGAAAATGGACATAAAGTAGCAGCAGACTGAAAGGCATTTTAAACAAACGTCGGACTTGGACGTTCTTTTTATTACATTAATTTTTGCCATAGTGCAGAGTGACGCAACCAACGCTTGAGGAAAAACATGGAGGAACTCTAATGAGTTAGCTTTTGTTTGTCCCATGAGTTCATCCCTGAGGACATGTCAAGCGCAAGTTTATAGCAGAGGGACCTCGTTTTTAAAGGGTTAAATTTCACTGCCGGTGCATAAATTGCATAATGTAAAAAAAAAAAAAAAAAAAACGGAGAATGGGGGCGTCAGTCGGGCACAGCTGGGCAGCCTTGTCTGGCCCCCGAGGCTCTGACACGAGGGGTCAACGCCTGGTTTCTCTGTCTGGTCGCTCGTTACGCACACAAGCACGTGCACGCACACAACAGGAGCGCCTGTTGTGTGCGTGCGTTTCCATTGACGGCGTTTTGCAGTGCGTGCTTCAAATATAGCCTTTGTGTCACCGTGCTGAGGGAACAGAGGAGCTCTGTGAGGCCTCTGCAGCCGTGAAAAACACAACACGGAGAGAGAGTCTCGTGAAAGATCCCATTCAATGCGCTCTTAAATCTCACGTCGGGGGGAGGCAGATAGAGTGCGCTTGGCGGGGGGACCCAAGTGATAAATGTCCACTGATGGTGGAAGCATGTGTGCAGGAGAAACCGTGGGGGAGCACAGATGGAAATGTTCCACGAACTTTGTCAGCCATTTTAATGATGCTCCTCTCACTTCAGAGTGAGGTCATCCATCCACTTTTAAGAAACCCCATCTCCTCTCTCATTTCTGTGATGTTTAACTTAGACTGGCCGATTGTACCTGCATGTGTGCGTCTTCTGTTTTCACAAGGCAGCCGTTCAGTGCGCTTCACTTTCAGATGCTCATGGAAACGCATCATTTCATTCGTGTCACTGTTGCCAAGAGTTCATGACAACCTTGAAAATGTAATGTCTTTGGAGCACTAGCTTTAAAACATGTGTTTTCGTCATAACTGACTAAGTCTTGACGCATGGTTTATACATTTTTTTTAATCAAAACACTGTTTTTTCTTTCCTATCTTATGCAAATATGGCTCATGAAGCCCAGATGTGGGGGAGTATTCAAAATCTCCAAAGGTCCCCAGGTAATTCTAGTCTAGTGTAAATGGGGCACGTCACTAAAAGGCTTAGTCATCATGTCTTTTCTATAGAAATATTGCTGGCAGTGTGCACGCACATGCGTGTTTGCCTATTTATACAGCATATCTCTAATCTGCCATTGCTTCAGGAAAGAGCATGAAGTGGTGAAAGAGAGCTTGTGAGGGAACTCCATTTTTAGGCCCCGACTTGTGAAAACCTAACTGCGACCATTTGTGCAATTAGGTCGCTGTCATCTGCTTCGATCAGCACTCGCCTCACTGCGAGGAGCTAACGAGAATCCCCTGTCGCCTCTCACCTTGATCACACACCAATTACTCCCTTTAAAAAAAAAAAGCTACACGCTGGGTGAAACGGCCAGACGCCGGTGGTCAAAGTCCCGAGAAGCACGAGCCTAAAGGCACACGTGCACCAACTGACAAAAAGTCACATCCCAACTGATTAAACCGTGTCTGCTTCGGTCTTAGCCGCACCTCACACCAACGGCGCACGTCGCAAGCGTGACTGTGACACCATAAGTTCAGTTGGAGAATTCAGGGTTGAATGCACGTTTGGCCAAACCGCAACGGAAGAGTGTGTGTGCACGGGGAATAGACTGGGACGCGCCTGTTAGACCACAACAGGACATCAGAAATTTGTTCAGTAACAGTAAAATGTACATGAGTTTAACCACACCTCCCTTTTTAATGTGTGTGCGTGTGTGCATGTGTGTGTGTG
>JAVCKU010000002.1:824918-845174 GCA_032273985.1 Hypsolebias coamazonicus
AAATAACAAGCCAATACAAAAAAAAAAAAAAAAAAAAAAAAGAGGTGAGGAGGAGCTCTCCATGCGCGAGCTGGATTCCAGCCGGCATCGCCTTCTACACCTGCATCCGGATGCGACGATCGCAAGAAAAGACAAGAACAAAAGAGGATTCATTTAAAAAAAAAGGGGGGGGGGGCGGTTTCAGCGCAAACTCATGCGCGTGAGAGCGCCCTGACTCCTGCAGCTGCGTGTCGCGCGCGCGAGCAGGACGCCAATAATCATCATGGTCAGTGAAAGAGGACGCTCGCATCCTGCCCGAAAACACAGTGGAGTCGCTCCCATCCTCTGCAAAGAGGAAAAAAAAAAAAAAAAAAAAAACATGTAAGCTGCACCAGCGATCCATTTTCATCTCTGTGTGTGTGTGTGTGTGTGTGTCAGAGAGAGCAGGCGCGCGCGCTGCTGCCAGCGCGCTAACGGAAGAAGCTTGGGGAGGATTAACAGAGGGCGCATTTGCGTTTTTTTCTCATCGTTACATCACAGTAGACTTTCGTGGTCCGAGCCCTTTGACCTTACTACCGGACCTCATTTTGCACCCCACCCCCCATTTCCCCTTCGAAACCGGCCCTCACCCCCCCAACAACCAACAACACGACTCCATGGAGTGATCGACGACGCAGGCTGAGGACCGGAGCCTTTGGCTCGGACTCCGCCGCGGTGCTTCCATGCTGGATGTGGACAAGGACAACCTGAATCCTGACCAGCACCTAAAGCCAAGAAGAAGGGACACAAACGCAACAGCCTCTTCTTCATAATCCGAAACATTTGCGTCCTGTGACTGCACTTTCCACAGGAAACGGGATGTTTTTTACCTTCCGCCGTGTTCCTTCTGTCTCCTCGGCCTCACAGGATATCTATCGCTGCTGCCACGACTTAATACAGGCAAAAGAGCCTTTTGTGGGATTGGAGCTATTTGCATTGCAAATTAGGGCCCCAGTGCAAGGATGACTGCACCTTACGGCCGTTTGCAAAGCTCCCACTCACCATACTGGTTAATGTCAAGTGAATATGACATTAACACTGGGAATATGCATAATCCTATTTTTCTCTGTGTGTTTGAAGAGTTGTCACCTTGAACACCTGCTGTTAACCAGGTCCTCATTTAGTGGCCCTGCATGGACAACAAGTGCAAAAGGAAATATGAGGGGTGCATTATTTTAGCAAAGCACTTCCTTGTCACGAGACCTGCAGAAGATGTGCCCGTGGATTATTGCCGGAGATCGTGGAGTGGGTTGTTATCTTTGGTTATCTAGCTGTATGAGTGTTCTGCTCGTCATAAAGCTAGATAACCGAAAGTAAAAACCACTTCCAGACTCGTCGAGGACCTTTCTGGACGCCGCTGTCTCCCCTCGTGGATTGGAAACAAGTGCAGCTGTTATTTTGATGCAGTTTTCATTTGTGCAGGATTTTTTTTTTTTAAATGGGTCAATTGAAAAAAAAATAATAATTATAACCATACAGATGCAGCTTTGTTGTTTGCTTTATAATACTGTAAGATGTGTTTTTTTGGACGCACGAGCACTGATTGACATGTAGACGTGCACGCTAAACTTGACCTCTGGTCACGCATGTTAATATTTAGAGCTGGTTTGACGCTGCCTGTGATTTAGTTATTTATTCTTATTGTTCAAGTGAAGTCCCATCCAGTGAATTGTCACGTTTTCTGTTGCTGGCGCTGCTGTAGACGTCCACGCGCGCATCTTTTGCCTCCTTTATTTCCACGTGACAGGCCGGCGAACCTTTCAAAGTCTAATAATTAGGATGTGAAGTGACGAAAACCGAGAGGAGGAGAAGAGACTGGGGTGTGGATGGGGTTAAGGGAAGGAGGGAGGGGAATGGGGAGATGTTTGGGTTGTGTGTGTCTTGTAGAGTGGACTGGACTGGAGTGTGTGTGTGTGTGGGGTGGGGGGCGTTCAGGCTTAATTGATTCCGTTAACCGCAGTGCAGGAGATGTGAACGGCTGGACGGTCCCATTCCCACGCTCGGTTGGGGCAAGTGGCAATGCCGTGCCCAGAGCCCTGCATATGACAGACAAGCGCCGTGAGGGCCTGGGGGTGGGGTGGGGGGTCATGAAAAGACGTCAAGTACGCTAGCCTCATCTGCATCCACCCCTCCACCATGGAAAAAAAAAAAAAGAAAGAAGGAGGCGATGGTTCCCAGCACCAAGCCGACGCGGTGCTCCCCAAACCTAACGGTCTTGTGTGCGTTAATGCCTCACCGTGCAGTGCACTGATAATGAGGATCTGGATGATGATGATGAGGGGGTGGGGGGTTTCATTATCTTAAAAAACCATGCGGGTTTATGAATGTGAAAAGGGTCGTGGAGCAACTCTAATCCTGCACTCGAGCGCGCAGATGGAGGCGTTCTACTTGTGTGAATGAGTGAAAGCAGACATTAAGTGGGACACCTCCTCCTCCTCCTCCTCCTGCACTGTTTGCATCTGAACTTGACCACAAAAACGATAAACGAGAACAGAAAAGTGAGGATGATGATTAAAAAGAATCAGGCAGTGACGCAATCACGGGGACCTCCTGGCACGTTTTACGCTCCTTTTTAATGACGCTCATCTTCAATGTACTCATTTGAATCGACTTTCAAATGACATGGGTGCGTAGAATAAAAGTAATACCACAATATGCATGGGAAAAACTGGCACTTCTAGTTTGGTTTTAAAAAAAGTCTGTTTTGGCTACATGTTGTTTCACATGCTTGTTCAGCTACACACGATACATGTATCAATAAGCTCAGCTTAATATTCTTATAATTCTGTTCAAGCTTTTAAAAATCTGTCATAATAACCATGCAAGGAAATCAGTTTTTTTTTTGCTGTTGTTGGTTTTTAGCAAAACCTTTATATGATGAAATAAGCACTTAATTCCTTTGACATAACCAATATCTCTTCCATGACTTTTGTCAAAGACAAACTGGTTCGTTTGCCATGAGAAATGTGAGAGGAGCTCAATTTAGGCCGAGCAGCAGTGAATGAAACAAGGTTTATTGTCCCCAGCGTTAAGGCAATTTAAAAAACAAGTTGTCTGGCTTTTATGAAAGCGAATACTGTTTTAGGTCTGTTGGGGGGCACTAAATGTCAAAGCAGGGTGTGTGAAGGGAAACTAGTCTAACAAATCCACACTCTCATCTTTATATGAAAAGTCTCCTTCAAGCCATGCAGCATGCTTTATCCACATATGCAAAATGTTCTATTACATATTCTGAGGTCAAGGACAAACGTTCAAGATTGTGTGTGCTGCTTTTATTTATGTCGTACAAATTTAGGAGGAGCTTTAAATGGTCAACTTGCAGCTGCGTTACATCAACAAAAGTGAGGAGCACCCCAGGTTTTAGACTGCTGCAGCATCTTGGACTGTGTTGGAGAGACTTGCTGCACAACTCACAGCTTTATGAGTTCTCTACTTCAACTATTTCATTGAAAGTAGGGCTTTTATTTGACCTCTGACAACCACTGTGTTCTTCTGGCTGGAGATTCAATAACGTTTTGTCTCCAACTGAGTTTTTGTCTTTAATCTTATTAAAGAATAGTCTTCTAATTGAGCATCTCCACAAGTCAGACTGATAAATTTTAAAAGTCCGTTTTATTAAAATAATGTGTCCCTATATACAAATGGGTACATTTCTGTCCTTTCCTGTATGAACTAAGTAAATCTATGCACGGTGATGGGTAACCCACTGCCTCTGCTCTGTCTGTGCTCCTCTCACACTGCTCTGCAACCTTTGTTGTCACGTGATTTGTTGATTTACAAAACCGTGACGACTGTGGAGGGTGTTCTCTCACTGGATGGGCAATCAACATATTTTATATCACTGTGTCTGAGGCTTTAATGTGATTTATCTGTGCGTGCGTGTGCGTGCATATGGCAAGTTAGAAATGCATTTTGGCTTGGAACTATTTCTGTGCCAACTATATTAATGTGGTTTTGTGGCATAACTCCTTAAGTTGCTTTGATGCAGTAAAATGGTCACATCTTGTTTTAATGTTGGGAAAGCTCTCCCATAATAGCCAAAACCATTCTGTCCACTTCGACAGTGCAGGCTCATTGTCAGACGACTGTGGTTTGTCATGGAGCAATACTCACCACGTGCGCCTCCAAATGCACATCTCAGTTTGCATGTTTGCATACTTCCTCGTGTGTTTGCCCAAGTTATTAAGTGACCCACGCATCTTGGACAGCTACAGTCGTTCTGATGAAAGAGAACAATGGCTGCGTCTCGGTCATCTACGTCTGTCTGTCTGGGTCGGGTTGTCTCGTTTTGTTTTTGTGCATACATATCCCGGACGTGAACTTGAACTTGAGACAGGCAGCCAGACACCATCTGTGCACCAGGGGTAATGAATTCAGTGCATTCATGGCTGCGGAGCAGACCTAGGCCACCACCACCCATTGATGAGCAGATGACCCCTATAGTCTGTGATAGCTCTTCATCACTAATAGAATTCAACAATAGCAGCTGGTAGTAGGGGACTTTGTTTGTGGCTGTTTTTGCAGACGAATGTCAGGGCTGGTGTGCCTGTGTTATTGTGTGCAGAATGCATGTGTCTGTGTATCTGTGTGCTTTTCAGTCTGAGTCTACATGCATGAAGCCCTCCATGCTTTCCCTGTTATCCTTTTATCACCATAGCTACTGCATAATAATTGGCACACACCAGGCTGTTTGTCTCATAGTGGTCCGTTAGGCTAACTAATAAAACACTGACCTCGCATTTTAACAACGTAGCAATGCTAAATTTATTGTTTTGATGAATGAACACGGTTACCACCTCCCCCCCTCCCAGTAAAGGGTAGTAAAAAAAAATGAGACATAAACCTTAAACAAGCCAGGCCAGACATGAATTCCTGCAGGCCCTCCTCCAATTTCTCCCTTGCTTCTTTCAGCTCTAGATTCTGTCACAATCACAAGCGCGCGCCCGCACATGCACACATGGACGCATGCGCACACACAGTAAGGCTTTCCCCTTTGGTTGGTGTCACCACGGCAACGGTAGGTGAGATCACCTTGCGCATGGCAACACCGGTCCCTGCCAATGCAGGACAGGTTCCTGGTTTCTGTGCGTGTTAAAAGTGTGTGTGTGCGTTTGTATGTAGAAAGTAGAATGTCACCCACCCCCCACCAGATCGCCGTAGCGCCGTGTACTCACAACACGTAGCGTTTGTGTAACGTTAAAGCATTTACTAGGTGACTGACTTGGGCGCAGTCTGTCTGTATGTATTTTAAAAGCGTACCGTGAAACACTTGAAAGGGTTTCCTGCATTCGGTGATGGTGTTATTTCAAATGAACCAAGATCTGATCATCTTCTCTCCATGGCAGAGCAGCTAGCTATAACTTGCCAATAATCCACTGAGGAATGTCACGGCTCGGCCCTTTTTAATGACATCATGCATGGCCACTTGAGTGTCTTGTGGAGAGCAACAGGCATGCTGGGCCCTGCCACTCTGTATGGCTTTCCTGCTTGAAATAACTGTGCGGGCATGTTTGTAACATCTTTATTTTATATATATGCTGTCAAATGTTGTCTCCATGTGTAAATACTGGATTTGATATGTCATGGAATCAAGATGTCCGCATTGTGTAGGTGTGTTATTGTTGCCCAAAGCTTTAGGTTTTGTGGTACTTTAGAAGGACCAGAACAGTCCTGAAGACACGTGACAGCCAATACTGGTTAACATATACAGCTCCAAAATCTTGAAAAGTAAGAAATCATTTTCAAGAAATCAAAACATTTATTACAATCTAATACTGGCAAGTGTAAAAACAGTCACTCTATTTGACATTTTATGTTTGCTCTTCTACTTGAACCATGGTGTTGTCGTCTATAATGTGCTACTCGAGAAGTCTAATTTTAGTGAGGCTGTTGAAATGAACCTTAGGTTTATTAAGTCTAAACTTGCTTTGGTTGGTTACGGTGAAGAAAAACGCAAATGTTTGAATTGCGACTGTCTGTAAAATCAGTTGACTAAATTTACAGAAAACCTTGAGCAGATATAAAAACAAATATGAGAATATTCTTGCTAAAAAGGTTTTTAGTTGTGAGGCACAATGTGTAATTAAATCCTCTTAAATATATTTAAATGTGTCAGCTATAAGCCACCTTATCTTATTAATATATGAACTCATCATTTGTCAAATCATATTGTTTAAAGCAAGCATAATTTTGAGGACTGGCAACTGCAAGTGTGATTATTATTCAAGAAACGATTACTTAATAATTCTAAGGGTCCTGGTTGCATAATTAAATACCGATAACAGCTTTGCCCAATAAGGCTATTTTCAGAAATGCTGTTTTTAAATCTGAAAGCATAAAGCTGGCACTCAGCTGGTGTTCCACATATCACTACTCTGCTGGCTTCTGATTGCGCAAGTATACTTGCATCCGAGATGTGTCTCCTTGAAAATGAAAGGCCGTAAATAATGTATACCGTGTCACTGCATTATTCATATCCTATTAATTACGACAACAACAGCAAAAGCTGTCTCGGTCTCCGTGTGCCGTGTGGTTTCCACAAAATCTCCGTGCTTCTGGTTATTGTTTTTGGAAAAGGCAAACCGAGCGCTCTGTCATTTTGTCAGGCACTTGCTTCAGAATGATGCTGATCACTTTACTGCATGGTAATCACTCTTGTTAAACTCCTAACGAGCCTGATTCCATCACCCGCTTCGGTAATTCATATTTGAACAAGCTCTGATTTTGTAAAACTCCACGCTCCTGTATTCGCTGTTCGAACATTGAGATTGTTCTTTTTCCTCATGTCATGCATAATCCCTTCTATTATTCATGTGAGGAGGAGCTTCAGAAACATTAGGGAAGCATAAATACTGTAGATGTGCTTCCACCACATATAGAAAAAGCCATATTTTTAGCTCTTTGTAAAGCTTGCACAAAATGAGGCCTGCACACATTTGTAGATGGCTGAATCTTTTGAAAAATAGATGCTGTGTGACAATTAAATTATATGGGCACTTGGACCAGAGAGTCAAGTGCATATAGAATAGTGAGCTGTGGTTGCTATGCTCGCATTAGCATCTGTCCCTTTTATGTAAATTTGATGAGAACGGACTCATGCATATATGCCAGGGCTAGTGTGTACTCGCCTAATATCCTTATTAGAGAGGGGAGAATTAAATATTTATTAGGGGGACTAAGGGTTAAGGGAAAGGGAGGGAGGGGGCAGAGTCCGTCCTGCGTTGTCGTGAGGACCTGAGGTGGAAGAAGCGGGTAAAAGGGAGGAGGAGACTGGCTTTCTGTAAGAGTGTCTCCCTCTGCCTCAAGGTGCCACCATCTTAAGGCGTTTGGCAGCAGTAAGAGCGTGGGGAGGGTAGACCTAAAATGTCCGCTGGCACAGGCACGCACACGCATACACATTAGCGCCTACAAATTTTCGTGCAGTAAAGAGACAGGACGGAGATGTGAATGAGAATCGTTTGGTTACCGTCGCCGGCAGCGCCGCATGCTAAAAAGTTCAATTTGCATGTGTTCATTCGTTTGATTGCTGCCACTTGGCGCAAGATCAACCTTTGTTTGTCTTTGTGATGCCTGCCGCTAATGGAGTGTTAAATGGTGGCACCGTGACGGTCAGAGTGAAACTACACACTCGTAATTTAAAAATTCACTAGGTCAACTTTTTTTTGTACCCACCCAAAATAAAATTGCAGGCTGGGGTTTTCTGACACAATGGGACACTCACATCGTTTCAGCCGCATGTGCTTATTTTGTTGTTATTAGTACCAGACCAATAGCTGATAATTGTAATTTTGAAGTTATTACCATTTTTAAATTTCAGACAGTTCAAGAAAAAAAAAACTTCTTTAAGCCATTATAAATAGTGGTAGCATTTATTTGAGAGGTTTTGCATGTACTTTTGGTGTGCACACATGCACACACATATAAAATGATAATAAAATGTTAAAAAATGGAGTTGCAAACAATATTGCATTTTGAACCAAATGATCATTTCTTATTTATTTATTTATTTGTAATAAAATGTGACATTAACACACTGACATTGACCTCAGCTATCAGGCAATTACCATTAATCCTAATAAGGTGGCACATGCACATCTCCCCACATCCATACACTCCCACAGCACAGACACACTGTTCACAGAAAGACATATATATACACACACACACACACACACACATACACACACACACACTATATTAACCAGTTTAGGAAAATATGTTAGTTGGTAGCTTCAATGTGCACATTTCTGCAATTTATATGTTCTATCCAGATTTGTATAAACGAGTATGTAAAATTGTGTGAGATTTATTTTTTGTACAGTCATCCCTTTGTCTCTCTTTTTTTTTAAAGAAGTACAGTAAGTGCAAAAAAAAAAAAAAAATCAGCTGATTCCCATCTCTTACCTCCCTGTTTTCTTCTGATGAGTGGTACGGCCCAGAGCGCTGCCAAATAAGTGCGAATAATTAAATGTCAGTGAGTCTGAGCCTGGTGTTGCTTAATGGATTATTACTGGGAGGAAATGAGACAGGCAGCATGGGGGGGAGCTGGGTGGCAAAACAGACCTTGACTTTGGATAATGAAACACTGTGAGCTACCAGGGAGGAGAGAAGACACACCTTTCATAAAGAAGAAAACGCTTTTGTTCCACGCCTGCCTCCTTTTGTCATGTAGGGTAAAAACAGGTTGAGGATTCACACATTGTGAGAGAGAGACAATTACATCCGAATCATCCAGTCAAGATATTTGGGACTGATCCAGTGTTCAATTGCATTTTGTTTTAAATCTGCTCACCTCACTTTATGAACATTTATTTTACCTGTGCATGACATTTAGCATCTTGTGCATCCCTAAGCTTCCCTTTGAGGAGGTTAAGCCTTGGCACTGTTGTTGCCAGTGAGGTGCCCTCCCCCATCTCCCACCTACTCCCTCCCATCACTCCATCCATCCCCCCACTCGCCCACCTTACGTGTGTGTAGGTTCGGAGTGTTGGTGGTGGGGAGAGGTGAGATTGGAGCGAAGGAGGGAGACAGAGGAGCAGGAGGAAGATGGGATGAGACAAGCCACACAAGCCGCAAAGGGAGCGAGGTGACGGTGAAGGAGGGAGCACTGCATAGTATCCTAAACTGTGCCGTAGGGCTTGAAACACACAGAGGACGCACACTGGATTTGCCACACAACCGCAACACACCCCAATGTGCAAAACGTTGCAGCAAGGGTTTGGGCATATGTGCCTTTACAATGATAGCCCCATTGTTTTTTTTTTTTGCTTTTTTTAATCCATACAACTGTAAAATTGTAAAATGAATATGATTGTTTGACTGTTCTCTCTTTTAAAACATTGTAAAGCATGTATTTATAAAAAAAATGCAAATAAATAACAGAAAAAAGACTCTGGCGTTTCATTATTAGCTTTTACGTTATAGCCACAGTGTGTAAGTATGTGTTTGTGCGGGGATGTGTGTGTGTGTTTGAGCTTTGATGTGGAGCTCTAATAAAATGTGGCATCTGTCAGTTTGATGCTGACACATCAGAAGACTCCCACAATCACTCGGGAGAATGCTGGCACAGAAAAGGCAGAAGAAAGCTACTGCGTACAGCAGAGATAGTAGATTTTTTGTGTATGGTCTCATGTGACAAGAGGACAAAAATTAATAATTTATGATAATCAAACAAACAAAGAGTAATAAATACTATGAAAAAGTCCATGTCCAAAGATATCTCACCTGTGATTGGCTGCAGTCTCTCCTTTTAGTCTATGCACAAAGAAACATCAACAGCCACTTCAATTTAAAGCATAAAATGATGCAAATAATAAATAAAAAAAACAACATTTACACAAAGTTTATTGTTAGATGCATCTGGTTAAGAGATATAAGGGGATGAAGTGGAGGTCATGGTTGTGTGACTGAAACAACATAAACACTTCAAACCTACAGTGTACAAAAAATGATTAAATTACAATATGATCCCATGTAATGTTTCCTCATATTTAATGATCAAACTGTAAAAGACCACAATGAGCTACAGTAACCATTTGCAGGCTAAGGTTGTTTAAATTTTCTTAAAATAGGTTTAATTTATAAAAACAAGCTCTCTCAGTCTAATGGGTTTATAGAAATCCCACTTGCTTTATGTGGCTTGGTGCACAGACTGAGAAAACATTTGCCCAGCATGAATGCCCATCTGATGTCCATTTGAACGGTAAATGTATTCAAGCCTTACCTGTGTGTGTTTTTATTGCTGCAGTGATGATGAGAGGGAGCTGGGAACGGCTGCATGCAGCAAGAAGTACAGACCATCACAAGATGTTGGGGATTTCATTTTCCACTGGACCCTCAAAGGGTAAGATTTTGTCTATGAACAGAATTTGGTGTCCAAGCTGTGTACCACACGCAAATCCAACATTTATGTTAGTTTTTTTTATTTTACTGCCTTATTTTACCACTAATTGTACATGGACACAAAATTTGATGGACTGCATGCAATAACTGAACTGTTTTGATATTTATCTGAAAGCTTTGTATAGAAATTATTCAACAATGAGTCAAAAATGGCCTAATTTCTTTGTTAGCAGCACTTTTTGGATGTTCTGCTCAGAGCTTCATGTGTGAGTTTTGGTTTGCCTGCAGCAAACTCAGTCCATGTGTGTGGATAAAGCCATCGGTATCAGTGGTCCAAAGGATGCATTAAATAATAATAAATAAATAAACATCAATGCAAGTACAAGCTTAGGAGATGTGAGCACAATGTTTTCTTTATTTTATTTTATTTTCTTTATTGTTTTTGTCTTTTGGATCATTCCAAAGATTACAAGCAAAAATAAAACACAAATTAGTATTTATCCACCCTCCTTGATCATCATCATCATCATCATCATCTGAACAAACTTAAACAGTAGCTTCAAATAAGAAGTGATTTCAGCCATCTTATATTACAAAAACTGTTTTGTGGTGTGCAAGAATTAAAACAATTGAACATCCAGTTATCACCACTTTTAAAACTACTGTGTTATTAAATAAAAAAACAAATACAGTATTTGAAAAGAGCAAGCTCGCTTCACAGAGAGGGACAACTAAACATTTTCAACTAACTTATAGTATTTCAGTTTCAACAGTTTTCATTTTAGACCTCAGTCACCTCTTGAGACACAAAAATATTTGAATAGTTAAGACAGTATGTGCACACACTAGAAACAGTGAGAATGCTGAAATCACAGGCATGAGTCACTATAAGTAAAAAGGAAAAAAAGAAACTCGTAATGCACGAAAAGCAAGAATAAAATGTACAAAAAGACATTTGGTATGGAATAAAATATTATACCTAAACAATGAGACATAAAACATCTTTTGGTGATAAAAAAAAAAAAAAAAAACTCAAGAAAATAGGTGGTATGTCAGCCCTGCAATGTATTACTGATTTTAATTACTCCCAGTACTCACACACATTTGGTGAACTTCTCAAAAAGGGCAGTTAAAGAGCAGGGAAGGTCAGCGGCTGCTAAACTCTGCAGAAATCTCAATGTTCCCCTCAGAGAAAACTCTGAAGAACTTTCTGCAACTTGTAATTTAATACAGTAAAGCATGTGACCTCACAACTCTGTTTTGAGTCTAAGCATTTCACATAACATCGGTGCTGTTTGTATGTACAGTTATTACGCACACCTCTAACATTGTATTTTGTGACATGCCATAATAACCTTTACTTAACCTGGAAATGTTGTTTATTGTGCAAAATGTGTTATCTGACACCTCAAACTCGCAGACTATTGTGGAGAAGAGTCAGCGTGTTTAATCAGCAAGTATTTTACTGAACAATACTAAATTGACTTTTAAATAAACAAAACTCTTTTCCCACTAAAATTCAATGCTTAATTTAGTTTTTGGTTTAGATTAAACTCAACAGAACTATATGGAAATGAGCTTCCATTCATAGGCCACTTGGACAGGACACTCAAAAACCCAAACTCTTAGCAGGGTTTATACTAATTATTTCATTAACAGTTATAAATTTAGGATTTATGCTGTAACAGCTGAATCCCAATCAGTTATTTCAACATGTGGAAAATGACAAGGAAACAGTAAAACTGGTCATCTCTCCATCCTTGCACAAATGGAGTATCAGGAAAAAGGTAAAAACTTGAATTAGGACAGAGTTTCATTCTATTTATGTCATTACCTCCACCACCCCCCTACACACACACACATACCTATTTACTGGATATACATGAACATGACATGAAGTATTTGCACTTCAAAGTATTTTTCACATTTTGCAAAAAAAAAAAAAAATAATAATTTGCACAACAATTTGCACTTTAGCTCTGTTTGCCTAATATTAAAATGAGTTCCATCAACAACAACAACAACAAAAAACTACTTTACTTCAAAGTAAAGTTTGTTTATGATGCATGTCCTCATTTTGCTTGAAACAGTCATAAACATTTATAAGGCATGCATATTTGCCGTACAGCTGCTCACTGCGAAAATGCCAGTGGGAGAAAGTATTTGTAATGAGGAACCCACGTCCTCAGGATATAAACCCTCCAGCCTCAAAGACGACTTCTGAGCCATCTGCAGCAATTAATAAAGGCATCTGCATGTGTCGGTATGATTAGTTAATGTTAAAACATCTGTGTGCGATACATGGACGTTGCCTGATCTATAAAGTCCTACAGATTAACTGAGAGCAAAAACAGACTGTGGAAGAAAGGAACACTAATGGTTCCTTTGTTAAGAGCAACAACAACAAAATGTAAAGACAGCAAAAACATTTAACGTCCTTATTGTGTGCAAATAGGTGACATAAACAACTTTAAAAGGCGAATATGAAATTTGAAAATGAACATAGTCAATTATTTAGGAGAATGTTAAAATGATTGAAAGGGTGTTTTCAGTGATTTAGTTTCCATCTATAATTTTTCTATTTTCTATTTGTCGAGTTATTCCACATTTCATGCTTGAATGCAATCCTTTCCCTGTGCTGCATGTTATGTATCTTAGCAGTAGCACAATACGTCCATTCTTGAGTCATTAAAAATTCTGCAAATCTCAAACCTCATTGTCTCATTACGATTTATTCTAATGCACATTGTTAAAAACGGATGCATTTGGGTTTGTGTAAATGCCACAGTTTCAATTCCTAATTAAAACACATATTTATATCCAAGTAACTTTCGTTGGGCGTCTCTCCGTGTGGAGGGTTTCTCCGGCATCATCATACAGTCAGAACAAAGGAAATGCACGTTGTGAAAATCATGCAAATACATGCAAATTGCTGGCGGCAAGAAATAGCGGTGCATGTGGCAAGATAGGGGTTTGTTTGAGCAGAGAGAAATGCCAAAGACTTTATATGCAACACATACCAGACAATCTTTCCTTTAAAGATATACAATTTTAAATTAAACCACAGCTTTAAATATAATTATAAAATTCTCCGTAAGATGTCTGTATGTAGGTTATACCTTTTCATCCTCAGAGCTTAGTGCATCTGCAGCTTTATGTGTATTTGTGCATTTCTTTCTTTCTTTGCAATGGATAGCGTTCAGTTTTTTAAGTGATGCAACAATCCGCACAGCGATCACCGAAGACTCCAAAATGCAGATAACGCAAATATGATGCACTGCCTGCAAAAAGCCCTCAGTTAAGTGTGTGCATACACGCTGGGATGATGCAATATGGGGATAGCGCTGCAGCCTCTGGAAAATGCAGAGCAGATATTAGCGACACAGAAGATAATGAGAGTCACGCCTCAATCGCTCATCTTCTCAGTAAAAAAAAAAAAAAAAAAACTTGAGATTTATCATGAGACATTTTCATGAGTGTGATTAGACCAGGTAAAGATAACTACAATTTTATATTGTTCTATAATAAAGAATTCATGCTTGTATAATAGTTATTTATTTATTTTGTTCCAGCAGTTAAACCTAAATGTCCATGATTGCTTCAGCATCACAGAAACATCAGTAAAATTATATTCTAAAAGATTGTATTGCAAAAATATTAATAATGTAATTATTTTGTTTTAAACCTTTAAACTCAAAGAGCAGTATTTTTAAACTTTAACCACCTAATACTGTAAAGTATATTTCTTTGTATAACATGATTCATGCATGCAAATCCCCCCTGAGACAAAGAGCTGAGATTAATGTTGACATGTTTCCAATAAAACATTCAGGGAGTTTCATAGACCTGCAAAAATCTGTAACATGTTTAAAATTACACGCATAGTAAAAAAGAAATAAGCCACATTCAAATAACACCACTCATCACCTTCTTAGAGCGAGCACACACACACTGAATAAACCGCAGACACAATATGGCGGGTGAGAAAAGGGGGAGGGCGTATGCAGACAGACATTCACAATTTTGCATAATAATGTTAACATTCCTGCATGTCTAATGCAGGGGATATTTAGACAGACACAACTGGTCTGCAGGCTTTGTGCACGCACTGTGTGTGTGTGTGTCTGAGTGTGTGTGCACAGGGCTAAACTGTAGGAGGGCATAATGATGTATTAATTGTGGCTTGAACTCAGACGTGGTGCTCAGAATCCTCGCTGAGGTTACTAAGAGGCGTGTGATGTCATCATTACTCTTGCGCAGGACCACATTTTACTTTATTCTTTGTTTGATTTAAACTGTTGTTGCACCTTTTTAGGCCACAAACCTGTTGTTGGCATCTGTACAAAATACCAACCAGCTCTTTGAACCAGTAATTTGTAAAAGGTCAGTTATATTGATATAATTATTTTTGGCTTGCATGCTCAAAATAGACACATTGGTGTATTTAGGATGCCAATATATAAGGCAATAAATGTAAAACAGAAAGGGATAATGCATTTTTACAATAATGTACAGTGAATGAACGTCATCACAAGCAAAAACATATAATTATGTAGCAGGAATATGCTTTTGTTCCAACGTCCTTCCTAATGGAAATGCACAAACAGGGGAGGGAGATATGAAAATGGAGCATCAGCATCATAAAAGATGGAAACAAAGAGGGACAGACAGCACATGCTGACAAGGACAGGCAAAAGATGAAGCTCATTTTCTCGTGGGCACCCAGTGGCGTCTGCATTGCAGATCGCTGAAATCCCCCTCGAATGCGTCCATGGGCTTAAGGGGGGGTGGCGTGGGGATGGATGAACAAGGGATGGGGTTTGTGCTATGTCTGCTGTGCTGCGCTCCCCCCCCCATCTCCTTTCCACAACAAAATTTATATATTTTTTTCTGTTTCCATCAAATGTCAACTTAATTTCCTGGGTGCGATGAGGGATGTGTCCTACCCTTCGGGATGTGTGGCAAGGTGGTGGATTCTGGTGGTGTGTTGTACGTGCTGGTGTGTTTTTTTGTGTGTTTCTGAAGGGGTGAATGAAGGTGTGTGTGTATGTGTGTGGGGGGGGAGGGGGGTGGCAAGCATAGAAAGAGATGAGAGTTGATGCTGCATGTGGTTCAGTACTGTATGGGTAAATTTGTGCTCTCTGGAGAGTTCGAGTTGTGATGGAGGTGAACACATGTATGAAAAAATATGTTCTGGTTATTAAAAGATGGTTTTTACCTTGTGTTTACGGCCACACATCAATGCTTGTTTGTAATTTCATAATCAGGTCTTATGGATGTTTAGTTCAACAGAATACCAAAGAAGAGAACGAACCATCTATTTTACGTGATGTGAACGTGATTCAATACCCAGCCATTCTCTGTTGATTTAATTTTGGAGATGTTTGTATTTTATGCTGACCAAATAAGTCTAAAGGTTTATCACCATCAGATGCAGTTTATGTTGCACTATCCTGCAAATAAGCATTGTTGTTTTAGTTTATATGTCCTTTGTTTCTTTGTGCACTCTGAAGCTCTTCTGAATTCATATTTCTGTCCATCTATGTATTATCTGTACCACTTCTTCCCATTTCTCATTGCCCAAATTAATCAAGTATCCATGCTTCCTAAAAAAATCTCTTGTAGAATACCAGCTTTTTTTTTTTCAATGTTTCACTAAAGACAGTGCTTATGTTGCTGTAGCTTTTCCCCCTTTTTTTAATAGAAAGCTTGCAACAGTGCATGCTTTGACATGAAGCCTCTGGTGTTCCTGGTTGTGGTCAAATGAACAAATGATGCAGCGTGCAGTGATTATTTTGTGTCCTTACATGTATTTGTGTATGCAGGACTTTGAGGGTTTGTGTGTGGGGTGGTGGTGCTTGGACTGTGTTCTGCCTTTAGTTTACTCTTTTTGCAAAAGCCAACTGTACATCATATGTTGCATTTTTTTTTTTTTTAGATGGGTTTGCATTTGTCCGTTGTGCTAACGCTGTTGTCCCCACAAATTGCGTCCCATAACCCACCAAAAAAATCACATCAGCCTTACCTAATTATACATATTCATGATGCTGTTTTGCATAGCACCGTAGCATGTGTTTGTTAGGGTGCAAAGTAGGACGTGGTACTGTTCAGTGCATCTCTCCCACTAGCATCAGTTTGATGATAACATTGCTTTTTTATATATTTTTTAACCAAATTATTGTTTAAGGCTATTATTAAAAGCGAGTGTTCTGTATTTTTTTCTTGCATTCAGGTTCATTTTCACTGCCTGCAGCTTGCTGAACTAAAGGTTTAATAAAACATCTCAGCTTTGTCCTGTATTATGAAGGACATTTTGAAAGTAGATCAGATTTAGCTAACGATCTAGCATTGACATTTAAACTGCCTCTACTGTCTTTCCTTTTTTTCTTTTGTCTCAATATCTTTTACGCTATTTTATTGCAAATGTGATTCACTTGCGCACTGGTAATGAATACTGTATGTAAATCAGACGTAGACTGAGGCAACGGAAAACCGTTAAAGCTTTGTCGGAAAAGACAGAAGAAAGTAGATGAGTTTTTTGCAACAGGCTCAGCAGCTTATTGCAGCACTCACAAAACAGACCTAATCAGACTTGACTCAGCCGTAACAAAGATGAGAGACTACCCCGCTTGGATAAACCGCAATTGTTTTAGTCCGAGTTTCCAAACGTGTTCAACAATTGTACTATTGTCCCGCCAGCTCTCATTAAAAAACAAACCAGAGATAGAGTGAGGAGAAGTGGGGATGGGAGGTGGGTTAAAAAAAAAAAGTGCAAGGAGGAAGGCGAAGGAGAAGCAGGCAAAGGCGAGAAAGAGGAGGTTTCAAGGGAAGAGTAGGAGCAGGTGGGAACCTGGCAGGAACATGTGATGGGTTGGGTGGGAGAGAAAAACAGTAGGGCAGAGAAATTGGGAAAAGGTTCTCTGAGCCCCAATCTTTGTTCACATCTTCATTTTTTCTCCACTTATGCTTTTTTTTTCTGTTTTCCACTAACTTCTAAAACCTTCCTTCTTGTATTTTTCTCTCTTTCTGACAGTCATCTCTTCCTTTATCGTCCATCCAGACATTCACTTGATCCCTTCCCGTTTATCTTTTATTCCTTGGCTGTTTTATGCATTGGTGATGGTGAGGGATGTTTTGCCTGTCACACCATCTTTGCATCACCTTTCTCATCTGGTGCCGTACAGAGAGAGGCAGGAAGGAGGACATGAAGAAAAAGAGGTTTTGGTGATGGTGGATGGTGGAGCATTCAATGAAGACGATAGAATAGCGCAGGCTGTTATCCCAGCTTGGCCAGAGTGTCACAAGCTACCAAACAAGTGAGCAGAGCAATTCTCCTTGAAATGAAGGTTTTGTTGCATACTCAATGTCCGGTGGATGCAAAAAATATTTTATCAGTGAAAAAGAGAGCAGTGATAATTTGGAATTCCCAATACAATTACAACTTGAATTATCTCCAATGTAACATAAGTGTATGAAGGAGGAAGAAGACCAAGTCTCATACCAAAACTTGGTCTTCATCAGCTTTAACTATAAAATGATGTGACGCTGTTGAAAATCTATAGTGTCTATACACTGGCAGAAAATCTGATACTACGATGTATTTGTGAGTGACACTGACGATTGCACACTGAAACGTCACTCAAGTTCCATCAGTAAATCACACAACAGTTGGCTGAAATTCCTTCATCCTCTTCCCCTTCTTGTTTTCTTCTGTCATTTAAAAGAACAGCTTCAGAAAATGGCAGCAATCTTTATAGTGAAAAAGGCAAAGAAGTATTGCCGCCTTAACACGGGCGCAAATCGCCACAGTCTGTGACGAGCAGAGCATGCAGCTTTTGCTGAGGAACTTCGCTATGATTTCAGTCAGAGTCTGGACGTAAAGGAAATAAACAGGAATGAAGAAACAGGGAGATGAAAAAAACTTCAAAGTGAAGATGCTGGAGTTCATTTAAAATGTTATTTGAGATTAAACACAGAGAGATGGCCTCAAGTATGAGTTAAAAAAAAATGTCCTCTCACTGTTTTTACCAGAGCTTTCACTTTCTTGAGCAGATAATTTTGTAAATTGTGGGTATTTGTGTTTACATTTACATCACTATTTTGGGTCTGTAAAATCCATCTTATGGGATGCTAAATATAGTTTGTTAAACGATATATATTCTATAAGAATGGCACTCATCATGAATATGCAGCATTAGATTTTTGCTTAACTAAACAATTCATTTAAGGTCAATAATTTAGCATAACAAACATATCAGACTAGTTTTGCTTGCTCTTTTGTCAAAAAATAGTCAAGACACACATTTAACTTACAGCAAAAATGATGATAAAGTACAAACTGAAAGCTCTAAAACCATGTCTTCCTAACAAACAAACAAACATATTTTAAGTGATACAATTTAGTGGCTTATTTACTGGAATCATGTCACGTTAGTTGAACTTTATTTATTATAGTTATTAAACGCTTGAGCACTGTTGATTTTGATCTTTCAAGTTGACCTTTAACCTGGTGTCACAAATGCAAACTGGGAGCAAAAAGAATAGGGTATTAGCTTCTAGTCATGCTCATATCTAATGCTGCAAAGGGGCAAATTTGGTGAAAAAAATTGGGGTGGGAGTGGGGGTGGGGCTTTTTCATTCCTTATTTTGCCACAATTTTGTTAAAGTTAATTAGGATAAAGACACATCAACTCATTCAAAACCAAGAAGCATTAATAAAAAGTTGTTTTATTTACAGAATGCACATTGTGATGCACAACAATGTACAAAGTATCATAGTGTTTGTTGGAGGAACTGTAAAGTGGATTTAATTTCCTAAATGTAAGAAGCAGGTAGATCATGTTTGTTTGTTTTAAAATATATATGCAGTCTTCCGTCAATGAGAACTGAGCTTGGCAAAAGGGCCTTCTCCTTCTCCTACTCTGGTCCTGCTTCCTGGAATATCTTATAAAAAGATCTGAAGCTCTCGACCTTGACTTCTCTAAATGAATTGGATTAACCTGCCTAAATAAAGTTTGAATGAGTTCGCAGGTGATTAAGAAGATTTGGCAAATGCGCACCCTGGCGAACACCCGTGCGGGATAGGCACAAAAGTGTTTGAGATAGCGACCAGGCGAATAAGCTGGAGCTCCCACGGTTGGCACAGTAAGGCCAGAGCGGTGCTTTGCTGCGCGGGCCTCAATGCTGCCTGCAGCTTTAATTTATATTGTTTCTCTTACTTTTGTACTTTGTATATATTGCTTTGAACATTTACATATTTTTGTGTGAATAATTTTTAGGCCCGAGCAGCAAAGCGCTGTGAAGACCTATTGTAATCGCTCTGTTCATTAGGCCTGAGCAGCGACGTGCTGTGAAGGCCTATTGTAATCGCTCTGTTCAGGTCAGAGCTGCAACTTTTTCTGCCAAATTAATTGGCCTTTCATGGGCTTTATCATATACCAAAACTCACCAAATTTGGCGGCTGCATCAGGACTGGTGAAAATTTACGTATATTGGGGGCGTAGCAAAAATCGCAACAGAAACAGCTCAAGAAGGCCACCTAGAAATTTTCAAAGGACCCTCTGCATTAGCCTTAGTTTGTCGTAGACACATGAAATTGAGTACACATGGCCAATTCACCAATGCCCCTTATCCACAGGTCTGGTTCTTGTAGGGTCCTATTGTGCCTTGTTTAGGCCGGTTCCTGTGGGACTGCTTTATTTCTGTCTCTACAGCGCCCATTAGTTCCTCTTAAGTGGGCGAATCATTAATAGCAATGCGCCTTACCAGCTGGTGGTGCTAGTGCTACATTAATCACCTTACTAAACAACACTTTCATGTAGTAGAAGAAGAGCTGCAAAAAAAAAAAAAGCCCACACACACACAACCAAAATGGATGTTCTTGTTTCCTTTTGAACA
>JAVCKU010000002.1:956410-968281 GCA_032273985.1 Hypsolebias coamazonicus
GCTGCCATGTGGTTTCAGTTTCGAGTTACGGCCGAAAATCCGGACTTACGGCGCCATGTGGCCGGTGCTCCGAGTTATGGCAAAATCGAGGTACGAACGGTCCTTAGGTCCGGAACCCGTTTGTAAGTCGAGGACTGCCTGTACAGTAAAGATGAGCAACTATAACAAACACAAGAAGGTAACAGTTAGGGACCGTTTGCACGTCACATATTTTGAGTGAAACCACACATTTCTCTCTGCAGTTAGGCTGTTCATTTACACGACACCAGTAGACCCCCTCTTTGAATTGAGATTTTTAAACCTACCTCTCAGACTGGAGGTTTTTAGTAGACCACCAGTTGATAATGTCAACATATCCCGCAGAGGTGTTAAACCAGGCATAAATTTCACACATGCAAAGACCGACGGCATTTTCTATCAACAACAATGGCAGCGGAGTATAACATACTGCTTTCTGTGTTATGACTGACGGAATATATTTTGGGTCCCATAGTTAATCTACGTCAGAATATAACTGCTGTGACCGACATCTGTGCTGGGAAGAGACGCCAGTCAGATCCAGTTCGAAACTGCTAACGAGCCTGTTGAGGTAGGTGTATAGTTCACGCGTCGCTCTGGACTAGAACACACTAAATGAGCTAAATACTAACAGCTTAACAATAATAAACTGTGTTTCTGTTAGTGGCGGGAGATGTAATGAAGCTATCTGAGCTAAATGAAGCTATCTGGACATTATGTAATTGAAGTTATGTGATTTAAATGATGCAAAACATATTGCATGTTATCAAAGTTGAAAATTAAGATATCAGGTTTAATTTTTATTTATTTATTCAACAGCACAAACAGTATGTCACACAAAGACTGATAATTAAACTGAACACTATTAAAAGCACGTTAACCAAACTGTACTCTTTCTCTCTGTTGTCATCCTGAGTACTGGCACCATGTTGTTTATCTGGCTTGTACTGGCTGTCATGCCTTCACTTAATGTTGCTTAAAAGATTTAATGGATTGAATAAAAGACCTGAAGGGAATTATAAGTGAATAGTTGATCCAACATCTCTCTTCGACGTCCCCCTGCACCGCCAAGCTTCGGGCCAGGCCGAGGTGCAAGCTCGTTCGAAACTGGTCTGCCTCTGGTGGGAGGACAGCTTATCCACGCAGGAAAAATAAAAACTTGGTTGTTGTGTAACAAAAGAAGACGAAACATTTCTCCCTTAAAGAAACTGGTCCAGATGAAATTATTTAACCTTCTTTTGTTATCTACCTGGATGATTGAGCCTACAAACCTTTTTCTGAACCGTTGTCGTGTACCCAAAATAAACACAAGCTAACATTATTAAGAACATTGTTGATTTACCTGCTGTAAATTGGCTTGATTACTGATTACACTGGAGTAGAAAGTCAGACATCATTCTCATCAGTTCTGATTCGCTCAGCAACCGGTGTGGAGCTGTTAGATGAAGCAGTCCCGATTGGTGTCAAATCTGTCGACTCATACCCAAAATCCAGCTTTATCCAGTTATGTTGTTAGCTGGGTTTTAAGCCCAGAGGAAGGACCTTAAAGACGACTGTCCCAGGCAGGGCACATGCACATTAGGTGAATGTACAAAATTCACAGCGCCAACTACTGACCTGGCATGGTAACTACAGGGGATTTTGGGGGGGTGGGGGGGCTGTTGCTGCAGTTCAATGTAAACACCAAAAATGTTCCATGTCAACACAGATCTTTTCCTCGAATCAACATCCGATAAAACCTACATTTCCCCCCGCCATGTCTGTGTCAATAGGCCTTAAACATTCTGAGGACATCACAGTGATTTGACAAAAACAGAAAGAAAAAAAAAAGATTGTGGATCCAGACCAAAAGCAAACTGATTAGCCTGTGAATCCCAAAGGTAAGAAAACAAATCAAATATGCATCTTAGAATCTAAATGTAAAATGCATATCCTGTGTCAAAATACTTGGTTTCAATTAAACTACCAACAACTGCATGCATCAAATCTGCACAGATTTTCCAGGATAAAAAAACATACCGTACACATGATATTTGTATATATCTGACGGGTCATATTTCCATGGACCTTGATTAAAACTATAAACTGTATAAAGGAGGTTTTTTTTTTGTATTAAACAGATTTTCCACTAATAAAATTCTACATTTGTTTAAAATGTTTAACAATCTATAATATGTATATGTATATTGGTTACTCTTGACCAAATGAATGTAAAGTAAGTGGTATAAAAGAACATATATGGCACAGCTTATTAAAATCAAAATGCACAAGACTAGTTTTCAATCAAATATTTTTTATAATACCAAAATGTATTACAAATAAGTTAATCTGTTAGTGATTAAAAGCAAATATAGAGTTCAAATAATAACAAAAAAAATGTATGAGTATATGAGTAAATGGATAAATAAGAAACATTATTTTTAGCACTAAAATGAGGATAAATGTGCATTATACAAGTACAGACACTGTAACTTATTCTGTCAATCCAATTAAAGATAATTCAAAATCCTGGGACTTGACAAACAACACTGGCTGCTTCTGAGAATCCTGCTAGGGGCCACAATGAATGGCTCAGACATTTTTGAAAACAGGATACAGAAGAGAAAAGGCATGACAATGTGAGTATTGAAAGAGCATTACAAGACATTTTATAACACATTGAAAATGCATGAAATCTACAGGCTGAACTCATAAATGCACAACTTATCAATGCAAGTTTTACTCCAATAAAAGTTAGATTGAACCCACTACTAACCAATGTCTATTACTGCAATAGCTAGGAAACTAAGAAGTGTTTGTAGGGCAAAGTGCAAACAAAGACCAACACTGCTTGTACCAGAAAAATCTTGACTGGGGAAAAAAACTATGCAACATGTGGTCCATGTACTGGACTTTCAGATTCATACTCAAGAAAGAGAAGTTAGGTGGTGTTGGTCCAAAATTACCAATATGGTCACAGCAATGTTTCCACAGCCAACTCATAAATCTGATAAACTCATTCACACAACTGCTGATCTTCAAATCCAACTTTTCTTTCCCCTTTTTCCTTCCTTTTAGCACCACCTCCTTAGGGAAGCCCTTTATGACTTAAACCCTTCTAATCTTCGTGGAAACTCAAAACCAGCCACTTATTTCCCAATATGCTGTTTGTTTAGGTTCTGGCACAGAGCCATATGTTTCAGCAAGAGCACACACAGTTGAGCCTAAACAACAAGACCCTGAAAAACATCCACAGAGTGAAACTTTAATAAAGATACTGCACTGACTCTTTAAGACATCATTTTGTGCAGATCTTGGGTAGAATGTTGTTGTGGCAGCTACTATCACTATCAATTCACAGCTAGGGTCCTTTCTTAGTTTGAATGCTCTACACGTGTTTTTTGGGTAAACCAGTTTCCTTCCAAAGTCCTCTGCAGCTTAAAAAGCATAGACGAGTTAGGTTAGCTGATGACTGAGCTGAGCCTGTCAACCTGTGTACCCTGTCCTTGCCCATTCACTACTGGGCGTTTGGATAGAGATGCTACTGCAGCTGTTATTTCCTCCAATACAAGTTGCTACTCTACTAAATGGTGCATGCACAAGAGTATTTATTTATTTTTACAATATTTGTGCCAAGACCTGTGTTGTTATTAAAATAAATAAATAAATAAATAAATAAATAAATAAATAAATAAATAAAGTAAATAAATCGACTAACTTTTTGCTTGGTCTATTACTACATTTAAAACCAATTTTTTTTATTTAAATATGCTTTAAAAACTGTTCAATCCGAGATATTTTGATTTTATAACCATTAAATTCAATGAATATGGCTAATTCACTCAAACGCCGAAAACTATGCTGACTAGACTGCTTTTTTGGTCCTCAGGGGAATTGAGAATTTTACTTCTATCAAGCTTCATGAGACCAAAACAGTATATTTAAGAGGGTCCTTGTTGTGTCCTGTTGTCTGCTAATGACAACAGGAGATAAAGTACTATGTACAGTATGTCATTTTTTCTATACGCAACAGGATAAGAAAAAAAAAAAGAGGGCAAAGCACACATAGTACTTACAATATGTTTTTACAACTGATATCAGGAATGATAGATGCTAGACAATAGTTCAAATGTTGATTAGGTTAAAGTTATTTAAGCCAAAGAAGGGCAGTGACAACAAACATCACAAAGAGGTCAAAGTGTAAAAACAAAACACATTTTGTCCAATGTGACTTCCTCATTACTGCCACCAGCTAAAGTTGTTTACCCTATTATTAAAACAGTACCACCTGATAGCAACATGCTACAAAAACTAAAATATGAAAGCAGAGCAGAGCAAACAGAACTACTGGTACACTGGAAGCATGTGCTTGGCAATGGAGGGGACTTAAATAAATGTACATCACAATATTATAGTTAACAGTGATAATTGCAATTCTAATGCACAAGACCACAACTGTCTAACTTTTAATGGGAGTTGGCAGTAGGTATCAAATCTCTCCAGTTTTAGCTGCTCTCCACTGGCTCCCTGTCAAATTCAGAATAGAATTCAAAATATTACTTTCAACCTACAAAGCTCTCGACAATTTAGCTCTGTCTTATTAAAGTTCAAGTCACCTTTATTGTCATTTCCATCACATATGCATAAGATGGAACAAATTTATGTACACAGGGTCCCAGTTATACCCCAAGATATAAAACATAAAAGAAAGAAAGAGTACATAAGGATCTAAGATACGCTAAACAAAAGCCAAATTGTACGCTAAAAGATCTAAGATATACACTAAGCACTAATAATGTAAAACAATATGGCTTAACAACAGCAGCAGCAGATAGGTATGACTGAATACAGCTGCATGAAATAATCAGCAGCATGAGATCTGCAACATGGATAATCAGCTGCACAGATAAGTCACATATCACCAATTTAGTCTCAGTCTAGTGGTTCTACACTTGATGAACTGCAACCTTATAATACAGATGTTATTGTTCCTTACTTTCCTAATAGAGCACTTCACTCTCAGACTGCATGTTTTTTGTGGTTCCTTGAGTTTCCAAAAGTAGAAAGGGAGACAGAGCTTTCAGTTATCAGGCTCCTTTCTTGAGGAACCAACTTCCAGTTTCTGTCCGTGAGGCTGACACATTGTCTACTTTTAAGACTAGGCTTAAGTCTTTCCTTTTTGACAAATCCTAGTTAGGGCCGGCTTGGGTTTCCTGAGCTATCCCTTAGATATGCTGCTATAGGCTTCGATTGCAGGAGGAAAAATTTACCGCATTTCTTCGCTCTGCTCCTGTCTTTACTTACTTTACTCTACCTGTTTGTAATTATTTCTATCCTTATGTGTTTTATGTCTTTAATCCAATAGAAAGTACACCTGGACCTGTTGTTGTTTGGTTTTCCTTCATGTCCTTTCAAATCCCAGCTGGTCGAAGCAGATGGACGCTCATCCTGAGCTTGGTTCTGTGGAGATTTCTTCCTGTTAAAACGAGTTTTTCCTTTCCACTGTTGTCTTTGTGCTTGCTCAAGATGGGAGCCTGCGATAAAGTGAAGATTCAACACAATCTGCTGGCTTTCTTGGATGGATAACAGTGTTTCCCCTACATAACTTGCCATGGCAGGGCGCTCATCTCATCCGTGAGTTTTCTCGGAGGGGGGGACGGACGGAGATGGACAGAGACTCATCCTGAGCTGCGCAGCACTTATACTGACAGATTTGGGGATGGGGGCAGAGACAAAGCCGCCTGCAGTTTTGGAGCAGGGCAGAGGAGAGAGACAAACATCACAGCCACATTGCCTGTACAGTTTTTTTTTCTTTTGGGTGGGGGAGGGTGAGACAGACAAGCGTGAGCCGTGACAGTTTTCAAGTGTGTTTGTGTGTGTGTGTATCAGCGTGAGTGTTCAACATGAGGGAAGAGGCTGCTTTTAGGTTTTCAGCTAGTGCACCTGCATTGCGAGCTGCTAGTTTGGCGTCAGTGCCGACAGGTGGTTGGAGCGTTGGGTAGGCGGGGCGCTCGGTTCTGTTGACCGGGCAGGGCGCCCGGCATTTGTAATGGTAGGGGAAACACTGGATAACTTTTACTAATTGGCTTTTATAATGTAGGTGAATGTTTTTGTTCAGTGTCTGAGGCAACTTCCCATACCATACCATTTTATTTATAAAGCACTTAAAACAGTGACAAGGCCAACCAACGTGCTGTACAAACAAACAAACAACAGGCAACACATAGACAACATACACAATGAAGTTAAAAAAAAACTGAATATAGACATAAAATCATTGCAGATAATAAATATAACGACCAAGCACAGATCATCTGGTGTTGAAAGCAACGGAATAGTAGTGGGTCTTAAAGCCATCCGGTCCCTGATATCAGCCAGGCAGTCAAGCAGAGGTTGAATAGAGCATTCATTGTGTCATAGGGGGAAGTAAATTTTGACAGTCATAGGCATAGAAGTGAAAAGGTATGTTGTGTTTCCAGAAAATAGCACCAAGTGGCAACTTCTGTTGTGACTTGGCGCTTTATAAATAAAATGAATTGGATTACCGTAACTTTTAATTGAGGGTTTGCTGATAGAACAGCAAAGGCAAAACAATGCAGGTCTGAATTTAAAACATAAAACAAAGAAAAACAGACATTTTGTCACAATCTGTCAACACATCCACACCCTTCTGTTTAATGCAGAAGATTTTCAGTTTTTATGAAAGCCTTTAATGTATGCAATGCATACTCTGTCAATACTCCACAGATCTTCATAACAAACAAAAAGAAAACAATTGTACTTGGTGCATTACTTTCCATCCCAAAAAAAGTAAATACAAAAATATCACAATAATACAAACAAGAAGTTTGTATAGTTTCAGTGCCTCATTGAAATTGATTAAGTACAGCAAAAAAAAAAAAAAATAATAATAATTCTTACTGCAGTGCTGTGTAGTTACATTTGTTGGTCATCATTGGAAATTGACTACAATTCCCTCATTTCAAAACTAAAAAAGTAAAATCAATTACTTTATTGAAAAAGTTGCAAGCCAATAAACTGAAATGCTAGTGCTAGCTCAAATAACTACTGTGTGTGTGGAGAAATATGGTTTTGAATGCAGTTTGCATTGTACTGTATTTTAAAATTTTCATTACCAGGAAAAAGCAAAACACCTTCCCAGTAATGTGACAGGGAGATATAAAGCAGCTTCTAAAATAAAAGCTGAATCCACAGTACAAGCACAGCCACTTCCATATCTCACAGTAAGAGTTGAAAATGACAAAGCTCAGCAGTTCTTTAATGAGACTGAAACAAATGTGGCAAGTTAAATTATTTCTACACTAGCACATTCATGGGCTTTGACATGTGCTTGTTTTCGTACCTTACAATTTTATAAAATTACCTACACTTACGTAACATGTACAGACTGCTGCACTCAAATCAAACTGTTTCACAAATACTTAGTCATACAAGTTTATTTTCATTAAAAAAAAAACTTCAATAAAATGTATGTTGTGTGAAGACTGAAAAGAGGATGTTAATAAACAGTGATGCGACATTTTTCTTAGAAATTATTTCTACTTCTCCTTTGATGCATGATAACGCACAAAAAACATGAAAATTGAATAACTTGGGTTATGCTACAAAACTAAGGTAGTGCTAAAATCAAGCAAAACAGTAATAAATATGACAGAATGTGTGTTCATCCACTGAATGCTGGGTATATTTATGCAAGTATTCTTGGTGCTTGTGCTAAGTTGAAGTCCATAATGAAGGCATGATAGAACAGGTTGTTGATATAACAGAGGCAGCAGAAGAGGATAAAGACCTTGATGACATGCACTGACTACACTGATTAAAATGTACGTCACTGGTGGCTTTTCAATTGACATGTTCACCTGTGCTCTGCTAATTAATAGGAATTTTGACGTTCAGCTTGATCAATAAATAGCAGATGAGGAATGTGTAAATATTATATTTACCGTAATCAATTTCAGATTTAGGATACCAACATAAATATACACTCACAGTACAAAAATCAATTTTGTGAATATATCCTACATCACTCACTGTGATTCAGCATACTGATATTTATCCTGAATTAAATAATTTTGTTGATTTTGCTGGGACACAACATTACAGCTCATCGCATTCTAGGTACAATAACAACTAGTCATCCACTCATTCACTGACTCACTAATTAATAGTGGAGTTAGTGAGAATTTCATTACTGCCACGTGTTAGAAAACAAAACACTGCAGTTAGAGAATGTGTATCTTCGGACAGAAGACATGCATTATACAATAAACATGAAAAAAGGGGAATAAGTACCAGCAGTTTTTATTGTGACAACTTGTCAAAACGGACAAGGTCTTTTCTCGCTAAAAATTAGGATTTTTTAAACAGTTTGGATTTATGAAATCCAAAACAAAATGAAATTGGGAATTACTGGTATCAATATGCACAGCTACAGACAAAATACTCATTGGTAGCTACATGTAGCCTTTTGGTAGCTATGCTGCAATTTGATGCTACTGGAGACTACATTTAATGATGTCTAACACTGTAAAACCCAATCTGGGGTTTTTAGATGGACCATATATGTACTGGGTCTTGATCAAAGTGTTTTATGATTGATTAAGCCACTGCTACAATTCTTTGAAAGAAAAGTAATAAGCACATGGCTAATTGTAAAATGAAAGCATATGCAAACTATGAAAACTGTTTCCAAACCTCTGTGGTTACTTCCATGTCACTAACAAAATTACACCGAGCACATATTTTCCTTGAACTGCAAATCACTGATGTTCACTGAATAAGTGGGATCCGATGGGGCACAAAACAGTAGCATGTTCCATTCCTCTACTGAATGTAAATAAGGAACACAATGCTTTGTTTAATACCATTACACAACTATTACCATTTGAATTAGGTTTATTTTTGAGATGCTTTCCATATTGTTTTTGCCATCCCCTGTTAAAAGTTCAAAACTAAAAGTAAACTAAGAGTGGCCTTGAGAAAAATATTTCCTTCATTTTGTTTTCACTGTAACTTTTAACCCTACCCTAAATCTTGTTGCACTTTGCATCTCTATAAAAAGAACTGTAAAAACAGCTTATCTGGAAATTCATTTAACTTAAAATCATTGTTTATTTTTGTGTGAAAGATATGAAAAATAAAACCCTTGCTGCAAATTTTTGATTTGCAAATAAACTACTTGACTTTTTTAAATGCTTTTTGTGACCACGTTGATTAAAAGTATCTTGACGAGACCAAAAGGTCCTTTTGCTTACTACACTGTAAAAGCAAAGAAAAAAGCAAATCATCTAACATTTTAGTTGATATTTTTTAAGTGCTGTGCGGTGAAAATAGTCCATGTTTAGTTCTAACATAGTGTTAATTGTAAAATGAATTAAAGTAAACAAATGTTCAATTTGTCTAGTAACATTTGGAGACAAGAGTTTTAAAAGAAAAAAATGCATTTAATATTTGGATATGTTAAAAAAATACTTTACCTTTTCTCTCGACATTTGAGCTTTATTTAAATTAGGTATGAACTATGAAACTTATTTTGGATTTTTAAAGTAATGTTGCATCGTCAAATTTTAACCTCTGCAGCTAGTTTGAGTGGTTTTTAATTTTCCAGAAGAGATCCAAAAGTTGCTCAGTAGTAAAGATGGAAATTGTTTTATCTGCACAGCTAGAGTTTAAAACTTGTGCTGGTAAAGGTTTGGGGGCTTTTAAAATACATTTCAACTGAGAAAAATGTTACACTTACTGGTTGGAGGGAGGCGCAGAGAGGGGAAACTCCATGTCGTCGTCGTCCTGTTCCGGCCAATCCGGTACCTCGGTGTCTTCCTGGGTGCCGCCGGGACCCCCGCAGCCTAAAGAGGCAGGAGGTGGTGGTGGCAGTGGAGGGAAGACACTGGGGTCATCCGGGCCCGTTGATGTGGGTGAAATTTGACCAGTTGGACCCTCCGACGTGGGAGAGTAGCACATGCCGCCCGCAGTCCCTGAGTTTGTTCCTTGAAAACCAGACTGTTCACCTCCTGTTCCACCACTCCCGGTGGCGGACAGCGCTGGTCCCGTCATATCCCCGCCAGGCAGGGGATAGACCATGCTCATGTCGGGGAGGGAGTCCGGAGATGTATTTGAATGCTGTCGGACGGCTGCTGGTGCTGGCCCTTTTCCCATATCGGTGACTCGCACTCTGCTCGGCTTGGGATAGTAAGGAAAAGGGGCCGTCTCAGGGCCTCCTCCGCCTACCACCCCTGTACCCGTCGTGACCGAACCCGTCTCTTCGCTGCTGACCTCTGCAGCCATCATGTTTGAAAAATACGCAGAGGGGAAAAAGTCCAGAAGGGAACTTGCCCTTCCCCTCTGTTCCCAAAAATATTCTTCAGCGTTTGGGCTTCGGAGAAGCAACACAAAAAGTTTCTCGAATCACGTTCAGCTAGCAAGCTAGCGTTAGCCAACAGCTAACTTAGCTTACTTAGCTTTTACAAGGCGTTCGTTCGCTACAAGACAGGCGAGCTAACACCTAGCAGCCTCGACACACTTGATGAGCTCTTTCTGGCTATGTCTTCATTGTTCCCTGGGTTTAAAGTTCACACAAATTAAAACATGCGCAATATATTCAAAATGAGTTGTTTAATTTTCGTTCGCACCTCACCCTCGAAACTAGGCAGCCCACTTATCCGAGGAGTGTTGTTTTATTGTCACTGTAGAGTGTAATCCCCGTCTCTCTTTTTTTTCCAGTGTTGTTGTTTTCTTTCGTTCTGAGTTCGGTTCCGTCTCAACAAGTCGAAGAAACCACAAACAATCCAGCCTTGTCATCTGTATCCGCGGAACAACGGGTCCTTCTACGATAACAACCCTTTAATAAAGAAAATTTTGTTTTCCGGAGATTACAGACTAAAGTTCGCTTGCAATTTCTAGTTTTCGTAGCTGGTTGCTTCTTGTCCGCTCACTTCTGCGCCGCTTTTTCCTCCCTCCTCTCTCTGCTCCTCTTCCCTCTGCAAATCACTGACCAGACACTGCTAATGGAGCGCAGAGCGGACAGCTTCAATCCATGACATCTTCACTCGTTCCTTCTTTCTTGACAAGTACTGTATCTTGAAAACATGAAGTTGAAAATCCACCCAGTTTTCAGTCTACTCCAGTTACTCCCTGGTCCAGCTAAGTTTTCAGAGGGGAAAAACTGCTTCTCACAGCAGCGTGGTAACAGCAATAAGATAATACACAGGTTGTTCCAAGATGGCATCGCTTCTCGTCCATATATAACATCTTATTGGAGCTGTTATATCTCAGAAATCAACTGGAAGACAGTATGGATGACACCCCCCACACACAATACATATTTAATTCGTAAATAAGCTGAAGGAAGTGTCATTCAAAATTCTTCATAATATTTACCCCACTAAATATTATATGATAAAATTTTAAAGTTACATCAATGTTGATTGCAGTTTTTGTGGTGGCCTTCCAGAAACTGTGACACATCTTTTTTGGCACTGCCCTTTCACACGCATGTTTTGGAAGAAGTCTAGCAGGTTTATTAATAACCATATTTTAAGGAATTTTTCCTTACATTGGGAAAATGTTTTATTTTGTCTTTCAAGATTCTCCAGAAAGGATGCTAAATGTTTTTTTATAATAAACTTGCTAATTCTGATGGCCAAATTTTTCATTCATAAATGTTAATTTACTAACAAAACGCCATGCTTTCTTCATTTTATTAAGAACATGGAACTATATGTAAAGTTAACAACAGACTCTACCAACAAAAAGGCCCTTAGGACAATTTCTATTTGTAAATATTTGTTTAAAAATCACACCCCTGGTTGTTTGTTCATATAAGTGTTCCGTTCGTCTGTATACTCCATTCTTTTG
>JAVCKU010000002.1:997031-1007441 GCA_032273985.1 Hypsolebias coamazonicus
TCAGCTCAGTCTCATAAATAGCACATTCTCATAGTGGATCAACCAGTTTGCTGCTGGCAGCCAAAACCAGCTGCTCACATGATCAAGGAGGACTCATATGGATCGCTAGCAATGGATCGTTAGCACTCTGATGGTTGCTTAATCACAGGGGGCTGAGTGATACTAGCAATAACAGCATTTTAAGGCCCTGTTTACACAGACACGGTGGGGGAAAACATAGTTTTTTTTTCGTATGTTATTTAGAGGAAAAGATCTGCTTTGACACGGACGAATTCTGTGTTTACGGTACATGCATCCGCAGGAATCCCTGCTCCCAAATTTGCTGTAATTACCACGCCGGGTCTTTAGTTGGTGCTGTGAATTGTGTACCTTCACCTAATGTGCATGCATGCTGCCTCGGTCTGCTTTCCTCTGGGCTAAAGCTAACAACAACTTAACAAGTTAAAGCTGAATTTTGGATAAGAGTCGACAGATTTGATGCCAGCCAAGCGGGACCCGCTTCATTTAACAAGTTCCACACCAGTCGCTGAGTGGCCCAGAACCGAGTCAACGAGGATGATGTCGGACTTTAGTCCGTGATAATCAGCTTATTTACAGCAGGTAAATCAACATTCTTAATGTTTGCTTGTGTTTACTTCGATCACACAAAACCAACAGAGTTTTTTTTTTTTTTTTTTTTCCTGCGAGGTCGAGAAGCTGTCCTTCAACCAGGCGGACCAGTTCATCCCACTGACCAACAATATGCATATTAGGTTTATTAGTAACTCCAAACGTTCTGTAGGTGTGGGTGAGAATCTTTTGTCTATTTGTGGCTCTGTAATGGACTGGAGACCTGCTAGAGGTGTAGTCCGCCTCTAGCACAATGATTGCTTGAAATAAGCATTGGTTCCCCCGCAACATGGAATGGAAAAGCAGATATAGAAAAAGGATGGATGGAGATTTGTTTCAACACACATGCAAGGACTGTGACTCAGAGCAGTGCTCAGATCAGAGTATTGGCATCTTGATCTTTCCTCCCTTGGAGTGTCCTTGGGTTAGAATCTGAACCCTTTGTTGCCTGTGATATGTTAATCTGTGTCACTGAGAAAAGTTATTATGCATGACTAATACAAAAGTGCTAAAACTCACATTTTTAAATGTATGTGAATATATAATCTAAATGCTTCATTAAGTTGACTGTGGTCTGCAGTAACTAATAACGATGTAATAACAATTTCAGACAAATCTGAGTCTAATTGAGTACATTGACAAATCATGGATTAATATGTGCAGTCACATGTGACATCACAAGATCTTGTACACTGTGGTTGTGCTCAGCAGTTTTTTGGAACGAGACTCAGCTACAGCATTTGTATTTATTTCAACATATGTTAAAAACTGTATTATATCCATTTTTTCTAGTGGGTAAAAAGCTGTGGTGGCGGGTTGCATCCAAATATTAATAAGTTGTAGATGTGCATTCATTTATTACTTTCTGAGCATTTCCATGTAGTGGTGGAATGCCTTTCAGATGCTACCTTATCTTGAGCTTAATATCCGTAAAACTGAAAGAGATATAACTATGTATTGGTTCACAAGATATTTTGTTAACAGAGACAAAAAAAAAACACACATTATTACTGCTTTTCTTGGGCGGCAGGCGATAACAATCACATGGATCAGGAAACTGCTACACAGTGTGGTTAGCTAAATAGCACACTGTGTTTATCATTCCCTTCTACCTAAAATATGTGCTGCCTGATTTGTTACTTTTCTAAACGAGGAAGAAAATGTTTACCACCTCCCATCACACCTGCGGCTGATTCCAATGTGATTTTCTGAAATGGAGATTGGCTTAGCATGACTGTCTGAAGTGTGTTTTGTAGCAGCCCCCTCAAAATGATTGCATAATCAGACAACACACAGTAGGAGAGTCCTCACAAGCTTTTAGCCGCGGAAAGAGTGCGTTCCTTGTCTATAAACTTCAGTAAAAGCTTGATCTATTGACTGATTCTTTCATGCTTAAGCAAAAAAGAAACCTGAGAACAATGAAGACTGCTTGCAGCACTACAGCACATCCTGTGTTTGATTTGTACGTTTCAGCTGCAGGATAGGTTCAGCCTTTTGAACAGGATTGTCACAATACTAGAATTTCAGTCAGTGTCAAAGATGTCTTTTAGCATTGCTTAAATCTTCCTACTGCAACACTGATGTTCGTTGCCATCTTCATATACAAACAATTGGTTTAGTAATAAACAATTTACCAAAATTGTCTCACCTTTTAATTTCAAGAAAAATAAAAACCCATACAGGCCTAGCATTGCTTGAAGGAACACATTTAGTCTACCACCTGCTACATTTTATAAATATTTAAATATAACAAACTAAATATGTTTATTACAATGTTTCTCTTCAGTATTTAACGTTTGAGCATCAGACTCATTTGTTTGTTTGCCATTCTGCCAAGTTAGTTGTCTGCTTACACATCTGCTTTTGTGATCACATCTGTGCACAACCAAGTGTATTTCTACAAAACGTCAGGGCCCCTTTGATAAATCTGACTGAATCCAGAATAAAAGTTGTGTCTCGTGCTTTTTAGGCCAATGCAACATTATTACCCAAACAACAATTTATTTTAATTTGTATTGATTTGTTTTTATTATAATTATAATAATAATAAAATAATAACAACAACAACAACAACAATAATAATAATAATAATAATAATAATAATAATTATTATTATTATTATTATTATTATTAATAGTATTTAGTGCCTAAAATATTATGGCACTTTGTACAACAACTGCCATTTGTTTAATGATGAAGTTTCTATATGTGTTAAAATATTTTGGAGACATATAGGATTTATGTTTTTGTTTCACCTCCTTTTATCTGCAAATCAAATCACTGGATTGCTTTAAACAGTCTGAGTTAGTCTAATAGCAAAGTTAAAACAGGTCCTCTGGACAGATTCAAAAATGGAAAATAATAATAAAAAAGTTTTTTGTTAATTGTTGAAACCTTGAAACATTGTGAAAAGTCTGAGTTCTGCTTGCAGCTACTTCAATATATGATGATGGATATGATGACCCCAGACCCAAGTATGCCTCTACTTGTACTGAATTCAACAATTATTTATTTATTATTATTATTGTTATTGTTATTATTATTATTATTATTATTATTATTATTATTATTATTATTATTATTATTGAATTATGTATTTTTTTGTTTAACTCAAAGGGAGCCAGCTAGTTGTAGTCAGCAAACAACCAATTATTCTAATAGAAAATCAGATCGGGCACTAAATCTCACGTTTAATTACAGAAATATAGCTCCAAAATGATTTTAAATTATGAAAGTTGTTCACAAGCTCAAAATGTTTGATGCAAAAGCTCAACAAATCTTTAACTATGTCAAACTGGTTTTAGTTTACTAACCATTGTACTTTGTAGAACACTTACCATAGAATGATCAAAAAGCAGCCAATTATTTACAATTACCAAACTGATGATGAATGTATATTTTATTATTAGAAGAAAAATAATTGGTGTACTGTATGTAACATTATGACTTTCCCAACACTGACTGATTACATGGCAATCAGAAAAGCATATTGTGTCACTATAACTAGATAAAGTTCAGCACTCTTTCTTTAAAGATTTAAAATTTAAAGAGCTAAAAGCAACTGACCTCCAGATCGAGTGGAAAGGGGAAAACATAACAGATAACCACCGCTGTTTATCTCCACTGCCTTTATGGAGTGTGTTTCAGTTTGAATTTTTTTTTTTTTTTTTTTTACTTAAAGGCTAGGTGTGATCAGCAAACATCCAATTACTGTATTCTGATAGAAAATCAGAGCTCTGGCACTACATATCCTGCATGCATCCATGTTTAATTAAAATAATAATAATAATAATAATAATAATAATAATTATTATTATTATTATTATATTATTATTATTATTGCAGGCATAGGTATTGTTAAATTAGCCATTTCTATTTTAGGTCTTTATTATAAACTTACCTGAAAAAGTTTAAAGCTTGGAACAGATGTACTGACTGATGTTTAAAACTTCTTTGATTACCAATGCTGCTACCTTCTATTAAATAATTCTAATGTGGGCCAATTGGTGTTTTAAAAGATGATTAGCTCATAAATGGCTGATATTGACTGTTGTATTCTATGAAGACTAGGTTCCTGAATTATTGTCAAGATACGACATTATACAAAAGTGTAGTAAAAGTTGAATAAATACAGAAAATATTTAGAAACAATTATATTTGTGTGCAGTGTTTTGACTTGACAATTTGCATCAGTTAAAAAAAATAAATGCTTTAGTTTTTTTTAATATTCATTCAACCTTTATTTAGACAGGTTAATCCAAAGGTCATATTCATACCGACTTTCTCTGTGCCAAATGCATGAGTGTCAAAGTACAAAATGTAATTGTGGATTATTACGATTTACATAATGTACGTCATTTTTCTTGTTCCTGTTTATTTATACAATTCTAGCCTAAAAAGCACATTTAGCACAATTCAATATTTATATTAACAGGTGGCCTGAGGTTTTTCCACAGGTTTTTACTGCAAATGCAGAGCATCACGTCTCATATCTTGATTGGTATGGAAAATGAGGCATGTAATAGCAGGTGGTCCACCCCGTCAAATCATCGATGGTCGGATGATCTAAATGTCCTTGATCTGTCTCTGACTGTCCACTGACACCTGGTTGATAAATGTTGGCATCGTTCCAGTCACCGCTGTGGCTGGTTTTGGTCTGATGGGCACAAACAGCGGATGGTCTCATCTCTTTGTGTTAGTTCTCTTTTTTTATTTGACATTTTACAAAGGCTAAGGACTGATTTATAGATTTTTCTTTCCTTTTTTGGTCACATTTAAAAAAAAATCTCTATTGTCAGATAATTGGCTAAAAAATGTAAAAGCTGAAATCAAATTAGAAATAAAAAATAGATGTGGAAGATCATGCATATGTACAGTGAAAAACCTTTTAAAAAAAGTAAAAAATAAAAAAGCAAGATAATATTTCTATAGATAAAAAGACTAGAGAAGTGCTCCTTTCTCTTTTGTTTCTCACGCTGTTACTTACATCACCTTCATGCATTATTTAATAACCACATTCTTTCTTCTTCTTCATCTTTCAGCTGCTCCCTTCTTCAGGGGTCGCCACAGCAAACTAAGTCGCACGAAGACGTGGCAATTATTTTTATGGATGTTCTTCCTGATGCAACCACAGACCACCAAGCTACCACAGCCTTTTGTGTGGAGCAGAGAGCTTCTATCTAGGGTGCCTGGAGGAGCAGATGGTGGGGGTTAAGGGCCTTGCTCAAGGACCCCGAGTGGGGCAAATGAGGATGGAAGCAGGTGTGAGTGCTTCACCTATCCCAACCAACGTTTTGATGTTGTCAGTCCGAGGAGTTGAATCGGAGACCTTCTGATCACAGGCTCGCATTCGCTACCCTTTTCTACCCCCATTTAATAGCCACATTGTTTTGTGAAATTTATGCATTTGAATCGTCTGAATGCCGTGTTCTGTTATGAAAAGGCTAGAAAATAATCACAAAGTGAATTTCAATAGAATTCCACCCCGCAAAAAAAAAAAAAAAATCTCTTTGAGTTCCTATTTGAAGTCCACTTTGGGGATACTTTAAAAAGAGCCTTTTGAATGACTGAAGAGGGAATTAAAAATCTCTAATGCTTGCATCATTTCAACTAGTGATGTTTTTGATAAATTAAAGATTTTCAGCAATATTTCTGATTGTTCTTTAAATTCTTTAGTGCTATAAAAAGTGGAAAATGCTCTGCAGAATATGACCTCAACGTGATAACATAACTAAGTGAAATGTGTGTGTGTTTGATGGACTTGTTCAGTGCTGCTATCATACTCAGCTGAGCATAATTCTGTTCAAAGTCAATGTCATCTTAGGCCTGTCAGCTGACGCTGTAATTCAGACTGGTGGTGGTGTGGCTTTGACTTTGTCTGCTATGATGCTGGCAGCAAGCTGATTACTTACGAACATTCATCAGTGCGGGGGCATCACCTGGCCTGCTGCCACCTGTCTGCACTCTCATTGTCACCTCAATCTGTTAAAAGGCATTGAGGAATTGGGAATCATTCTGGGACCTGATGGCCATGACAAACAGTGTCATCAGACCCTTCTATAAATATTGATGTTATCTCAGGCTCGTGGTATGAAGCTGGAGGCGCAGTCCAGATATCCATCCTGCTTCACGTTGCCAGAGTCATCTATCCTTGTTCTACAACAACAGCTGTTTTTGTGAACGGTCCTAATTTCTTGCTTTTGACTTTCTCTGGTTTACAAGAAAAACTGCTTTATTTACACCATCTACCTTAATCTGCAGCAGTTTAAGACTCTTTACATGGGAAAATGTGAAACATGATGTCAACACAAATACTCAAGATGTGCATTTAGTCATTTTTTTTGTAGCTCATGGGAAAACAAACAAAATAATTCAACTCATATTCATCTAAAGCAGGGGTGTCCAATCGTTTTCCCTGAGAGGGCCAAATTTAAAATCTATCAGAGGACTTGGGCCACATGCAATGATATAATGCATAAAATGCAAATACATCTTCAAGTAAGTAAATCTGCAAAAAGAAAAGCTTTGCAGAGAGTGGTGAAGGCTGCACAGAAGTCTGCTGAAGTCAGCCTTCCCACCATCACAGACATCTACACCTCCAGATGCAGGAAGAGGGCCACCTGCATCATGAAGGACCCACTCACCCAGCACACACACTTTTTGCCCCGCTCCTCTCAGGAAGGAGGTTGAGGAGCATGAAGTGTAGAACCACTAGACTGAGGAACAGCTTCGACCCTGAAGTTGTTAGACTCATGAATATCTAACCAGAATAATCACTGGGAAAAATAACATCATGTTGCTGCTGATCAGTTTCATGTTGCTGTGTTCATTCGTGCTCATCTGCTCACAGACTCATGTTCGTGCTGCTGTTCGGCGTAATATTTGTATGCTATTAGTGCTTAGTGTATATTTAGTTGATGTTTTGCTTAGTTCAAATCTTAGATCTTATTACTGTTTTTCTTTCACATTTTATTGTTGGATGGAACTGGGACCCTGTGTACATAATGTTGTTCCACCACATGTACCACATGTGGTGGAAACGACAAATAAAGAACTTTGAATCCTTGAATTCTTGAAAGTAAAGTCAGTTTATTTGTAATACAGTTATTTAACCTTCCATTCTGTATAAAGAACATTTCAGAACACAATATATAACAAATAAGTCATATACAGTGTAAGAAATTAAAACAAATATTGAAATTTTGACATTTCAGTATAATTATATGTAGTGCAAAATGTAAAAAAATGCATGTTCAACAGCAACACAACTTAAGAGCAACAATGAAATGAACATAAATTAACAGTCCCATATATATGGTAGTCAGTGGGCTGACTTTTCCATCTGACATTAAAGTCAATGGGTTGAATGATTGAGTGAAAACACATTGAATCTTGAAAGGAAATTTTAGTATAGTAACAAGGACTGCTTGGCAGGCCAACTCAAACAGTTTGGGCCCCACTTTGGGCACCTCTGATCTAAGGCCTGCTTAGATTCTTGTTCTTGACGTGTAATACGATTCACCACTTACATTTAACCTCACACTTCTCAAGAGCAAAGGGAATAATAGTAAAAACAACAACAACAACAATGTTTCATAAATCCAGTATGTGCAGTTTAGACAAGAGGGATGTATATGTGGATATGTGGTGGGAGATATTGAACTGTCACCCCTCTGATTGACAATTATCTGCTCCTCCCACTGAGCCTCAGGCACCCCACGCTTTGAGATAGTTTTATTAGGCGTTTTATGAGGCTCCTAGTACTGTGATAACTCACATTCTCAGTTATGTCTTCCAACTCATGAACTGCACAATCCTTCACATGCATGTGCCAACCCGACCCACGCTACACAAACCAGGAATTAAAGACCAGCTTGGCTGCTGATGTCTGCTCACAAATCAGTGAATGTTATTAGTTCTTGTTCATAGACGTTAGATAGGAGTTGAAAAATCTTTGACCACAACTGGCAGGAGATAGGAAGACATTCAAGAAATATGCTGGCGAGTACTACTTTTTAAATTACAAATGCAATGATAGCTCAGAGTGGTCGGTGCCTACATTATTTTTGCAGGGTTGAAGCACATTTCTTGTTCATTTGTTGTTTTTTAGTGTCTTGAAATCAACGTTTGACTATTACGCTCCTCTGGTTCCTGCTTTTTTTGTTCTTGTTGTTTTGTTTAAACAACTTGTAATTTTAGAACCTGACTGATTGTACCTGGTTCTTTGGTTTGGAAATTTAGATACAAAATTAGTTGTAGTCATTGATGAAACACAAAAACATGTCGATTTTGAATCTAAATTGCAAAATCAAACAAACATTTGACATATTTAGTCATTTTTCCTAAAAATAAACCAAACACAAAAACCAGACTGCCATAACATTCAAATACTGATTTAGAGATAAAGACAAAAAGAGCTAAACAATAAACAAGAACAACACTGAAAAGACAATGGAAAGCTTTCAGCTTTAGCATCAACATGTACTATTCATATTTATGCACCAGTAACTCCTGTATAGTTTTGTTACCAGGTGTGGTAAAAAGTTAGCAGAAAACAGTAACACAGAAAATGATGGTTTTGTTTGGATATTGACAGCTAAGCTAGACTTCATCTTTGATTTGTTGCGAATGCACAGAAAGACTGTAATATTTGTGTATTAGCATTAGCTTAAGACTCATCTGGGTGTCCCCGTGTGAACCATACATATTAGATTATTTGCATAATGACTATTATGGTGAGCTGAAATCACTTTAAACAGATTGTATTTTCCCTACTTTATGTTACACTTTTTTTTTATAACAAAGTCTTGTTTGCAGGTCTGCTATATTAATTCAATCAATAATTGGCTGAATTGCCAGATTACACAGCATCACTCTCTTTGTCCGGATTTGCAATGATCCTTCATAGGATGGAGGAGAGGTAAAGGATAGTGTTGATCGGCAAGGGTTTGTTTCGGCAGCAGTGCTCTTGAAGGCATCTTGCATCATCATTCATGACAGGAGCAGTTTGTTTTGTGAAATGAGGATTCTCGTTTGTCTGGAAACATTTCTGGTTTCACAAGTAGAGACAAACGTGCATTTTAGCACTTATTCTTTCTTGAATTATTTGCAACTTATTCATCTGTTTTTCACAAATTTCAAAGAAAAAACTAGAAAACTGTGCAGCCTCCTCTCATTTTTTTCACTCTACTTTTTTTTTAAATCTGTAAATATGTGTCTCTTCATGTCCATTTTGGAGTTAGGAAGGGTCTCTGGAGTGCAAATGGAACGTCTGCATGTTCATTGCAAATGCACACTCATGCATGGATGCTGCAAAGTGGAGACTCACAGCCTTTAGCAAGGTCATGCTGCTAGCCCATAGCATGGACACAGTGGCTTGATTTGACATTAATCTTTAAAGTGGATTAAGGGGAAATTGCGTGGACCAGGAGCTGACCTGGTCCTCCCTGGATGACTAACCTCCGGCCCTGTCTATTCAGGGAAAGGCCTCTCAAACAACAAGCATCCTTACTGAGATTTGTGTTCATGCAACATTGCTGTTCTTCCAGGGCACCACTGATATTTTAATACTGTCCAGTGTCGCAAATGAGCTTTCAGTCTCCACCCTCAATCCCTTTGCAATTGCTGTTTTTCAGAAATAAAATGGACACTGATGATTGGATTCTACATTAAACCTGCCAGGCTGGAAAAAGAATTAGATGAAGAATTTCTCTGGGGTCCCGAGGTAAACATGACAAATCTCCATCATTCCATTTTTATTTTCTTTTTAGTTTGTGCCCCGGCAAGTTCCAGTCCAGCTGAAGGGTGCTGTTCATGAAGTTCATTTTTCAAGTTTTGTTTTTTAAATTATATGCAATGTAATGTTTAGCTATTTTTTTCCTCGTTAAGTTTATACTGCCAAAGGTTTTGTGGGCCTGATTTATTCTTGCCCTCAAAACCACATTTGATGATTGAAGAAAAAGTGATAGAATTCTATTTATTTATCTGACACTAAAATTAGTTGAACTTTGTCGTGTCATAAAACCTTATTAAATGTATATATATTTTAAACTTCAATGAATAGATATTAGGCATCCATTAATGATTTATTTGTTTGGTCAAGTGTCGGAAATCACTATGTCAAGGTTTCAAAGCAGCAATTTATCAGTTAATACATTTTTTGTTTTTCCTATATGTAAGTTTTATGAATTATTTCACAGTCAAAATAAATATTCTTGCTAACATATTTTTTCATTCATTCAACCTTTATTTAGGCAGGTTAATCTCATTGAGCCTCGAGGACTCATTTACAAGAGAGACCTG
>JAVCKU010000002.1:1062834-1076764 GCA_032273985.1 Hypsolebias coamazonicus
ACAGTTTCATTATTTGTGGCCAAATGACCGTGGGGCCTTGTTTTGCTTGACCGGGTTTTTGGAAAATCAGGGCTTTTGTATTCTAGTATTGCCCTTTTATTCCCACCTTCACCCATATCATACTCACCTCAACTCACTTTGTACATACCTTGGCAGCTTCCCCCACATTTATAAATTAATACTGTAATACACTTTTAGAATGAAGTTAAGACAAGTGACTAGCTTTTCAATGAATATTATTGACTGTGCAGTTTTTGTACATGCTCATGCATGTGGCAAAATATACCTCTAATGGTCTTGTGATAGGCTTGGGAAAAACATTCATATAGGTTTGACACCAGTTTGAGACAACTTTGACTACTTTGAGAGAAAAAAAAAAATCTTGCATTTTTTTTTTCCCCTGGCGTTATGGAAAAGCTATGCATATATAACAGTGAATCATCTTGACTTTGCATTTTTGGTTATCCAGACTATTTTTTGAGCTTCCTTTTTGCACTTGAAGTTTGTCAGGTGCATATGTCAGTCGGCAGGTATAAATCAACCTGACATGTAATATTATGAGATGGGTTAATTGAGTGTATAAGGTCTGTGGGGGAAAAAAGAGATGCCAAATGCAATAAGCAGAAAAAAATGTCAAATTAATTTAAAATTTACATTCAAATCTTGCAATTAAAATGTCATGCACTTTTTGCTGCCTGCATTTATATGAAAAACTAGAAATAATGCATGACAGTAAAATGAATATTGACGGAGAAGGGAAATTGGAGAAATAGGAAGGAGATAGGAGACATATGTTATTTGCTCATAAGCATTCAAAACAGGTATATTATTTCACTCTATTCTCACATCTCTTTTCACACTGTTTGATTTCCAGTCAGATACTCTGCTTCTTTGTGCGCTGACTGTGTCACTGTTCCCAATGGCAGAGGTGATTTCACTTTCCCAGAGAAAATTAATGGTGTCTAAGGAGATGATGAGAAACATCAATCAACAGCTGAAGTGACAGGCACCCCTTGTGGAGAATTACCTGCACTTACTTTCGGTGATGTCATATTAACTCCAGTGTCTTTGCTCAAACTCTTCACTGCAGCGCCCCACCCCACACGCAAAATGAGGGCAGCTCTTTCTCTCATAAGCCTTGTAAAAAAAGCAAGGTTTCCCCAGAGAAGTATCGATTTTGTCTTGTAAAACAATTTCTCAAAATCCTTAATCAACAAGTTAAGAAAAGAGAAAAGAAACACACTGGCAGAGACAAATTTTCTCTCTATTAGTGGAGGGGAGGAGCATGTTTATATTCAAAATTGGCTTGGCCTTATTAATCTGGTTGGCAGACATTTTGTCATTGTCACGAGCAGCAAGAATTAATTGGTGAGGGAACCCCACAAGCTGCTTTATGGGGTGCAAACGACATTTTCATAACCTTAAGACCTTAATCAACAGCAGAACGGTGGCACACACCTGCCAATTGTGTTTAAGCAAATCCAACAGGTGCAGCTGGATACCAATTTAAAAAACCAGCAGGAGTAGCTGTTGCAAGTGGATTGAGAGTCTGAGCAGTTTCTGATTCACCACCTGTTTCATCAGGTCATCAATAAAAATGGTTAAAAAGCCTCGAGATTGTGGTAGTTACAATCACTGGTGTTTCATCTTTGTTTCTGATTAGAAAAAAACCATCAACATTATTTTCAGAACTATATACAAATCTGCCTTTTATTTTTATTTTATTATTATTTTTTTTATTCTGTTTGTGTTAAAGTACAACATATTCCACTAAAATGACAACTCACCGACTAAAATGAGTGGATGAAACATTTTTCATCGCATTTCCTTTTACAGCCAGTTGCTTGAAAATTAATTGTGTGGCTAATTAACAATCGTAAGTATTTAATTGTTAATATTAGTTCACAGCCTGTGCTTGAATGACTTGCAGCATTGATAAATAGCTGTGCAACATATTATATTTGACTGAAGTGCAATATGAAATACAGTAAATTAATTTGATACTAATTATAGTCCAATTAACCTCTCTGGAGCTTTTCATTCTGCATCAAATCATTCAAAACATCCAAAAATAAAAGCATTGATTCAAAACAGATTTTGATAAAATACAGAATACTGCTGCCTATTTGTCCTCGGTAAAGGTTTAAGTTTGAAAAAGTTATTTCCTGAATCTATAGTGAGAACTGATTTCACAAAAGCCTGATCACTGAAGACTCTGCATTTGATCTACCTTTACAGGTGAAAATGTGAGAATTACTGGTCAGTACATTTGACAGCAAAGTGTTTTGTTGGGAAAAGTGAAATTATTAAGCCTCACAGTACTGGTCATGGAGTTCTGCAAGGGTCAATGCTTGGAACAACACTCCTCACATCATTCGTGCTTGTATTCAGCAATTTGTGTGTAAGACAGCTTGGGATACATTCCATTGCTATGCTGATGCTTACCTATAATTAACTTTAAAGCTAGATGAGTTCAATCAACTAATCACGCATATGCTTAAGATATAAAAAGACCAATAATTTCCTACCATTAAATACAGACAAGCCAGAGGTTGTTGACTTTGCATTTGTCCACATAAAAAATACACAGTATAGCAATCTCATTACCGTATTTTTCAGCCTATGAGTTGCAGTTTTTTGCATAATTTACATGTCCTATGACTTATAGGCAGAAGTGACAAATTTATGGATCTTTTCCCATATTTATAAACTATATTTTGGCTGAGATATGACCATTTTCATTAATTCTGACTGAAAAAAGAGCAGTATCACTTTTAGTCACTTGATAGCAGCAGAGTAGTAATAGCCATATGGCATGCTGTTGTATCATGTAATAGGTAAACGTGGCTATAATGACAAATTCAAAAAATTCAAGACAAAAACAACTGAACTTTTTTATTATACTTTGCTGTTTTATTTCTTGAACTTTTATGTCCTGGATGACTGAGAAACTTCACCAGCTATTAATGACGCAATCAGCCTGCCATAATCTCTGCACCTTTATTCTGCTCATTGCTTGGAACCGTCAAAACAGCTGCACTGCCCTGGCGAAATGCAGCTAATTTGACCATTAAAGTGGATTTATTAAGCAAATGATAGACTGAGACACACCTTTGCTATAATTTTGAGCAAATACATAATTATTTAGGTGCTTTTCTTGTTAAATTTCGGAGAAACGAGCAGTGTTCCTCCTTGTTTTTTTCCCCTCTGCATGTTCACTGAGCACGTCAGCAGCTAAACTGTTTTTGAAATACAGCTGATTTGACCATTAAAGAACATTTATTAAGCACATGTTAGACTGAGACACACATTTGCTATAATTTCAGCAACAAATAATTGTTTAGGTATTTATCTTGTTAAATTTGTACCGTGACTCCTTCTACATATCGGGTTTCGAAATACTGCTGATGTGACCATCAAAGTGCATTTATTAAGCAAACATTAGAGTGATACACACCTTTAATATAATTTTGAGCAAACAAAAAAATTGTTTTTAAGTGTTAATCTTGTTAAATTATTGTTGAGGTCCTCCCGTGCACACTCCCACGGCCGCTATTTGGCAGCCCATAGTTTTTTTTTTAGCACAACACACATTTCCGGGTTCAGCCCACATTTTTGAGTTCTCAGCGGTGATGCGTAACAAACACGACGCATCAGCGGTGACGCATAATAGATGCGACGTACATGGCAAAGTGACATATTTATGGATTTATGGACCACTTTATTAGACAAATATGGACTGATGCGACTTATAGGGCAGAGCGATATGTACGGCGAAAAATACAATACATTATATATAAGTCTCTTTGCCTTCAGTGTGTGTGTTGGGGATTCAAGGATTCAAGGTTCTTTATTTGTCATACAAACCACATGTGGTTCCACAGTGGTGGAATGAAATTGTGTACACAGGGTCCCAGTTGCATCCAACCAAAGTATAAAATGTAAAAGAAAAACAGTAATAAGATATATGATATGAACTAAGAATAATGTTAACCTAAAATATACACTAAGCACTAGTAGTACAAAAACAATATACCTAACAGCAGCACAAACATGAGTCTGTGTGAACAGATGAGTATGAATGAACACAACTGCATGAAATAAATCAGCAGCTTCATTATGTGATTTTTTTTTTCCACAGTGATTATCCTGGTTAGAGATTCATGAGCGTAACAGCCTCAGGGTAGAAGCTGTTCCTCAGTCTAGTGGTTCTACACTTTATTCTCCTCAACCCCCTGCCTGAGAGGGGTGGAGCAAAAAGTGTGTGTGCTGGGTGAGTGGGGTCCTTCATGATACATGTGGCCCTTTTCCTGCATCTGGAGGTGTAGATGTCTGTGATGGTGGGGAGGCTGACTCCGACAGATTAAGGGCCAGGGTCAGAATTAGGGTTAGGTCAGGGGGTAAACGCCACAGAGGGTCGGACAAAATATTAATAATTCAGGAACCATAGGCCGTGGGAGGATGAAAGTGGTGTCTAGATGGAGGGTTTGGGGTGTTCTAGATACTCTGGGGAAGTCTCCGGCCCTGTTCACACGAAATCGATTTCTGGTGAAAATGGAAGAGCTTTGTTGCGTTTGTACTGTTCATTTACACGAAAATAGCGAATGTTTTCTTTGACAACGGTACAATTTGAGAACAGGTTCCAAAGTGCAATGGTTCAAAACGTCCCAGTGTCCGTTGTCGTGTAAACAGAAGAAATAGGTACCGTATTTTCTGGTGTATAAGTCGTATCAGTCAAAAAGAGCATCACGAAGAATAAAAAAGCATATATAAATTGCATTTATGATGCGTCACCGCTGACCCGTCGCATTTATTATGCATTTATTTAATGGTCAAAACAAATTCATTTCGCCTGGGCGGTGCAACACCATCCATCCATCCATCGCGGCCGGAGCTGCTAGCTCTCCAGGGTTCCTCCGCCAGCACCGTCTGAGTGAGGCGAGCGAGCATGGAAGGACTCGCTGTTGATGTTCTTCAAAATTTAAAGCGTCAATCTAAGAATTGTGTTGTGAATATGGGAAAAAAAACATATATAAGTCGCTTCAGCGCATAAGTCACAGGACCGACAAATCTATGTAAAAAGCTGTGACTTATACACAGAAAAATACGGTATTTTCTGTCAGGAAATCTCTGGCTATTGCGCAATATGACGAAAAACATGACAGCTTCCTACAATCCACAGAAGAATAACTGGCAGCTACCAGAATATCGTCTGTACTTCTGACTCTTATAACTACGGCTCTCCAGCACTGTGCTAATTTTCTACCTCTTTACTTAAATCATGGCAGACGGATCTCATACAGCTCCACTCTGTTACTTAACGGTTGTAACTCTTTTATAAATCAAAGTCACCGTAAGCAACAGTTGAACCTCGTCGTCTGACCATAGAAATATTTTATTCTCTGCCATCTCTATCGTTGTAGCGGCTTTCAGGTAGAACGTTTATTCACGCATGCGCACTGAGTTTCAAAGAACATAGCACTGACTAGTGGCCTGGCAAGGGAATTACACCTTTTCCTCGTCTACTGTTGCTGTGTAAACAGAGATTGAAATTAGAATTTTTCGTGTAAATGTGTTAATAGAAATAGGGGGAAATCAGTTTTAATTGGATCGTTGTCGTGTAAACAGGGTCTACATCTTGCTAACTCCTCCGATTCTCACGATCTAGAACTTGGGTCAAAATGAGGATCTTACGTTTTTGTCTATTTTCCAGACGGAAAGTCGTAGACCGCTCAAGTCACCTTTGATGCGTTCTGATCGTCCTCCCGGATTGATCGATGCCCGACACGAGTGGGTTTGTGAGTTTTTGAATTTTCGCCTTAAAACAGCCTGACCGATTAAGAGCTGATTTCAGTTCATGGCAACAACCAATGCGGACATGTTCCTGTTTTTAATATTTTACACTGTTTCATTTTTACATAATTTCTTCTATTTACTTTTCATTTTATATGCTTTCTATATGATTGTCCACTGTTGTCATCACGCTTTGTCCAAAACAGGTCTCTCTTGTAAATGAGTCCTCGAGGCTCAATGAGACTAATCTGTAGAAATAAAGGTTGAATGAATTAGAATTAGTGTTTGCATTAATGTTGCTGTGATCTTTAAGGTTTGCATTAAATGTCCTAGTTGAGTCTGTTTAATGCAAACATGCTTACCTGGTAAATGCATTTTACTCTTTATGACCTGCATAAAATTAATATAATCGACTGGACTTTTCTTCCTGCTTCAATTGATAATGCTTTTACTGATTGCGGTGCAAAATAATAGTATTTATTAATGGAAAGCGATGCATAGGCTTTATAAAGATAAACACAGACACAGCATTCACTGTCAAAAGTGGTGTTTGTACAGGATGTGTGCACAAGTGTTACCTGTACAGGAAATAAAACCGTCACCTGTCCTGTGTGGCTCACTCTGCGCAGCACATGCACACAGTCTTTGTCAATTTAAACAAATCAGATTCACACAAAATTAATATTTCATTTCTGCGTCTTTAGGATGATTTATCTATTTAAAAATCTAAAAAACTTAAACAGGCAGAAGCGACCACCAGCAACAGCTACGATGATACCAAAAAGGAAACTTGTCAGTTTTAAAACTAAAGTTGTTTTTCTATTAACTTCTATTGGTAAATTACACATTTTACACAGAACACAGAAGAAAACAACAACAACAAAGAACTGAAAATACTCTTTCATCAGAGCACCGATGTAAATTCAGTCAAGCAGTTTGACTTGTAAGTAAAACAGAATTACGGATCCAACAAAGTTCAGTCAGGTCATCTGGACGGTTTCTTTTTTTTGGTTGAGATGTTTCATCCTTCATCCACAGGACTTCATCAATCTGAGGAGCCACATAGAAATTCATTCCCACAAGCAGCACATTCTTATAGTGGACCAGCCAGTTTGCTGGTGGTAAGAATGTTTCTGGGGCCACCCTCTCCACTGTTGACTCCTCTGAGGCAGCCATAGCCTGATGAAGTCCTTTGGATGAAGGGCAAAACATCTAAAAAAAAAAAAAAATGTCCAGATGACTTGATTGAAATTTGTTGGATTTTTTTAAAACTTGGATTATTGCGCATGAACTTTGATGTTTTGAACCACTTGGTTATGGCTGCCTCAGAGGAGTCGACAGGGGGAGAGGGCAGGCCCCAGAAACCATCTTATCACCAGCAAACTGGTTGGTGCATGTGAGTGTGCTGCTTGTGGGACTGAATTTGTTGTGGCTCAGACTGATGAAGTCCTTTGGATGAAGTACGAAACATCAAAAAAAAAAAAAAAAAACTCTCCAGATGAAGTGACTGAACTTTGTTGGATTTTTTAAAAACTTGGTTTACTGAGCATGAACTTTGATGCTTTGAATCACTTGGATATGGCTGCTTCAGAGGAATCGACGGGGGAGAGGGTGGGCTCCAGAAACCATCTCATCACCATCAAACTGGTTGGTCCGCTATGTGAGTGTGCTGCTTGTGGAACTGAGTTTGTTTGTAGCTCCTTGGATTGATGAAGTTCTTTGGATGAAGGATGAAACATCTCAACAACAACAACAACCAAAAAAGAAACGGCGGCCACATGATCTGACTGAACTTTGTTGGATTTTTTTTTCTTCAACCTGGATTACTGATCATGAACTTTGATGAAGAATTACGGTTCATTGTCATAGATGTGATTAGACGGCTGGAGACATAATTCTGGTGTGTTTCTGGATTTTCCTGCAAAACAGATGCACAATAAGATCAGTTTGCGTTTACAAAGTCATGAAAGTGAGCATGTTCTCTGCTGTGTGGTTCATACTGCGCTTCTGTAAGACCAGTCTGGGTTTTTAATTGATTTTCTGTCATTTATGTCTAAGAAACCATTAAGAAGTCTTACCTTTACGGCGTATCGTTGATGTAACACACATAGCTATCACTAGGAGGAAAAATGCCACAACTCCAAAAACACGGTACATAACATGCCAGAAACCATCTTGAGTTGTTGGGCTTGCTGCAAAATCAAATTAAAGTTAAACAGGCATCAAACGTATTTTTGTCTCCCTATTCAATTAATATGTATTGTTCTTTTTCAAACAAGGTTCACACAAGATACTAACAGCAGCAGTGATTAGTAAGAGTAAATTAAAATGTCTAACCTGCAGTTGTCCACTGTTTTAAACTGGTGGTGGTGGGCTCACTGGTACCTGAAATTATTTTTAATTGTTTATTTGTACATAAAAAAAATGCTGTACACAAACCGTCATCATCTTTTATTTGTCTTTAAATGGATCAGTTTTATGTTTAACATGATCTGTGAAACAAAACATTCTCAAAACTCAACTTAGACTAAATAAGTCAAACTACGTGAACTGATTTGTTGAACCCAACAAAGTTCAGTCAGGTCCTTTGGACAGTTACTTTTGTTGTTGAGATGTTTCGTCCTTCATCCAAAGGACTTCATCAGCCGAGGAGCCACAACAAACTCAGTCCCACAAGCAGCACACTCACATGGACCAACCAGTTGGATGGTGATAAGATGGTTTCTGGAGTCCACCCTCTCCCCTGTCGACTCCTCTCAGGCGGCCATGGTCAAAGTGGTTCAAAACATCAAAGTTCATGCGCAATAATCCTTTGGCATCATTATCATGTGATCACGATCTTTGGCCATGGCTGCCTCCGAGGAGCCGACAACGGAGAGGGCGGACTCCAGAAACCATCTTATCACCATGAAACTAGTTGGCCCACTATGTAAGTGTGCTGCTTGTGGAACTGAGCTTGTTGCGGCTCCTCCGCTGATGAAGTCCTTTGGATGAAGGGCGAAACGTTTCAACACAAAGAAACCATCCAGAGGGCCTGACTTAACTTTTTTGGATTCTTTTAACCTGGATTACTGAGCGTGAACTTTGATGATTTGTTGAACATTCTTCAAATATATAAGACGTTGTTGTCCATTTATTACCATCCAAACTACATAAACATTCGATACCTGACAAAGTCACTCACCTTCAACCTTAATGTCGATGTGATGACTCAGACTGCCTTCAACTTCACACATATATGTACCTGAGTCACTTGTGAGAGTCTTTTGGATGATCAGGTATGACACCCCATGCTGCTGTTTTAAGGTTTTCCAATCTGTTTTAATGTGATCGTTACTGCTGACGTTAATCCAAACATGATTTTCCTCTAATTTCATCCAGGAGACTGTTGGAGGTGAATGGCTGCAGAACTCGACTGGACATTCAACCCTGACTTCTTCTCCAAGGAGCACTTCATAAACAGTGCTTCGATGCACCACCGCAACCGGTGTACAGATTTCACCTGTAGCAGGAAGAGGACAAGACAGAAGAGATTACTCACAATATTAAATCCTTCTTTTGCTGCAGTGTTTAAATCTGAACATTCAGAACAAACTAGACTGAAAATGGTAAATGGATTGTATCAAGATACTCAAAGCACTTTACCTATATGCGCCCTCATTTACCAATTCATACATCACTCTACTATATCTGTACAAAGACTAATCAGAGCTTTATCATATTTATACACTGATGGGACACACATAGGAGGCAATGAGGGGTTCAATGTCTCGCCCAGGGACAGTTCGGCATGTGACAGCTGGTGGAATCGAACGCCCAACTCTTGCATTGGAGGACGACTGCTCTAACCACTCAGCCACAGCCGCCCCTAGAAAAAACTTATTTACAAAAGTCAAGCTAGCAAATCACTTATTGTTTAATGACAGTTCGGTGCTAAATAAACCAAATTCTTTCAAATTAAATGATGAGTGTGAATGATCTTTTGGATGTCTAACATAACAGACACAAGTTCGGTGGTGCTGGACAGGTTCCACAAAGGTTTGGTTTCTCTGAGTCATCCAAAACGTTTTATTTTGGCTTCAATGGACCAAAAAAAAAAGTGATGCAAGTATTCACCAAACTGTAGAATACACAATTTCTAATAAACTCAAAGCATTGCCCTTTGGGCCTTCATGTTTTTTTTCTTTTTTTTTGGTTGCCTTTTTTACATTGGAGGAGTGAATTCAGACTCAGTATCAGAATCAGCTTAATTGTCATTGCACCGAAGGACAATGAAATTACATTTCAGTTAATCCCGTCCAAGAAAACCACAAACAAATGAACATGGGTAGACAGAGCTGTCTGAGGCTGCAACCTCGTGGGAGGCGCTGCCCTTTTTTTTTTTTTACATAAGGAAAAGAAAAACATGAGGGAAGAGGAGGTGTGAAAAAAAATCATCCTTGACGGAACACAGTGTGAAAGTTAAAAAAAAAAAAAAATCCCAGTCTGTACATGAACTTTTTATTGCAAAGCATCAAAATACAGAACCATTTTTCATTTTAACCCAATGTAGGATCAAATATCCCAACAATACAGTTGGTTTTCAAAATATTGTTAAAGCGGTAAAAAGTAATTAATGTAATCATGTCCAAAATATTTGGAAATAAAATGTATTAGTAAAAATAGATATAAATCAAAACAGAAATGAAAGCATGCCAGTTATACAACTTAGAACAGGTGCTGGTCATAAAATTAGAATATCATGAAAAAGTTTATTTATTTTAGTAATTCCATTCAAAAAATGAAACTTGTATATTATATTCATTCATTACACACAGACTGATATATTTCAAATGTTTATTTCTTTTAATGTTGATAAGTACAGGTATAACTGACACTAATGAAAACCACAAATTCAGTATCTCAGAAAATTTGAATATTGTGAAAAGATTCAATATTGAAGAACATGGTGCTACAGTCTAATCAGCTAATTAACTCAAAACACCTACAAAGACCTTTAAATGGTCTCTCACTACACAATCATGGGGAAGACTGCTGACTTGACAATTGTCCAAAAGACAGCCATTGACACCTTGTACCAGGAGGGCAAGACACAAAACGTCATTGCTAAAGCGGCTGGCTGTTCACAGAGCTGTGTCCAAGCACATTGAGAGAGAGGTGAAAGGAAGGAAAATATGTGGTAGAAAAAAGTGTACAAGCAATAGGGATAACTGCACCCTGGAGAGGATGGTGAAACAAAACCCATTCCAAAATGTGGGGTAGATTCACAAAGAGTGAAGTGCAGCTGGAGTCAGTGCTTCAAGAACCACCACGCACAGACGTATGCAAGACATGGGTTTCAGCTGTCACATTCCCTGTGTTAAGTCACTCTTGAACAAGAGACAGCGTCAGAAGTGTCTCACTTGGGACTGCTGCTGAGTGGTCCAAAGCTATGTTCTCTGATGAAGGTAAATGTTGCATTTCCTTTGGAAATCAAGGTCCCAGAGTCTGGAGGAAGAGAGGAGAGACACAGAATCCACGTTGCTTGAGGTCCAGTGTCAAGTTTCCACAGTCAGTGATGGTTTGGGGGGGTGGATGTCATCTGCTGGTGTTGGTCCACTGTGTTTTCTGAGGTACAAGGTCAACGCAGCCGTCTACCAGGAAGTTTTAGAGCACTTCCTGCTTTCTGCTGCTGACAAATCCCATAGAAAAATCTATGGGGTATTGTGAAGAGGAAGATGTGATACGCCAGACCCAACAATTCAGAAGCGCTGAAGGCCACTATCAGAGCAACCTGGGCTCTCATAACACCTGAGCAGTGCCACAGGCTGATCGACTCCATGCCATGCCGCATTACTGCAGTAATCCAGGCAGAAGGAGCCCCAACCAAGTACTGAGTACTGTACATGCTCATACTCATAATGTTCATTCTTTTCAGTTGGCCAACATTTCCAAAAATCCTTTTTTTAAAAATTGGTCTTAAGTAATATTCTAATTTTCTGAGGTACTGAATTTGGGGTTTTCATTACTTGTCAGTTATGATCGTCAACATTAAAAGAAAGAAACCTTTGAAATATATCATTCTTTGTGTAATGATTGAATATGATGTACAAGTTTCACTTTGTGAATGGAATTCCTGAAATAAATCAACTTTTTCACGATGTTCTAATTTTACAACCAGCACCTGTATACAAAGCTTGTTCAACCTGTGAAGCTATTTAGAAATAAAGTCACAGAGAAGTTCACCACGAGGGAAAATACTCTCCGGTAATACTGAATTGATTTAAAGAATTTTGGGATTCCAATTGCAATTTTAAAAACAATAACATGATTTAAAAATATATGTTTTTGTCTCAAGAGGCAAAAATATTACACCGCATTCAGCTTGTGTTACGGTAAACTATAACTGTCATGTCATTTACGTGCTCATCTGTTCTGCCTCCAACTGATAAAGCAGGAAAACTCTGGTCTTAGCGTCGAACTATAAATGATCCGTTCATCAATAAAACACATTAATTGGAGATCGCATCACATTAGAATGTGTTTCACTGTATTTGTCGATGCGTTCGAACTTACTCCTTTATATAGGAAATCCTGTTAGATTTGTTTCTTTAAAACAGAATTAAGAGAATTTGTGTCGTCAACGAAATCTGACTTTTCATTTTGGCATTTTACAAAGAAAAAACTGTTCGTTCTGTACAAACACTGAGGCAACACAGAATGGAAACAAATCCACTTACTGTCAGCTCTTGAGGTGAGAAACAGCGCTGCTAAGACAGAGAAATTCAGGACAGTCCAGCAGGAGTGAGGCCTCATGATGCCTCCCGTCATCGTCCAAACGCAGCCAGCTCAACTAAGAGATGCTTCACTACACACATCATTATTTGTTATACAAAACAGAGCGGTGTCAAAAAGGATGAAAACACGCTGCTTCCTCATTTTCATGTCGACGTTCTCTAAAGTGCAATACCTCCTCTTCTACATGGGAGATGACAATGGAGAAGTTTGGTCTTGCTTCTGCCAAGTTTGCAGGTCCAAATCAGAAACACTTCTCAAAACAGGGGTTTCCCACATTATCCTTCACTGGAAACATCTCACGTTGTCCTAACATCTCCCCCCGTCACCTTGCGAGGCTTCTTTCAGTCTGTGCACCGTGAGCGCACCTTCAGCACTTCTTGTGTGTGGTTTGCCATCTTCAGACTGACTTCCTCTCCCCTCACTCTCTTTTCTTTTAATCGTCACCCATGTGCATCTCCTGCAGACTGGTTTGACTTTTTGCACTGCGTTGTGGGTTCAGTGGAGAGCTCAAAGTTCTGTGAAGAAGAGAAGGTGGCTGCGGCCTCTGTAATGACTGAAATGCCCATCTTGTTCATGGGTTTTGTCTGTGGATATCAGGCACGACGCCACTGGCAAACGATGGCTTATCTTGATGCGATTTCATCTCTCAGGGTTAGGTTGTGGTAATATTTTAGGAAAGGAGACAGAATTTTGGGTGTTTGGGAAGAAGTAGAAGACAATTCAACCTTGCTGGTTTTATTACCTATCGTTTAAATCTAACTCTTCTATCTTGTTGACCATGTATTTATGCACACAAGGGCAGAATATACAAATGAGTAATGTCAAAACTGATAAAATTTATAAATTAAAACATCTTCAGGTCTAATTAGTGTCTTGTAATTTCAAAATGTATAAAGGGTATCTGGACATTTCTTTCTTTTTTTATTTTTATGTTTCATCCTTCATCCAAAGGACTTCATCAGTACGAGGAGCCACAGCAAACTCAGTCCCACACTCACATAGAGGGGTCAACCAGTTTGATGGTGATAAAATGGTTTCTGGACGTTCTGATGTTGTTCTTTTTTTTGTTGTTGTTGTTATGAACCACTTTGGCTATGGCTGGTTCTGAAGAGAAAACGAGGGAAAGGGCGGGCTCCAGAAACCATCTTTTCACTAGTAAATTGGTTGGCCCACTATGTGAGTGTGTTTGTGGGACTGAGTTTGTTGTGGCTTCTCGGACTGATGAAGTCCTTTGGATGAAGGATGAAACGTTTCAACAACAACAAAAACAACAAAACGTACAGATGACCTGACTTAACTTTGTTGGATTTTTTTTTTTTACCTGGATTACTGAGCATGAACTTTAATATTATAATATATA
>JAVCKU010000002.1:1076864-1087574 GCA_032273985.1 Hypsolebias coamazonicus
GGATGTCAGCTCCTCAGTGGTGGAGAGAAACACTGGGGGCTGAATTATCATTTCAGAGTTGTAAACATCTGTGAAACGTGTGGCAGTGAAGTGGTTAATGGCCCGGCTGCTACGTGCAGGAAGCACGGCTTAGGAGTTAGATGGGGGAGGGTGAACTCAAACCGGACTGGTATGTGGTCTGAAAACACATTGTCACTGATTTCAAGATTAGTAACTATCACATCCCGAGTAAAACAAGGTCCAGTGTATGTCCACTCTCTTGGGTGGGACCGTTTACCTGTTGAGCTAGATTAAATGAGTCTAATAAATCTAAAAATTCCTTAACCAAGGGCTTCTCAGCACACATGTAATATAAAATCTTAATAATGACAACACAATCATATTTTGGTGTGATTTCAGCCAAGAAATCAGAAAATTCATTGATGAAAACCTTAGATCAAAGTGGACGGTAGAGGAGTGTGCATAAAATCGCAGACTAATGGCCGAGTTCAAAGACAGTGAGCTCAAAACTGGAGCAGGAAACTGGGATGGGCAGTTGCTTACAGTCAAAAGTTGATTTGGATATTGTTAATAATCCACCACCACCACGACCTGATGGCCACAGGTCGTTAATATACAGACAGTTTGGTGGTAATAATTCCGTCAAGGCGCTGGACTCACCTGGCGACAACCAATTCTGTGATGAAGAAAAAGTCCGAATCGTGCTCTTGGAAGTAATCCCTAAGGATGTAAGTTTTGCTGGTGACAGATCTTGCGTTGACCACACACATCCTGATGTTATCCAAGGTGGACCCAGCAGCGGTGGAGTGAGTGCTTGCCAGCGGCTGCAGATTTTCAATAACAGCCCCACTGGGTCGAGCAGTGAGCCGCACCGGCTGACAACTCCCGTTGTTTACCTGTTCCTGGCACGTGGGAAGCTGGCGATGGAAACCATGACCGCCAGCTGGAGAGGAAGATGCAGCATGCAGGGCTTTGAGCTTCAGTACCCGGTCTGCACGTTTTCCCCGGTGTCTGGAGCGATATCTCTGGGCAGGCAGGTGAGGGACACAGCACAGGTAAACAGGCACGTCCGCCAACAGCGGGGGAAAAGGGGGTGTCCAGCAGTACGCTCATATTGATCCAAATAAACGACATCAGCAGCAGGAAAACGAAGATCCGGGGTAATGTGGGTTCCATCCTAACCATGGAACACTGGACCATCTCTTTACCCTTACTAGGGTCTTCGAGGGGATCATGGAAGTTTGCCATGAAGGCATTCATCCATGTTCCTCAGGGTACACTGTGGGGGTGCAATGCGAGTACGGGATCAGGGGGCCGTTGCTATGTGCTGTTTAGTCCCTATACAAATGTTGCAAGATTTTGGTTCATATTTCTTGCATTAAGTTGGACCCTTTCAGGTTGAGAGTTGGACCCCACCAGGGCTGCTCGTTGTTACAGATTCTATTCTTAACTTTTATGGAAAGAATTTCTTGGTGTTATCAGGGGCCGGACAGGATATCTGATTCAGTGGCCTCAGGATTCCGTCTTTGCTATTTGTGGATGATGTGGCCCTCTTGGTGTCATTGTGCCATGATTTTAAGCTCTCTCTGGAGCGATTTGTTGCCATGTGTGAAGTGGCTGGGATGAGAATCAGCACCTCAACATCTGGGGCCATGGTCTTCATTCAAAAACATGATTGACTGCTCTCTTCTGGTTGAGGGTTAGGTTTAACTTCAAGTGGAGGAGTTTTGTTCACGAATGAGGGAAGAATGAGTTTTAGATTTACAGATGTATTGGTGTAACATCTATAGTATTGTGGACTCTGTGCTGGTCCATTGTAGTGAAGAGGGACCTGAGCTGTAAGGCAAAGCTCTCTGTTTATCAATTGGTTTACGTTCCAACCCTCACCTATGGCCACAATCTTTAGGTAGTGACCAAAAAAAAAAACAAGACTGTAGATACAGGCAGTTGAGCTGTGTTTCTTTTGAAGGATAGCTGGACTCTCCTTTAGAGATAGGGTGACAAGTTCAGTTATTTGGGAGAAAATTGGAGTAGAACCGCCGCTCCTCTTCATCAAGAGGAACTGGTTGAGATTGTGCATCTGGTAAGGATGCTTCCTGGGTGCTTCCCTAGGAAGGTGCTTTGGGCATGTCCAACTGGGAGAATATCCCGGGGAAGACCCAGGACATGCTGGAGAGGCTATGTTTCTCGTAGGCTGGGGAATGCCTTGGAATCCTCTCAGAAGAGCTGAAAGAGGTGGTTGTGGAAAGAGATGTCTGGGCCTCCAGTTGCTGCCCATGCAACCCGACTTCGGAACAAGCATAAGATAATAGATGAATGGGTAAATGGATTTTAAAGTACATCAATAAATGTGTTATAAGAAAAGTCTTGTACGATAGTTGTATAAAAATCCATCCATCCATCCATTATCTTTTACCCGCTTCTTCCATTTTGGGTCACGGAGGTCGCCGGTGCCCATGTCCAGCAATCACTGTACGAGGGGCGGGATATACCCTGGATGGGTCGCAAGTCCATCACAGGGCCACATAGAGACAAACGAGACAAAAAAATCATTCACTCTCATTCACACCTAGGGACAACTTTAGAGTTACCAATCAGCCTAACATGCATGTTTTTGGTCTGTGGGAGGAAATCGGAGTACCCGGAGAAAACCCACGCATGCACGGAGAGAACATGCGAACTCCACCCAGAAAGGTGCCTGGACCAGTCTTTGAACCAGGGACCTACTCGCTGAGAGGGCCGGCTCTACAACCTTTCAGGCCCAAAGAGAGAGTAAATGAAAAACTATATTAACGACTCCTTAGACTCAGGCATAATTTACCCTTTTACTTCCCCTGTCGGGGCAGGATTCTTCTTCGTTTCTAAAAAAGACAAAACCCTTGGGCCTTGTATCGATTACAGAGGTCTGAATAACATAACTGTCAAAAATAAATATCTTCTTCTCTTGATCGATTCCCTTCACGAGCAGCTACAAACAGCAACCATGTTTACCAAGCTCGCTTTAAGAAATGCCTATCATCTCATGCGCATTAAAGAGGGCAACGAGTGGAAAACGGCCTTTAGAACCCCTCTTGGCCACTTGGAGTATTTAGTGATGCCGTTTGGTTTAACCAATGCCCCAGCTGTGTTTCAGGCCCTCATGAATGACGTGTTACGAGACTTTATCAGTGACTTTGTCTTTGTTTACATCTATGACATTCTCGTTTAGTCTCATGACCCCCTGCAACATGTGAAACAAGTACGCATGGTTCTTCAGAGACTCCTAGAAAATCAGTTGTTTGTTAAAGCGGAGAAGTGTGAGTTTAATGTTCCCACAGTTTCCTTCCTGGGGTTCATTTTTATTTTTTTATTTTTTTATTTTTTTATTCATTCATTTCATATAAAAAAAACAATGACAATTTTATACACAGAAGAATTTTTGAAGGTGGGCACTGTAGAACTGACCCTGAGAAAACTAGAGCAGCTGTCGAATGGCTAACCCCAGAGTCCAGGAAACAGTCACAACGTTTCTTGGGGTTCGCCAATTTTTATAGACATTTTATCAGGGATTACAATCGTGTCGCAGCCCCCCTTTCCCAACTCACTTCCACCTCCAAGACTTTCTGTTAGACACCTGAGGCTGACGCAGCCTTTTGTAAATTAAAAAGTTCTTTTCCTCCACACCCATCCTTTGCCATCCAGACCCCAAATGTCAGTTTATTCTCGAGTTCGATGCCTCAGACACAGGGGTGGGGGCAGTACTCTCCCAGAGGTCCCCTGATGACAACAAGGTTCATCCATGTGCTTTCTTTTCAAGACGATTATCTCAAGCTGAAAGGAACTACAACGTTGGCAACCGTAAGCTCCTAGCAGTCAAACTAGCCCTCGAGGAATGGCGACACTGGTTGGAAGGCACTGAAACCCCTTTCTTGATCTGGACTGATAATAAGAACCTTACTTACCTCAGAGAGGCTAAATGGTTGAATCCACGCCAGGCACGATAGTCTCTGTTTTTCAACCGTTTCAACTATATTTTGACTTTCAGACCCGACTCTAAGAATGTCAAGCCCGACGCACTATCCCACCAGTTTGCTTCCCTTGATGTCCCCGAGCCAGAGGAAACTATTGTCCCTCCCGTGTATGTTGTTGGGACTCTCACCTGGCCTATTGAGGGCGAGATCAGAGAGGCCCTTAAGTCTGACCCTGACCCTGGCAGTGGACCCGCTGGAACCCTGTTTGTCCCAACCTGCATTAGAGCTAAAGTTCTATACTGGCTTCATACAAATAAATTGTCCTGTCACCCAGGTACGACCCGCATGCTCTCCTTGGCCAAGGCACATTTCTGGTGGCACTCCATGACCTCTGATGTCAAAGCCTTCATCCAAGCCTGCCCTACCTGCGCCAGGAATAAGTCTAGTACTCAGACCCCTGCTGGACTTCTTCAGCCACTGCCGACCCCTAGCCGCCCTTTGTCACACATTGCCATTGACTTTGTCACAGGCCTGCCACCATCTGACGGTAACACCACCATACTGACAATTATCGATCGTTTCTCTTAGGCTGCCCATATTGTCCCCCTCCCCAAGCTTCCCTCGGCCCTTGAAACTGCACAACTCTTGATCCAGCATGTGTTCCAAATCCACGGCATCCCATCAGATGTGGTGTCCAACCGTGGTCCTCAATTCATCTCACAGGTGTGGCACTGTTTTTGTAACTCTCTAGGAGCCTCTGTTAGTCTCACCTCAGGCTACCACCCCCAGTCCAATGGCCAGGCTGAATGCTGCAATTAGGAGCTGGAGACCACCCTTCGCTGCATTGCAGAAAATAATCTGTCAGCCTGGAACCAGCACCTGGTGTGGGTGGAATACGCCCACAATTCCCATAGATCCTCGGCCACAGGTTTGTCCCCCTTTGAAGCCTCCTTAGGCTTTATGCCCCCTTTGTTCCCCAGCTTGGAAACAGACTACACGGTTCCCTCTGTCCAGCATCACTTCAAGCGTTGTTGCTGTATCTGGTGCCAGGCCAAGGCAGCCCTCCTACACTGTGACTCAAACAAAGAGGCTCACCAACCATCATCGCTCCATGGCACCCTCTTACCAGGTGGGTCAAAGGGTGTGGTTGTCCACCCGGGACATCAACTTGAAGGACACCCCCTGTAAGGTGGATCCCCGCTTCATCGGACTTTCCTCATTTCAAAGATCATTAATCCCTCTGCAGTTAGACTCCAGCTTCCCAGGTCCATGAGAATTCATCCCACATTCCACATCCCCCAGGTCAAACCCGTCTCCGTGAGTCCCTTGTGTCCCCCCTCCGCCACCTCGCCTGATCGACAATCACCCTGCGTTCATGGTAAGAATCATCCTGGACATGCGACGTAGAGGTTTCCAGTACCTTGTCGATTGGGAGGGGTATGGCCCAGAGGAGAGGTCTTGGATCCCTAGGTCTTTCATTCTGGACCCCAGCCTCATCACTTCCTTTATTAGGAACCACCCCGAGAAACGCCTCAGGTCACTTGGAGGCGATTCTTGAGGGGGAGGTACTGTAAGAGTACCACTGTCTGCAGCCCCTCCTCCAAGATGGCCACTGATTGTCAACACCTGGCGGTCATCAACCTGATGAGGATCTCTCTCTATTTAAGGCTGCAGTCCAGTGCTACTCTTCACTGGAACATATCACCATCTCATGGTATTTGTGCTTCTGGCCTGAACCTTGTTATCAGAAAGAATTGTCCACCTGTCTCACTTGTCTCCAGTGTTCCTGACTCCTCGGCTCTGGTACTCCTGATCCTGGCTTGGCTCTCCTCATGCTTTGACCTAGTTCTCCTCGTGACCAGTTTTGGTTCTCCTCGTAACCTGTCCTGGTTCTCCTCTTGCTCTGATCTCTTTCTCCTTGTGACCCACTCTGGTTCCCCTTGCGCCCTGTCCACACCAATTGCCTGCCTTCCTCTTCCAACTGGACTCTGGACCTGTTCCTTCTCTGCAACTCTCCAAAGGATTGAAGGGTGGACCAAACATCGCCCCTCAACCTGTAAGAAAGAAAGCAACATTTAATTTCTGCCTGTTCTCCTGCAAACCCCCTCTGACCATCTTCCCCCTCTTTCAGGAGCTGCAGAGAAGCTTCATATGATTATTCACTGTAAATAAGAAACACTGTTATTTTGTACCTGCCTGTGTCTGTCTCGTTCCAGGTCTCATACTAATCTGGGCTCCTCAAGTTATAACATATACCACATGTGGTGTGTATGGCAACTGAAGAAACTTTGATATATCAGCCTAACATACTTTTCTGCCACTCCATATTTCCTCATGCAATACCACACCTCCTCCCTTGGCACTCTGTCATATGCTTTTTCTAAATGCACAAAGACACAATGAAGTTCTTTCTGTCCTTCTCCATACTTCTCCACCAGTATTCTCAAAGCAAATGTGGCATCTGTGGTGCTCTTTCTCAGCATGAAGCCACACATTGTCACCCTTCTTCAATGTCTAACTTCTACAACTCTTTCCTAGATCTTCATCATGTGGCTCATGAATTCAATTCCTTGTAGTTGCTACAACTCTGTACATCAAGCATGTTCTTAAAAATGGGCACCAGCACACATCTTCATTCTTCAGGCATTTTTTCACCCTCAAATATGCCTATCAGTATTTGAGTCAAAAACCTCACTGCCATATCTCCAAAACATTTCCAAACCTACACTAGTATGTCAACAGGTCCTACTGCCTTCCCCATCTTCATTCTTTTCAAAGCTTTACAAACTTCACTCTCACTAATCTTTTCCACTTCCTGGTCTACAGTTTCTGTGCTCTGCTCTTCTTTTTCTTTTATTTGTTTCATTCATTACCTTCTAAAAGTACTACTTCCATCTCCCAGTCACACTCTCCTCACTTGTTAGAACAGTACCATTCCTATATCTAACAAGCCTAACCTGTTGCACATCCCTACCAGCCTTATCCCTCTGTCTCGTCAATCAATACAAGTCCTTCTTGCCCTCTTTAGTGTCCAGCCTCCCATACATCTAATCATGTCTTCTGCTTTGCCTTTTCTACTTCCCTCTTTGCTCTACGTTGCATTTCCTATCATTCCTGTCTCCTCTCTTCAGTCCTCTCACTGTCATATATCTTGTTGGATAACTTCTTGCTCTGAACAGATTCATGCACTTAACCACCACAACAAAAATGGTTAAATTATGTCATCTGGAGCAATTTATTTAAGTGAGAACCATTTCATCCCCCATCTGGAGGACTTTGTCAGTCTGAGCCTGCCAACCAGATCTGTCCCATAGGTAGCCTTCATTGCTATGTTTCAAGCCAACCTCCTGTGGAATCTCAGAAGTTTTTAACACTTGCAGAACACACCCATCAAAAACAATCAATCATCAAGTACAACAATCAAATGTCCTATGCCAGATGATCAGCTTGCTACAAACAGTCTGAGGACAACCAAGGCCAAAGTGGTTCAGAAAAAAAAGTTTTTAAATTCAATAATCCAGGTAGATAATCTACTTGGATTACTGAGTTTACAAACCTTATTCCACTACAAGTTGTCATTATCATATTTTCTCTTTCCAGATGATACACCAAGTACCTTACTACCTGTCTCTCTAATTACAGTTGTTGTAGTACCCCAGTCATTTGGAAGCTCTTCTTAGCATGCAGAGTCTTTAACAACTTTTACACACAACCATCTGATGCTGTTTGGCCATGATCTCCCCTGACATAACCTTACAGTCCCCAATCTCCCTCAGGTTTCCTCTTTTACACAGAATATAGTTTAACTGGTTACTCCTTCCTCCACTCTCATAGGCCATTCTATCTTCCTCCTTTTGGAAATAAGTGTCGACTACAGCCATTTCCATTCTCTTGGCAAAATCCACCACCAACTGTCCTTCCTGGTTTATTTCTTTGACATTAAACATATCCATCACTTCCTCATCCCCTCTGTTTCCTTCACCAACATGTCCATTCAAAACTGCTCCAATCACCACTCTCTTCTCCCTGGTAATGCTCTCTATCACTTCATCCAGATCCTTCCAAATTGATCTTTCTCCTCAACATAACATCCAACCTGGAGTGTAATCACTGACAACATTTAGCATCAGACATTCTACTTCTTCCTTCAGACACCTCACCCAATCTGACACAATTTTCACCTCTGTTACATTCTTTGCTAAACTCTTTCAGGACCACCCCTACTACATTTATTGTTCTATCAACACCATGGTAAAGCATTTCAAACCCTGCTCCAATGCTGCATGTCTTTCACTTGGTCTTTTGGACACATAAAACATCTACCTTCCTTCTCTGCATTGTGTCAGCCAGCTCTCTACCTTTTCCTGTCATTGTCCCCACATTTAGAGCTGCCACCCTTAGTCCTACAATCTTGATTTTCCTCTCCTCCCTCTGTCTCTTGGCATGTTTCCCTCCTTGTGGTCTTCACCTAACATTAGCACAATTTCCACTGGCACCCTGTTTATCAACAGTACTGGCAGGGATCGTTGTTAACCTGGGCATCAACTGATCCAGTATGGAGTAGCTTAGATGAACTTGCATGTTAGTTTTGGCAAAAGTGTTTTACGTCGAATGCTCTGCTTGACACAGCCCTCAACATTTACCCAGGCTTGGGACCAGCACAAGCAGTACACTGGCTTGTGCTCCCTAGTGGCTGGTTTTGCTCCCAAGTGAGTGGTTTTACTCCTTGGTGGATGGTTCCTGAGCTATGTATTCAATGAACTTAAAATCTGCTTAATTTATATTTTAAACAACATAGTAAATGTATTTGTTGAGCTATCTACCCTCAGTATATCCATTTTATTTTGAGTTGCTTATTAACTTCCTTAAGTTCTCAGCACATAAGTTATTCTGTATATTGTTTGGTTAAATTTCCGTTTCTCCATCACTTTAGAAAAATCATTGTTTCAAAATTAGTCTCATGTTTCCAACATTGTTATTGCAGTGTTGGGAGTCGAATTCAGGACACAGAGGGAAGAATTTAACCAAACAAAAGTCTAAGAAAACCTTATAAAAAACTAAGCAGCTGTAAATCCATGACAAATAAATGCACGGTTAAAACAAAACAAAACAACAACAACAACAACAACAACAAAAATCTTAAAACTACATTTAAACATTAATCCAAGTAGATACTAGGCCACCAGCAAGAACTGGGCATATAAGAACAAGTCAACCAACCACTGTCTTTGTTAACAATCAAAGGAAATCAGTGTTTCTATCATGTAATTTTATTAATTTTATGCTCATTCTCAGAGCAAATTTTTTTGTCTACATTTGGCATGAACACAGTCTTTTTTCCCAAAACAAAACCAACTGTATTTGCTGTTATGTGAAAGTTTTACTTTCATAATCAAAGATTACTGATCATTTAAAGTTACTGCTTTCATGTTTTATGTTATCAGATTCAGAATATGTAACCTTGAATGTGGCAATGAAAGTGCACAAATTTAAAGTTGTTTATCAGTCCCTCTCAGTGTGGAGTTCTTTGTTATATTCTTAACTGTGGGGTGCTAAGGACGTCATCACTGAGTAATTAGAGAACAGTTCAGGTGAAATGTACAGACACTATGGGGTCTATTGATCTGAAGGCTGCAAACAGCAGAGCAGGCTCCTCTGCTCTGTTGATGTACAAGCCATGAACCCGTGACCCTTTGCTGTGTCAGGCTTTCTGGGACTAATCCTCACAAATCTTCCAGAGTCAAAAATGATGCTGGGTTAGCGATTTCAACATCATTGTGCACTAGGTTAGACTTTCACTTATAATTTTCATAGATAAAAACAAACGTATCTGGGGTTTGGTACAACTTTTGATTTAAATCAGTACAGTGTATGGTTTGAAGAAATCACATTAGGCATGTAAGAAATTACATGTATATGTGTGAAAAACATATAGCAAAATGCACATACTGTATAGTTTTACATTGTCAATGAAAAGCATAAGAAATGTATTTAACTAATGTTTGGTTTGCTCTCACCTAATATCATGCAGAACCGTTTATAAAAAATTAAAAAAAAATCTATCCTGAACGTTTTATTAGTGAATCAGTTGCTAAAGTGTACTTCATAATCAGCTGTAAGATGAAAGTATTCAATAAAAAATGTTTTTGAACATACAAAGTAGATTTGCTTTACATATTTAACATTTCAGAAGATAAACTTTTATTTTTATTTATTTATTTATTTTGTATAGGTGGTCTGCGTTTTGCTCTCATGTTATTCTCCATTCAAGCAGAATGAAGCCTTGTCTTGATTAGGTATTTTGTAAAATGTTTTACTAATTGCATATCCCCATTAATGCTTACTGTTTCCATAAGCTAATAGCTATACAGGAAACATTGAAAGTGCATGCTGATTATTTATAACGTTTGTAATTATACGTTTTTGTTACTCTGGACTTCTAAATCATGTTAGCTTGTGGAAATACATATTACAGCCTGCTTTTCTGCAACTCACACAGTCCAGACTGTATTTTGAAGTAATAGTTTCTTACCTGCTACTTTAAGGTATAATTTGGGTTGAAGTTTGTTTCCACAAACTAATAATTATCTGTGAGCTAGACTCTTTGTCTTACTTTTGCTGTCATATATTTACCTAAAAAAGTTTTTATTTTGTTTTGCAGTTTTATAATATCACAAAGCAATCAACACTAAGAACCTCTACAAACCTTGACTCCAACTAAATGTTGCAAATAAGGAACAAAATCTCTCTCTCTCTCTCT
>JAVCKU010000002.1:1388698-1402482 GCA_032273985.1 Hypsolebias coamazonicus
TTCTCAATTCTGTCAAAGTGCAAGAATTAAGCGTTCAGACTTGGTGTGAAAGATCAAGGTTATGTTTCTGTGAGTTACAGACTTTGTTTTTAAAGTGTTACAGACAGTTAATCAGTTTATATCAGAAACTGGCGTATTTTGTCTGTCCTCTGTACTTCTCTTTACTAAAACAACTTCATCTTTATTTCCACCTGTTTGAACTTAAGTTACCCCCTCTGACATCACACTAACTCATTCTCCACCTTGGTTGACAACCATTCAACTGGACCAAAACATCAGGAGGTGGGCTTTCCTTAAAACTTCTTGATTTCCTGGTTCTCGCCAGAGTCTAAAAGTCCTTCATGAAGTCACGAAGTGGAGTTGAACTCTTTCTGTGCTGTGAACGATGGGCCAGATGCTAAAGGTGTCGTTCATCAGCCAGGGCTCACAGAGCATCTTCTGTGACCCACCCGAGCCATAAGCTCTAAAGCCTTTTTATTGAAACTCCTTCAGAGGATAATTTTATTTTGAAAATCAACCGGAAATAACCGCTACTTCTGTCGGCCAAAGCGGACCGCTGGGTCGCGTGAGTAGTAAACACGCACGAAACCAGCACGGATGTCAACTGGACCGAAAATCCTTTTACGTCTAAAGGTTGGAGTGCCAACACTTTTACCGGAGGCGAGACATAACGTCTTTCAAAGGTAAAGAGTTGCTGATGTTTACCAAGAGCGTCCTGGGGTCTCGCCAGAAGCCGTGGGAGAGCGTGTCATTTCTGATTGACACTACCCAAGTTAAATCCTTTCCTTTTCCTTAAATCGTTCCTTCTCCCTCTTAAAACCTCTCCCACCAGTAAACTAAGTTAAAGTGCCTCAGAGAAGTTATTTTACCATCTTGTAACGTAATCTGTTGTCTTCCTGAAATCATCCGAAATGTTTTATGCCTATTCTCCTACATATTGGTGGCCTCGTATGGTCTTCTAATAAGGGTTATTGATATTAATTTCTTTGTGACCTTATGATTATGGAAATGCTTCACACTGGCATGAATGATGTCCAGGTTTTTGACTCTTACAAGCGATATTTCAAAGCTGATGGTGTTCAGAACAAAGCAAAACTGTGTTGATGTTCATTATCTTTACTCGCTTCTTCCTTTTTGGGTCACGGGTGTCACTGGTGCCCATGTCCAGCAGTCACAGCGTCCGAGGAAGGGATATCTTGGACAGGTCGCAAGTCCATCACAGGGACACAGAGACAAATGAAACAAACAACCATTCACTCTCTCACTCACACCTAGGGACAATTTAGAGTTACCAATCAGCGTAACATTGCATGTTTTTGATCTGTGGGAGGAAACTGGAGTACAGTACCTGGAGAAAACCCACACATGCACAGAGAGAACATGCAGACTTCACCCAGAAATGTCCCAGGCCAGAATTTGAACCGGTGACCTTCTTGCTGAGAGTAGATGCTCTACCAACTGAGCCACCGTGCCACCCCAGAGCATTAATTATTATGGTAAAAACATCAGCAAGCAGATTGTGCTTGATTAATATTCCCTATTATTTTGTCTGACACGTCCGGCATCATACCTGAGCTCACTCCAGTTGCATAAAACTCAGCTCCTGTGAGGCTGAAATCCTCCAGAGTGCGCGCTGCGGATCAAGACATATCCCTGACTTTAAACCCTTCCTGAAATAGCTGCCGGTGTAATCACCGCCAAATTCATTAAACACAGCTGGAATGGTTAAAGGTGAACACGTCTGCGCACAGTTCCCCCTGGGAAGACTTGGTGCATCCAGAAAAGACAGCAAAGTGTCTCGCCAACGCACACCGGCTTTATTGATCCCTTCAACTTTGAGTTCAAGACTGAGTGGCAGTGTTATAGATTGTTGTGCTGGATGAAAGAGGTCTGAATATAGGTCATCTGTTATGTTCTAATTGTGTCCTTTGGATAAATCACTGGCGTTAATCTATTATAGATGAAGAAGGCATCGACGCTAATGAGAAAATGCACAGTGGGTGTGCACGCCAAGTCAGTATTTGGTTCTAATTGTGCCAAAATTTAAAGCATTCCTTGAAGGAATCCATATCATCTGCAGCCTTTCACACCAGAGTTTTAGACTAAGATCATCCTTGTTGACAAATGACAGAGTGCACATTATGCACATGAGATACTGTGAGACGTCACACTCGTAGTACTTAAGTGTTGTAAATGACTCTCACCTACTACTAGATCAAATTTAGCTCTATGTCTGTAAAACTGACAAAATGAGTTAGCTGTGGTGGTCATCTTGAATTGGATTGGCTCCAAAGATTTATTATTTGTAATTGTACATCCGATTATTATTTTCTGCAAGTTTTTTAAAAAAATCATCTCTGAGTTCATGATATAATTTGCTTGCAGACACACATGTAAAGATATGGGAACAAACACTATGGGCTCCTTTAATGTATCATGGGCAATAATGGGATGATCTAATGTGAGTTAGTAGGAGAGATCATATCTCTCCAGTTTTAGTTTCACTCCAATGGCTCCCTGTCAAAGTCAGAATAGAATTCAAAAATTTTACTTCTAACCTACTTTGTACAAAGCCATCAACAACCTAGCTCCATCTTATATTACAGATTTTATTGTTCCATATTTTCCTAAACAGAGCACTTTGCTCTCAGACTGCAGGTTTACTTGTGGTTCCTAGAGTTTCCAAAAGCAGAATGAGAGGAAGATCTCAGTTATCAGGCTCATCTCTTGTGGAACCAACTTCCAGTTTCTGTCCATGAGGCTGACACATTGTCCAGTTTTAAGACTGGGTTCAAGACTTTCTTTTTTATAAATCCTATAATTAGGGTTGGCTTGTTATGCTGCTATAGGCTAAGACTACTAGATGACAAGTTGACCTCAATTTCTTAAATGATGTACTAAAATTGAATAGTTTTCATTTGATACTATTTCTATCTTAACGTGATTCTCGACCTGCCATTGTGTATCCATTCCTCCTTCCTGTTCTTCTCAAACCCAGCCGGTTGAAGCAGATGGACGCTTGTCCTGAGCCTGGTTCTGCTAAAGGTTTCTTCCTCATGAGAGAGTTTTTCCTTTCCACTGTTACCTTTGTGAGTGCTCAAGATGAGAGTTCTGCAAAAGAGTTAAACTCAAAGCAGACCCTCAGATAAATAATGTTAACTTATTATTTACATATATGAACATTTCTGTTCAGTGCCCTGAGCTGACTTCTGTTGTGGCTTGGCGCTATATAAATAAACTGAATTTAATTGAAATTTAAATTACAAAAACAGGAGTGAAAATTTGTTCTGGGTTGTTCCTCCTTATACTACCCCATTTTTCCCCCCTTTCTGTTTGGCAAAACTTGTACATATTACGGGTGGGATTCCCTGATGAGTGATTCAAACTAAAATTTAGGGCGTAGACCAGTTTAGAGAATTCAGCCAAGAACTATGTTGCCTCAACATCAGATCTTAACTTGGACGACATGGATATACAGCAAACATGCAAAGATTTTAAAGTGGTATTTAAGTCCAACTAACAAAGAAGGGAAAAAAAGATGTGACATGAAAACTAACAGACTCTAAAGTGAATGTATGTGCCGTCAAAAAGTCTTATTTTTGCTTGGAAATGTTGCTAAGAGAGTAAAATGGTCCAGAAATGTAAGTCATGGTTAGATCAGATCTAACATCCAAAATGCCAGAATAGGAACAATATTTTCTTTTCTCCCTTGGCCTAGAAAACACACTTACATGAGCAAAAAAATAATTCTAATAATATTTTGCCACAGTTCAGTCATATTGTTTGCTATTGTTATAGATAAATATGAAGATATAATAAAAGATCATCTTTAGTGTGTCAACTACTATCGATATTTTTTGTGTGTGGAGGGGAAAAGTAACAGTCCGATCAGATCCCTAAAGCAGCGTCAGTGCTGAGAGTGGGTGATGCATGCTGTAGCCTCAGATGCTCTGGTCAATCTGAAACTAAAAATCTTTAATCTCAGTGAACTGCAGGTTTATCAAGTACAATTTGACCCTCAAACCTCACACTGATCTTACAAGAGCACAGCTTGTTGTTTAATTAACACTTAATATCAAAGGAAGTGTAAAAACTTTATGGCAGAAACTTTGTAAACTGTCTCACAGGTAATGCTTCTTTACAAACTGTTACATTTCATACATATTAGAACTTATCTTGTTTTTTTCCTTCCTTTGTTTAGAGTGAAGATGTTTTTCATAACTTTAACTAATTTATATAGCTTGACTCACAGCTCTCCAATGTTCTTTTGGTTGTTCATTTTTGGAATAACAAAAGTTTCCCCCAAACAAGCCTTGTTTTTATGTTCTGTAGTTTGACTTAATAATGTAGATGTGTTCTCCAAACTTTTATGTGTTTTACTTTCCATTTTTTCTTTTCACTCTTGATATTTTCCATCAAAATTAAGAAACGGGAGTGTCACATAAGGCACATTATTCACCCGTTGACAAACTCTTATACAGAATACAGTAGTCTATTATCAGTGGCCTGAACAAGCAAAGACCATGTATAACTAATGACCTTGATTTGGGAATTTGACCTTATAGCTGGCGTAAAAAAAAAAATATATATATATATACAACATGCTGTCTACTGGTGGTACAAATGTGTATCAAGTTTTTTTTATTAAATTACGTTGAGTGGATCAGACATTATGGCCTGGACAGGAGAAAGTTTACAGACGCACGGATGTATGGAGACAATGCCATAATACTGTATGTCCAACTTTCGACAGGCCTGTAAAACTATATGTCATCTTTTTTATCTTTTGACTGTTTTGGTCATACTTTTATTTGACAATTTACAACCAGAAGACGAGTCTATTCTGATAAAATGTCATCAGCCTTGTCAGAGTCAGAGTCAGAGTTACTTTGTTTTCATTCGCATCTCATGCGGTACATGTGGTGGAATGAAATTATGTACACAGGGTCCCAGTTATATCCAACAATCAAATGTAAAAGAAAAACAGTAATAAGATCTAAGATATGAACTAAAAAAAAAATCGACTAAAAACATGCTAAGCACTAATAGCATTAAAAAAATACAGCGAACAGCAGCACGAACATGAGTCTGTGTGAGCAGATGAGCATGATTGAACACAGCAACATGAAACAGATCAGCAGCAACATGATGTGATTTTTCAGTGATTATCCTGGTTCCAACAGACTTCTGTGCAGTCTTCACTCTGCAAAGCTTTTCTTTCTGCAGTGTCTGAAAACTAAAGAACTAACGGTACTTCAACAAATTTCAAGCATTATAATGAACAACCAACCATCAGGATTTTATTTAAGGAATATATGTGTGGTTTTTTTTTTTTAACTCAACTAATTGAGAGATTATTAAGTAAATATGTACACTATATCTATTTTTTTTCATCTTAGAGATGTGTGTAGAATTTGAACGATTAACTCCAAACAGTTACAACAATTAGTTTATTTCAGCTGCTCCCTTCTTCTGAAGTCGCCACAGTGAGCAAACGCACATGAAAATTTGGCAGTAGTTTTACATCGGATGTCCTTCCTGACACAACTTGGGCTCAAATCTGTAACCTCAGGATTACAAAATTGCAGCACTGACCACCAAGCGAAGCCCTAATGAATAAAACACTTCAATAATTTGAAACAAAATAATAGGAAAAAAACAAAACAACTTTTGAACTAAACTAAAATCTTACCTTCCTCACAATATGTCCCAGAGTAGCTTGGAAGACACACACATGTAAAAGAAGTCATCCCATCAACACATGTGCCTCCATTGCGGCATGGGTTTGATTGGCAGTCATCGATCTCTTTTTATGAAACACATTAAAAAAAAAAAACTGTTAGGAACTTTCTTCCAGCAAGAAATAGTTTAAAAAAGGTATATGAAAGTAATATCCTACCAGTTTCACACTGATGACCAGTGTAACCGGGAGCACAACTACATGAACAGACGCTGCCGCTCTTGTAGCAAGACCCTCCATTCAAACAAATGTTTTGTTTGCAAGAATTAATTCCTGATAAAAAAAAATATATATATATATATATATATAGATCAGGAAAATGTATTCTGGGCAAAAAGTTGTTGTTTTTGTGTTTTGTACGTTAACATAAATCGTTAAAATAAACATACCAGGAATTTCCACAGTCTCGCCAACAACTTTGTGCCCCAAGTGAGGTCCTAACATGGCCAGAGTTGTTGTTACTGGTGCACTTCCATTAAGGGATGGGTATGCTGTTAAGTCAATATGTTTCACAACTTCTTTAGAAAGAGATGAAGCTGTGGTTGATAAAGATGTAGCTTCCTCTGATGACGTGGTTGTGAACTCTGCATAGGTTCTTGTGGTAGTTTCACTATCAACGTTGTTGGTTTTGCTCAAAACTGTCTGATTGTCCGACATGACAGTAGCATTTACTTTGAATACAGTCTGGATTTCTTCAGGAGACAGAGTCTTTTCTTTAACACTGCCATATTCTGGTATCTTTGTTATCTGCTTTCCAAATACACTTTGAGAGCTGCCTGAATCCCTGTCTGTGGTTGTGGTAGAGACCAAGGACAGATTAGTTGTGGTTGATAGAATCTTAGACGTAATGTCTTTAATCTCACCTAAACCTTCTTTAGCGGTGGTTGTTGTGATCATACTCTCTTCTGAGCTGCTTTCTGTGTTAATATCAGAACTTGGAAAATGGCTTCTTGTAACAACCATGGTCGAAAATGATGCTAAAGGTGGTTTAGTTGTCTTTTCTTCTGACCTATGTTCAGTATTGTCCAATAAAGGGGAAGAAGGTTCACTTTGAGTGGTTTGGGGATAAGGCTTTTTTGTAAAAATATCCACAAGGTCTGTTCTTGGCTTTGTGGTTTCAGTGAGGAGAGGAACTGATTCAACAATGTCAGGGTTTCTCAAATCATAATTTGGAGCTAAATAATCACTGTTGTCAAAAAGGTCACCTGGAAAGTCTGGTTTTTGGCCATATGTATCAGAAGGTAATTGAATCTTTAGCTGAACTGTGCCATTCAATTTCAACGCAGCTTGAGCAACTGCTGGCTCTGTAATGAAACTTTCATGAGTTTCAGGTGTAAGGTAATTTGTGGACAGAAATTCTTCCTGAGAGGAAAGGTCAGTCTGAGGGTGGTGTGTTAGTGTGATCTCTGACCTCACTTGTTCACCTGATTCGTGGGAAGTTTCCACAAGGTACAAAGGGGACCCCGTTGTATGAAATTGGACAATATTTTCAGGCTCTGTAGTAGCTGAGAAGACATTTGCAGTTGGCTCAAAGGTAACATGCATCATTGTTGTTTTGGGTTTCTTTGTGCTAAAAAGAGAAGAGTCCGCACTTTTTAAAAAAACTGTGGATGCACTTTCATAAGTTGCTGAACCATCACCTGACTGATCTACCTTATAACTTGAGATTGCCTCTACTGAGGGAAAAGTGCTGCTTAAAGCTAGCTTAGCTGACTTTTCAGTTATTTGAGTGGAAAATGATGCTGAACTGATTAATAACGGTTGTGAGGTTGATGATGAAATAGGTGAACTCATGAAAATATCACCAGAATGTACCTCTGGAGATGTTTTCTCCGTTTTGTTAGGCAAAGATGCTTCATCATCATTGTGTTGGAATTGTGGTATATCTGACAGATCTGTGTTTTTCTCAGAAGAAGGTATGTGTGGTCCAACTGTAGATAGCTCACTGAAAGGGGCTTCAGAATTGTGTGGGACATAATCTGTAAAAGAATCATCTATAACATTTGCAGCACTTAGTCGAGTAAAGTAAGTCTCTGTGCTGGTCATCCATTGGGTGGAAGATGCACTAACAGTGTCTGATATGCTCTCAGACTTGGTATGTAATTCACCCTCATCTGTTGCTAAATCATATTCAGCCAGGGATTTTGTGGTCATTTCAATGAAGCCTAAACCACTTGTTGATGTTTGAAAAGGGAATGTTGTTGGGGTTGATAATTCCACAAAGGGGAACTTAGACACAGTTTGTGTTTCCAGGGTAGTTTCATCTGTGTATCCAGATATTTCATTTGCCGAGGATTCTGAATCACCTGAGCCACTATTGTCAAACTCAGCTGCTGCTGATATTACCACCTCAGTTGTGGAAGACACATTTGTGTTTTTCTCAAAAAAATCTATATGTGGTCCAACTGTTGTTAGCTCACTGGCAGGTGCATCAGAAGTCGCATCACGTGTGAAAGAATCATCTATGATGTTTCCACCATTTAGTCTAGTAAAGGAAGTCACTGTGCTGGTCATCCATTGGGAGGAAGATGCATTGACCTTGTCTGATATGCTCTCAGTTTTGGTATATATTTCAGCCTCATCTGTTGCTAAATCATATGCATCCTGGAATTTTGTGGTTGTCTCAATGAAGCCTGAACCACTTGTTGATGTTTTAAAAGGGAATATTTTGGGGCTTGATAATTCTACAAAGGGGTACTTAGACACGCTTTGTGTTTCAAGGGTAGTTTCACCTGTGTTTCCAGATAGTTCAAATGCAGAGGATTCTGAAACACCTGAACCATTACTGTCAAACTCAGTTGTTGATGATGTTACCACCTCTGTTGTGGATGACACATTTGTGAGTTTCTCAAAAAATCGTATGTGCTGTCCAACTGTAGTAGCAAATGTATAGGTATCATGAGTAACTGAGGGAAGTGAGTGTATAGCCTGATCAGTGACAATGCTGTCATAGTGCTCAGTTGCCTCTGTGGTTGATAACTCTGTGCTGAACAATGAAGAACCTGTAGAAGATGCTTTATTTGTAGGAGAACTGTCACTTATAAGACCATCTGAGGTCTCCATAACTGTTTCAGGAGAAGCTGATACTAATTTGGGTGATACTGACTTCTGATCAAGTTTGCTTGTGAATAAAAGTGTTTCCTGTTGAGGAGAGATTAACATTGGTTGGTCTATGCCTGAAAGAGATGTCACAGTGTAGATAGGTGTTCTTGAAGTATCACTTGGTTGAAGAACGTCTGATCCTGTGACTGTTGGTGTCAGTTTGCTGGACATCTCTGTGGAGTATTCATCTGAATTTACTAATCCTGTTGAAGACATTGAACTTTCCTCTGGTGTTACTGACTCTTCCTTACTCTTAGTTGTGGTAAGTGTCCTCAGTGTTTCAGAAGATACTGATGGTGGATTGTCTGTGCTCTGGGATGATGGACTTGTAGAAACAGCAGTTTTTGAACTATCACTTGCTTCAGTTGGAATTGATGCAGGGGCTAATGTTGAAAGGACAGTCATTGTTGAAGAGAATGTGGTGGATGTCACGGTTGATTTATCAGTCAATTCAGAAGAGCTGTAGCCAGACATTTCTGTTCTTGGTGTACTGAGCAGTGATGCTGTTTCAGGAGATAATCTTTCACTTGTTGTATCAGCGCTATACAAAGATGAAGATGCATCACTGATAAAAGTGACTGAGCTCAACATGTCTGGAGTTTGGCTTCCTGAGCCCTCTTGAGTTACTGAAGTAATTGAGGAGGATGTATCCGTATCATGAGTAACTGAGGAAAGGGAGGGTATGGGCTGATCTGTGACAGTGCTGTTATAGTCCTCATCTGGCTTTGTTGTTGTTCTCTCTGTGCTAAACAATGAGGAAATGGTTGAAGATGCTTTATCTGTACCAGAAGTCTCACTTATCAGACCATCTGAAGTCGCCGTAACAGTTTCTGGAGAAGCTGATAGTATTTGGGGCATTACTGATTCTTGCTCAAGTTTGCTTGTAGCAACGTATATTTCCTGTTCAGGAGAGACGGACATCGGTTGGTCTATGCTTGACAGTGATGACACAGTGTAAACAGGTGTTCTTGAAGTATCGCTTGGTTGAGGAACGTGTGATTCTGTAACTGTTGGTGACTTTGTACTCAGTGTTGAATGAACAGCAGATGTCGTTATTGACTGGTCAGGGAAATCATCAGTGTGTTGACTCACAGTTTCTGTCGCTGTGGAGATTAGGATGGATGCTGTTTTAGGTTGGATTGTTGATCCAGTTAAGAATGAAGTGGATTCTACCACTGTAGATTGGCTTGTAATAAACACATCTTTTTCAGTTGAAGGAGTGGATGATGTAACGGGAGATGCACTGGAAGTTATTGTTAACTGACCTGAGGATATAGTATTGGATGCTGGAGAAATTGATGATTCCTGTGTCAGAGATGCCACTTTTGTTTCAATGTGTTCACTTCCATCTGCAGTCGTAAGTGATTGTGCTGTTGGTGTCTCAGAGCTATACAGACTGGAAGACTGTGCTACCAAAGTACCGTTTGGGGCAAACAGATCTGGCATTCCACTTCCTGATCTTTCTGTAAATGCCAAATACATTGCAGAAGGTTTTTCTGTCTCATCAGAAACTGGAGACACTGTAGGCACTATGGACTGATCTGTGTGAACACTGAAAGAGTCTTCAACTGTCAGTGCTGTCGTCTCTTTGGTGCTAAACAAAGATGAAGCTTTAGAAATAGCTGTCGGTTTGCTGGACATCTCTGTAGAATATTCAACTGAACTCACTATTCCTGTTGTTGCAGACACTGAACTTTTGTTTTCATCCATTAATCTTTTAGTAACTTCTGATTCACTTTTTTTAAACATAGGTGTTCCTGTCTCTGTCGAGCATTCATTTCCAGATGCGGTGCTGACAGAGGTTTTCATACTGGTCTTAGTTGATGGGGTTTTATCACTTGCATTGGGGATCAGTGGTTCATCTGGCATTAGTGTATGAACAATGTAAGTTATGTTTCTTGTAGCTAGGTCCGTTTTCTTTGTCACTTTTCTTGAAGCCTCCACTGCAGAAGATGAAATGGAGGTTGAGTGAACATCAGCTGGGGTTTTTGTAGATGTTACTGTTGTTGTAAATGTCTCTATAGATTCAAATGTGTCACAATCAAACAGAGAAAACAAGTTAAACTCAAAACGATATAAATTCAATCATTAGCATCAAGATTTGTCATAAATGAAGAAATAAAAACTATGAATACCTTTGATGCCATCTTCCGTTTCTTCAGTTGGAGACTGGGAATCTTGTGGCTGGAAAATCTGTTCAGCTGCAAAGAATAAAATGAGAAAACGAAAGAAAATCTATTATGAGAAATAATTATTTCACCCACACACATATGTAAATGTGCATGCTGCACAATTTGTCTGATAAACACAACAGATGTATTTTTAATGACAGCCTTTAATTTATGTTTACAACCTATTTTTGCATTCTCACTAAACACTAAATGTTTGTGACCAAGTGAAAAACGGGCCATGTCTTTGCATTTTGACCGTCATCCATCTATTATCTTTACCCACTTTCCTGTTTAAAGTTTGCAGGGATCTTCTTGCCTATCTCCAGAGATTATTGTGCAGGAAGCAAAATACACCCTGGAAAGGTTGAAGTCCATCAAAGGGTCACATAGAGACAAACTCAAGGGATGTGATTATTTCATTCAACTTTTATTTATGCAGGTTAGTCTCATTGAGCCACAAGTATTCATTTACAAGAGAGACCTGTTTTAAACAAAGAACACAGATGATTAAGTGTTCAGTGCAATACAACCTTAAGACTATTACATTTCTGACAATCCATTAACAGTCCAAATATCTTTGTATGTATCACAGTACAGTATATGTTATACATTCTCTAGTTTATATTTTCTAAATGCCAAGTCTACACAAATTTCAAATAAAGTAATAGATGAACTGACAAAAAAAGAAAAATATTTCTAATTTCAACACCATAAGTGTCTATATTTGTGAAGCTCACTGTGTATGCATTGTTCTAGGAATAATATGGGAGGATTAGTAATGAGGATGAATAATGAAAAGAACAATAATAATCAAACATGAAAACATATATATTTTATCCCAAAACCTTTATTTTTTCCCAGTGGTTCTTGTATGGTTTCTCAGAAATAAATAATCACTCAGAAAAACAAATACAGTATAGCCAAAGACTGCAGATAAATCTCTCCACAAAAACACTTTGGTCTAGAATTCAGTTCAAGCCTTATTTCCAATATTTATACTGGAGCTTAATATGAATGGAAACTTGATCAAAAGGCCACTTGATCATAAACAAGTTCTTCAACAATGATAAAAGTTACTAGTATGATAATTTGTAAAATAAATTACATATAAAGTAAAATATCATTATACCAGACAGCAGGCTGATCACAAGTTTTCAAGTATTTTAGTTTGTCAACATAAAATAAACGTGGAACTTTAGCACTAACATAAGTGTTTAGTATACAGTAGTATAGTATCATTGTCCAAATATTTCAACACATGAGATAAAAAATAAAACAGCATGAATTTGGTAGTAAACAAATTGATCTTTAGTACAACCAGCAATAATAGATTCACATAAACTTTAACTTTTAGTAATATGATTGTCTAAACAAAAACAAACATGAAAGTTTTAACTTTTGGAAAGTTTTTTTTTAGTACTTGTTTATGATCTAGACTTTGGATTCCTGGAGTGATTTCAGTTTGTCAGTTGACTACTTCTAAATCCAATTCTTACAAAGAAGGTTTACTGCCAAACTTACATCTACCTCCTTTAAAAAAAAATTCTTTGGATGGAAGCAATTCATGTCCTTCAACAAAATGGTATACAGTAGTCCCTCGCTACTTCGTGGTTCAACTTTCGCAGATTCGCTCTATCACGTTATGCGGACGTACAGCAATGTACATAATATTTAAAATAAAAAAATAAATGTGCCATTATTCTGTAGCTTTCTTTTATTAGGCCTTCACTGTTTTGCGAGTCTAAAGAACTGTTACCCAGAAGCTGTCAGTTCACTTCCCAGAAGTCAACACTGCTTCCAACTGCTGCTTTCTGCAAATTAAGGGAAAGTTTTGCAACGCAAAGTCAGAAGCACTGTAAGGATAAGCTCACAGAAGTGGCAGGAAAGTTGCAAATAATTCTGAAGTTGAACTTATCCTTCAAGTTGTATCTTCACTGGTGAGTAGCTGGGAGGCAGTTGATCTGGACTCAGTGTGACCCAGAACCTAGGAGCTGCAGGTGACAGATGACTGTGGGGTTCAGCCTGGTTCTGGACTTTTCTTTCATCTATCAGGTCAGACAGAACTGAGCTGCTGTTGTTCTGCAGAGCCCTTGTAAGTAAAATTTAGTAGCAACATATAAGTATGTTGTTAAAATTTGTAGGTTTAAGAGTTTAGACTTAGAGGACTAATTTGTGGGCATCAAGACCCCAAGAGGGACCCTGAGCGCGAAGCCCCCAGGGCCACCCATAAAGAACGAACCACTCACCCACCCCCCAGATCGGACCATAGGGGAGAACCGGAAAAGCCCCACCAGCGACCACATGCAGTGACCCCCCGGGGCCAACAGCGTCAAACTCACAGGCTTCCACCGGAACCCGCTACACCGAGGCAGATCCAGGCCTGAGCACAGAGGCCCGGGCCCCGAGGACACACCCCACCAGCCCAGGGTCCAACAGGACCAGAGGACCCGAGCCCCACCAGGCAGTCACCAGGCCGAGCGGACACACGCCCAAGCACCCAGCCCCAGACACTGAGGGCCCCAAGCACACCAGCAGGCAAGGGCACACCCCAAATGGGGGCTGCATGGCAGGGGCGTGACACAAGCACCCCTAGCTGTATCCAAGAGGGGGCTGTCTAAGTCCCAGCCTGACAATTACCCAGCCATACACAGACACAATTGCACAATCCCACCCTCATCCTCACACTCATTCATTCAAAGACATACAATAACGACACATTCCATTCATAATCCTGATACGCACTCTATAACACCCAGTTCCAAGACATGTAC
>JAVCKU010000002.1:1403882-1415805 GCA_032273985.1 Hypsolebias coamazonicus
TTAACTGCTCACTTAGACAGGTGTCGCACCACCCACACACACACACACACACACACACACACACACACACACACACACACACACACACACACACACAAACATGCATGTTTTTGTTTCAGGTTATCTTGAAGGGACCAATTTTACAAAAATCATGCATTATTGGACTGCTCTTTATGGGGACCTAAGCCAGATCCCCATAAGGATGTCTCATTGGGGGGGGGGGGGGGGTAGGTATGTACTAGTAATGGTTAGGTTCAGGGTAAAGGTCAAGATTACACTATAGCAAATGAATGAATGTCAATGCAAAGTCCCTAAAAAGTATGTTTACAAGAACACACACACACACACACACACACACACACAGTTTTTTAATTCTTCTAAATGACCATTTGGTACATTTGCATCCTTTCCATCAACTCAAAAAAATCCCAGCTGCTTTTCTAAGACAACAAATACACACATTTTGTCCCAATACCATGACAAAACCAGCTCAAATGTAGCCCAAAATCAGCTAATGTTTGCATGTGAGATCGCATGTACAGTAAAAGAGCCTGAGCAGAAAAGTACCTTAAAGAGCAATGAAGACATCTAAATGCTCTTTGTAGGTACAACTGTATATGCCAGCTCCATCTAGTCACCTCCTTTACCTGCCCCTTGTTCAAAATGTACAAACTTTACTTTCGAAATTTTAAAGGTATTCATTGCAAACTTCAAACACAAACATAAAAAAAAAATCCTGAACTATATTAATTGGTACAATTTAGGAATTTATTTTGGTAGTTTTCCAGATGCATAATATTTATATGCAATTCTGTTGGTATGCACTCAATGTAAACAAATCACTCGGCTGAAATGGCCAAAAATCATGTGGAAGCTAAAATCACATGACTGATCTACTATATATTAGGCTGACCATACAGTATTTTGTATAACCAAACAAATACTGTATGGCAAAATTAGACAAATGTAAACAAATGCATGTGGTAGTTAGGAACGATTTATAAGTTTTACCTAAAAAAAATGTTTAAGGACAGGAGAAGCTACCGGCTAAAAACTGAAAGATTAACTTCTTTGGTGAGCAAAAACAAAAGACTCAAAAAAAAAAAAAAAAAAAAAAAAAAAAATCTAAAATCATAATAATGATTTTAAAACAGAATATCACAAGAGAAGTACAAGAAATCTACATTGTCAGAAAAATTACATGAAAACATGATACAAACCTAATGTACTCTCAGCCTTCAGCATAACATAGGCCCCACAAAAAACACTTGGGAGGGACTGAAAGATCATGACAAAGGGTCTGAGGTATTCACCTCACCTCCAAACACACACGATACCCATCTGATCAGATTTAATGGCATCTGTGGGAAGCAAACCAAATCCACAGAAACTCCACCCTACAAGCCACAAATCCAAAGGATCTATTGCTGACATCCTATTACCAAAGACCCCTGTGAACCTCCAGATGTTCTTCGTCCGTGCCCTGACAAGTCAGAACTGATTTTGTGGTGAAAAATGAGCCTACAACAAATAAGTCTGGAGGTTGAACAGTTGCAACTGACTGGTTTAGAAGAAAAGAAAACACCTTAATCTGATTGATCGTAAACAAACCGACTCATTGTGCATACTCTCCATGTCAGCAAGGAGAATTTCATGATACAGCATAAAAAATATTGGTAGTCAGAATATTGCAGTTAAGACAATAAACCAAATGTAAGCTTTGCTGTTCAACAATTGAAGTGTTCCTAGAGCAATAAGAATCACTCAGGAAAAAAAAAATATTATAGATGATGGAGTGAAAATCAAACTTTAGCTGGAGCAGAAAACAACAACACCCCAGTTAAAGAGAAACCTGCAAAACCTTGTATCATCAGCAGCATTATTCCTACAGCCTAGCATTAAAACCTAAAGATTTTGTATATCTTACCTGAAGCATCCAGAATCGGCTGTGAACTAATGGACACGTCAAGAGAAGTGACGATTTCAGGTACAGATGATGCAGGAGGCGATGTAAAGAACGTTATCCCAATCTTCTCTGCTGTGTCACCCTCCAATGGGGTGGCACTGCCATGTTCTGGTGTCTTTGCCTGAGTTGGTGGCCCAGCCTGAAGTAAAACAACAGTCTTGAGCTCTTCGTAATCTAAGACTGGTGTTGTTGATTCAAGACTTGGTGGTGCAGTTGGTGGTGTTGTTTCTGTGGAGCCCAGCTCTTTATCAGTGGTGAGCTCACTGGATTCTGTAGAAGCGTCAGTGGGAACAAAGATAATTGATTGAGTGATCCCTGAATCCAAAATAGTTTTGTCTGTCTTCCCTGCAGCAAACATGGTCTTTGTGCTGAGAGACGTATCTGGCAGAGGTACATCAGGTGGGATAGTGCTGATCTCAATCACGGAGAGGTCCTCCTGATCCTCATCAGACACTGTGGAAACGCTGCTTTTGGTTGTGATGTGCGGTTCTGTGATTACATCACCATGAGAAGAAACCGATTCTACAAGAATGTAACTTGTGTTAAAAAGTGCTGGACTAGTTACAGTATCAGGACTTTTAGGATGTTCTTTGAGTCTGGGTGGAACTGTCCGAGTGGGTTGAGATGGAATCATAAAAGTGGAGAGCATAGATTGAAGGTCTGTGGGAACCGAAATGTTGGATGATGCGGTGGTCACAGTGGTGCTCTTTTCCGGGAAAGGTGTGAAGGTAGTGGGCTGTATGGTAGGGGAGGTGGTGATTTGTTTCACAAATATTTCCACAAAGGACATCCGGCTGGTCACAGCACTTTTTCCTGAAAACAAAAAATAAGTACAAACACAAAAAAGTCAGAAAGTTTGACAAGTTATGACTAACTACAAATGCTGTAAGGTGGGTGTGTGTGTGGGGGGGAGGTGTAGATAGATTGTTTTAAATCATTACTTTAAACAGTGATAATTTAGTTATTTTAAATGTAGGCCAGCCAGAAGGCCATTTATTGATTGTGATCTGGCCACCCATCTATAATCTCATTACTGATTCAACAAGTCCAGTTTTTCATAGTTGTAACTAAGATGTCAGCATGAATGTCAGAATTAAAACAAGAATCTAACGAGCAATATATCTTTCAGCTAATTTGAATTAGTGCATAACATTTTAAATGTTAACCTTTATTTAACCAGGCAAATCCCATTGAGATCACAGGTCTCGTTTGCTAGGAAGGCCTGGGCCTGATGGCAGCCTAACATGCATGTTTTTTTTTTTTTTCATTCAACCTTTATTTAGGCATGTTTATCCCACTGAGCCTCGAGGACTCATTTACAAGAGAGACCTGGTTACAAACAAAGAATGATGACAACAGCGACAGTAGAATTTCCTTTGACAATCAACAATAGACTTGTCAAAACTTAAGATATAAGGCTTCCTGTGAGAATCTGCTTGTCTCGAGAAATTTGTTTTTTTTTGTTCAGCCTTCCTAGTGTTTTTCCCCAATAGTCAGCTCCAGCTCCTGACACTCTCACCTGTTCCTCATTGTCTTTACTCAGGTGTTTGTCATTGTGTCTCGTTAGTGTCCCATTAAGTTCAGCATCTCTGTGTTTCCGCCTAGTCTGTGGATTGTGCTTCCCACAGCCATCATGCTCAATTTCCTCCGTGTTTCCCTGATCCCAGTTTATTTGTGTTTTTGCTGCCACATCAGCTGTTTGATTTTGAGTTTTGTTAAATAAATAGATTTCTTTATTTTACCTTCGAGTTCCTCCGTGTCTGTCTGCCCTCTTGGTTCAACACTATGCCGATCGTGACACTTTCTAGATATGCTAGGGCAAATTACTTCCTCTCTTAATGCTTAACGTTGTTTATAGCCAGTAACAAGAGGAATGAGCAAAATACTCTTAAAGAAGATGGGCTAATGCTACAGAGCAAACTGTAACTGTAAGTTTACTTAAGCAAGGGGCAGAATTTCTAATCAGTTTAATAGTCTTCTCTTGCACATGACAAACTGGACAAACTGGACATCTGTTGCAAATGAGCTCATTGTTTAAGTGTTCTGTTTCCAATGTATACTTTGAATGTCTCTCCAAACATTTCCAGATCTGACTGAAAGGGTTCCCAGGACTACACAAATAAATTAAACAGTTAAACTTTAATTTATTTAACTTTAAGCAATCCAGTGATGTCGTTTTGGTTAGCTATTCTCACATTTATTTATTTTTTTTTTTATCACTGTACACTACCTGCATTTTATACCTGATTTTAATTAGTCATCATTGTAATAATTTACAGATTTTTAAAGTAAACTTGCTGTGACTGCTTATTTAAGCCAATTTGTTAATGAGCCCTTTTATCTATCTTGTCATTTGCTTATGTGTTCCTCTTCATCCCTGTCTTTACGTCTTTCCATGCACTTGTATTTACTCAGACCAATAAAAAGAAGCGCAAAGACATCCTTGATGGCATGGACTCACAACGTAAAACCAGCTGTTGACCACTTTGAACTGAAGATCTCTCACAAAAGCATCTGTTATATAAGGTGGGAGGCATGTTTTTTTTTTTTTTTAACCTTATACAGGAACATTTCAGCCCTCGCTCAAAAATACAGTGGTGCTTGAAAGTTTGTGAACCATTTAGAATTTTCTATATTTTTGCATAAATATGACCCAAAACATCATCAGACTTTCACACAAGTCCTAAAATTAGATAAAGAAAATCTAGTTAAACAAATTGGACAAAAATATTATACTAGGTCATTTATTTGTGGAGGAAAAAATGGTCCAATATTACATATTTGTTTGGCTAAATTATGTGAACCTCTAGGATTAGCAGTATGAAAGTGAAATTAGAGTCAAGTGTTTTCAATCAATCAGATAATGATCAGGTGTGAGTGGGCACCATGTTTGATTTAAAGAACAGGGACCTATCAAAGTCTGCTCTTCACAACATGTTTGTGGAAGTGTATCATGGCATGAACAAAAGAGATTCTGGGGACCTCAGAAAAAGAGGTGTTGATGCTCATCAGGCTGGAAAAGGTTACAAAGCCATCTATGAAGAGTTTGGATTCCACCAATTCACAGTCAGACAGATTGTGTACAAATGGAGGAAATGCAAGATCATTGTTACCCTCCCCAGGAGTGGTCGATCAACAAAGATTACTCCAAGAGCAAGACGTGCAAAGACGGCAAGGTCACAAAGGACCCCAAGGTAACTTCTCAGCAACCGAAGGCCTCTCTTACATTGGCTAAAGTTAATGTTCATGAGTCCACCATCAGAAAAACACTGAACAACAATGGTGTGCATGGCAGGGTTGCAAGGAGACAGCCACTGCTCTCCAAAACGAACACTGAGCTGTTGGAAGAATGTTTTGTATACAGATGAGACCAAAATATAACTTTTTGGATTAAATGAAAAGTGTTATGTTTGGAGAAAGGAAAACTCTGCATTCTTACATAAGAACCTTATCCCATTCATGAAACATGGTGGTGGTAGTATCTGAGTTTGGTCCTGTTTTTCCGCATCTGGGCCAGGATGCTTGCCATCATTAATGGGACAATGAATTCTGAATTACATAAGATAAGATAAGACAAGATAAGATAAGATAAGATAAGATAAGATAGAACTTTATTGATCCCACAGGAAATAGTTGTGCCAGAGTTTCAGTACAAAGGAACATACACAAGGAATCACACAAGATGTGACAACATCTGTCCATGAACTGAATGTCAAGAGAAGGTGGGTCATGCAGCAAAACAAAGACCCTAAGCACACAAATAAAGTTCCAAAAGACGTCTTTTGGATAAAAGATTAAACAATTTAACATGAAGAATCCATCCAGAGGACCTGACTTCACTTTGTTAGGTCCAATTATAATATTTTTGTTTAATTTAACCAGGTTCTCTTTATCTACTTTTAGGACTTTTGTGAAAATCTGATGATGTTTTGTCATATTTATGCAGAAATATAGAAAATTCTAAACGGTTGACAAACTTTTAAGCAGCACTGTATGGCATTATTTCACCAACAAACATGAACTGTTGATATTACAGAGTCTTTGTTTCTTTCAAGCCAATCCAGGACTAATCAGGGAGCAATTATCTTCCTTTTCCCTCTATAGCCAGCTCTCCTTTCTTTGTCTTTCTGTGTAGTTTAAGTGACATTGGTTTAGATAATATTTCTCATTCAAGACATTATCGTAAGCTGAAAAGCAGGAAATGACGGAGTTCTACCAAACGGGGGTACTTAAAAGAGCACTTACACCAAGGTGTAAATACAACCCGACAGAGAGAGCTGACATGACATACACAGAGCAGGAGGTGGGTCTGGCATGTTTGTGTGCCCTCTGAACTCCATGTCGACTTATCACTGAGAGTCAGCATGGCCCAAGGGGCAGAAAATGGCCATGCAGTGGTCAGCTTATCTGTTCAACCTCTCATTTGTAAAGATGGAAAGGGCATGTCAGAGGTCACTGAGGATGACTGAATTTAGAAGACCAGCAGTAGCTTTTGTCCATTATCCAAATGTCTGCTCAGATAAGTGCAAGTGAGAATGACAGAGGCAAAACTGACAGAGGAAATGAGAGATGAAAGACGCAAAGGAGGTCAGATAGGGAGACTAAAAAGGCTGTGAGGTGTGGCATTAGGTACTTTTACCACTTGCCTGATTGGTAACTATCATATATCGTTTGGTGTTGCCCTGGGAATACTGATTACTTAAAAACAACCACATTTGATAAGTTTCAGCATGCCACAAAGTGTCTATTAAACGAGATCTACTGCTACATTTAAAACAGTGAAGTACAGAAAAAAAATGAAAATTACCGTAAACGCTAAAGAAAAACTTTTGGTCTTTTTGTGTCACTTGGAAGAAATACTAACATGAGAATACTGGTATAATTTATAAAACTTTTTTTTTTTTTTTTAGTTTTAACTTTATAATAACTTTGCTGACACAGAAATGGATGCGAGTCAAAAAAGTGCAATAAAAATGGAAGTAAGTTCAAATGGGCAGAGTGGTCTGGCACATAACTACTGGTAGTAATGCTCTTGAAAAAGTCCCCACCCCCCAGCTTCGTACCATTGTTGTTGTGAATGGAAGCCTCAAATGGGGCTTATAGTAAAAACAAAAACTAATAGAAAAAAACGTCTAAGCTAGCTGCAAAAGTTTTTAACATATGCCTATACTGTACTGTATAGTCAAATCTAGGAAAGGTCGTTGTGTAAAGCAGAAAATCAAATGGTGGGGTAGTAGAAGAAAATTCAATTTTATTTTGAAACGAAAAAAACCAAAGAACAAACCATACACAGATTCTTCTTAACAGTCAGAAAATGGCCTGGGCCCACAATTACGGTACTTTGTTATTTTAGATATTGAAGTTCAACAGATACAGATTATGACCTAGAACATACAAGAAACAGTCTAACACTGTACTTCCATATCTACAGTCAGCAGCAACACAGTGTCTTATAAAACATTCACTCTCACTTTGTTTGGCACCCTGAGGTCAGGATATATTTCAATAAGCTTTTTGGACTTGCAAAGGATTACATCACACTCACCAAGCTCAGAGTGAAATCCAGACTTTCATTCTTTACTTCCAACTATGATCTCCACTTAAATTCAACTTTAAAACCTTCAAAGTGGAAGAAAAAACTTGTACTTGTGTGTGTGTGTGTGTGTGTTTTTTTTATTTTTGTTTTGTTTTTTGCCATAAACAGCAAATCTCCATCTTCTATTGTACTGTATCCATGCACGCCAGAGTGCACCCATTTGTGCTTAAAGGTGCAAAACTACTGAAAGTCATTACAAACCTTTAGTTACCACTACTCCCATACAAACTGTAATAAGAGTAATAAGAATAATAAGAGTTTTTAATGTTTATCCTCTAAAATCTAAAGCAAACAAACCAGACAATATCATTGTGTTGCTATATGAAAGAAAAAAGTTTTGGTGTATTAACCAAGGGCTAGTTTAACACATTTTCTGCACTGCCATTTTGACTCCAAAACCTGATTTTAACTATTACTGGTCAAACTATAGACAAGTACTCCACAAATATGTGTTCCTTAAAGTATTTTTCTATTAGCTTGGTCTGATTTCAGTTTGTTTGTTTGATTGATTTCAATTTGATGTATAAAATCATAGCTCTCACACCATAAATATTGGTTCTCCAACGATACAGATTCTACAAAATAAAGGAATGGAGAGAAGTGGTGGGTCTCACGTAGCTATTTAAGAGCCCTGAAATAAGAATTGTCAAAGTAGGTTGCATAATGGGGTGGTACAGTTATTATTTTTAACCAAATCACATCACAAAAGCTCCATCAGGACTTGAGAAATTAGAACCAACTTGTATACAAAAGGGCATCTAAAAAAGCTAAGTCTGGTCCTCTGGACATTCAAAAAATGCCCTCACAAAAGGGCATAGTGAGTATTAGAAAGTGTAACAATATGAATAATATTTTACCTCTAAAGCAATAAGCTCCAAACTTCCTTGTAGGATCTGGAAAGCCAGTCTGATTCCTGTAACGGTACAAGGAAAAGACACCAGCTTTTCCTCGCCCACACTTCGGACTGGCCTTGACAATCGGAAGTCGTACACTGCCATCATGGACCCAGCCATAATTGCATTGGTGGAATCCATGTTTCCAAGCAAAGTGCAGCTGACCAGTTTTTGCCAGGTCTGCGCCATATTTTGCACACTCTTTGCGAGCTTCGTCAAAAGTCATCTTATGGGGAACAGGAGCATAGAAGACTTCACCTGAATTAAAAAGCAGAAACATTTCATAAATACTTTATGGCAATAAAAAAACTAAATGAATACACATGATTTGATGTCTCACAAAAATAGTGGTTAGTTTTAAAATAAATATGAACACAAGTTCTGAGCATTGCTCTGAACCAATTCACACCAACGTAAAGCAAATAGAAATGAGTTACTGGGTTTCTCTCAGCAGTAGCAAACAGAACGATAAATGAGTAGAAAAATCTGAGGGCTGGGAATTTCTGACCAAAAAAAACAAATACATTTTTTATTGGTGACTTTCCATAAAAAAGAGAATGATTAGTTTGAGATGAATTATTAGAAGTGTCTCTGCAGTCCCAGCCCCATGAAAACAAACGTGAAAATGTTGTGTGCAACAAAATGTATATTAAGAAAAGTTTTGTTCTGTCTACACTGAAATCTTGCAATAAAGTGACCAAGTGTAAGCTAAAACCTGTCATTGCTTAAACTGCTTACCATCGAGTTTGTCAGTAAAGCAGTATACATCGTAGGTCTCTGTAGGTTTCCTTTTTCCATATGACCTCACGCCTGTCCTGTTCTTCAAATCTCCTAAGCAGGGCTTTCTTGTCCTTGTCATTGGGTATCTGTACAAATAAAGAAAATAAAAAGTCACTATATTGCACAAACTACATTATCTTCTTTAAAAATGGCATTTGATGTCACAAGAAAAAAAATCTATGCATATGCTAAATGAAGGGGTAGCTGAGTCCATTTTTTTTACTGCCACTATATACAACAAATACATGAACACCAGTGTTGAGTGCCAAAGCTAACCTGACAGTTTGGTCAGAACACCAACCAGCATCACATTGTTCATAACCATCCGCATTGGCTGCTCTCAGTTGGGCAGGAGTAGCAATAGTTGCTCCAATATTTAGGCAAGTTTGAATAGCCTCTTGGAAGGTCAAAGTGTATCTGCCAGAGTTTGGTCGATAGTGAAAAACAACACCTGGCAACACACACACACACAAACAAACAAAAACAATAATTTATTGATGAAACATAATTAAAAAAAATAAAGCTCAAATAATCATCTGGAATTCATTAGCATATTGTCACGGGGGTGAACTCTGACAAGTGGCTTGTGAAGCGCACGCTGTGAATAAAATAAATGAGTCTCTCGGCTTCTTTGGAAAGGAGGAGCTTTGCAATAAACCAAGAGGATATGCGAAATACTCTACAGCTCACCGCAAATGAACAAGATAAGTGCACATGATGCCACGGCCCTGAAATCCCCATATTTGTGGACGGTAAACAGACGCAGAAGATTTGATTGATAGTCTCAATTAACATTGCAAATAGCTGGAAAGGAGGATGTGCAGACTGTAAACCAAAAGTATCCCAGCCCCCGGCATCCCCTCATCCACCCACAAAAGCTGTCTCTGCCTCTCACAATACTTCTTGACAGAAACATTAAATGCAAACAATAAAAAAGGTAAGGATTGGAAACCCCCTCCCCAACAATGACACTATATTTTAATACAGTATTAAGTAAGAGTATAATTTGTCAATGGCTCAAATACAGGAGGGAAAAATACTTGATATTCCTCCTTAGTGCTATACTAAAGAGAAATCTCTAATGAAAAGGAGGTGTCCAAGAAGACAGGACTGACTGAGGTTGTGCTCACATCCACTGGACAAGTACCCTAGAAAGTTGGACCCAACATTTTTAAAGACAGAATCACCTCCCAAAAGAAAACGAAAACCACAAAAAATTGGAGTTATTAACTAATAGTAACTACTATGTAGCTGCATCTTTCCAAGTATGCAGTTAGGCTCCCATAGGGCCTTCCATCTCTATCAGTACCTCAATAACATTTCTCTATTATCATGCTCTTGCAGAACTGGCCTTCTCCAACTTTCATGCTTTTAGTTTTATACCAAGATGACAAGGGCAGATGCAGGAGCTTACCAGAGACATCAAGGTCAATCATACTATGGGCGTCTTCAATGCCATATATGACATCACAACGGTAAGTACCGGCATCGCTGGCACGCAGCTTGACTATTGTCAGTGAGGCATCGCCGACATCCTCGGGGTGACTGGGCACTGATATACGTTTCTTGTAGCTGGGATTTAGCTTTATGACCCCTTTTTGTGCCGTCAGCACTGTGGTTTCAACTGTGCCAACTATTTTGGTCCATTTAATCCACACATAATCAGTGCCATAAGTGATTGCTCCATAGGGAGAGGAGAGTGGCGTTGAGGTTGGGATTGAGAAGAAGCAGGGAAGGACCACCTTCCCTGAGAGAGAACCAGAGGCTGGTGTGACTATTGATGACTTAAATGCTGAAAGGGAAAATAAAAAAGGAAACAAGTTAAATACAGTCTCTAAATTACATTTTAATACTGCCATTCTCTTTCATTTATCCTTTCATCCAAAAACATAAATTTTTTTCTGATTACGCTTAGCCCAACACGTGTAAACAGACAATACGAACTGCTTGACTCATTAGCGTCAAGAGGGTGGAACTACACCCAGCCTAATAAAAAAAACATGCATCATGTTTTGAAAGGGGCTTTTGGAAAGTTAAACCTCATCCTCAAAATGATGGGTGTGGGAATACATTTGCTACGGAGCACCGGATGTGCAGCATGTTTGTATGAAGTCCGAATAACTGGTTTAATAAAGGAGTCATGTTTGTGTCACTGCATGTTATGCCTCTGTTGATGTTCTCAAATAGTCCCTCTTTCAACTACAGCCAGGCTGTATTTGCATGGCAGGTAGATCCACAGACAAAATGAGCTGGAAAATCATAGATTTAAAAAATGAAATTATAGCATAGGCACAAGAAAATAAAATAAATGAAAATGTAAAGCAAACACTTATTGCTTTTTGGATGTAACTGGGACTCTGTGTACACAGTTTCATTCCACCATATGCACCACATGTGGTGTTTATGACAAATAAAGAACTTGAATTCTTGTATAATTTTCAAATAAATGACTCAAATTTAATGTCTGATGTCTAATTTCAGTTTTATGTGACATGTATGCTCAAGTGGAGAGAAGTGCAAGAGACCACCACTGCTCCTTGGAGAGGAACCAGAAAACATTTTTCCCATCTTGGGAGGGTTTTTTTTCCCCAAGGGGTAGCCAGGAGCAAGGTATGGAGTTGGGGGTGTTCACAGGGAGCAATGCAGGGAATGCTTAGGAAACACTGGTGGGATAGACTCAGGCATGAA
>JAVCKU010000002.1:1428234-1448763 GCA_032273985.1 Hypsolebias coamazonicus
AAACCCCAGCTATTTTTGACTTTTAAAATTCCCATGCCATTTGCATATAGCTCATTTTTTAGGCAGTGAGGACACCACACCTATGATTATTGTCTAGCTGCAAAAGGAGGGGTGCAGCTTTTCTCATCAGTTTTGGTTTATAAATTTGTAGAAATGCTCAGAGCTCAGCTGAGCCACTCAAACCAAAGACAACAAATAAATGATTCAGACCTTTGTAAGACTGTAAATCAAATAAATGGGATGAAAGGTTTCAGCAGCATTCCATGTTTGTTAATACATTAATTTTTGAGAAATAAATTAGAAAAATCTTGTAATTTTACAAAATGTTGGTAAACTCTAATTTGAGGCCAGTTTGTCTGTAATCAAGAGTAAAAGCTGAGCATTGTCTCAAACCTGAAAATTACAAATGTGTACCCTGTGTTTACAGTTTATAATAATAATGTGTTATGTGTTGTCATCATTGTATGTTCCCATACAATGGAAAAATTGGCTCCCTGCACTTAACCCATCGCACTTGGGACACACCCAGGTGGAGCAGTGGGTGCCTATTGGGGGTGCCCGGGGAGCAATTGGGGATAGGGTGTGCTGATCAGAGACACCACAAAATGTGCAATGACTGGGGATCGAACCTAGGACTTTCGGGTCCCATGTTGGCTGCCCTGCCTCCACCCATCTCGGCCCCTGATAGGACTCACCTCGAGGCTTATTCCTGTTCAGAGGAGTTTGGACTTGGGGTGTGAAGCGGGTGACTTCGTCTCGGCTTGTTGTCCTCATCAAAGGTTTGATCGATAGAGAAGCCGTGTGACACCAAATTACAACCTGTAAAAATTAAACATTACAAATCAATAGAAATTACACTTTGAAAACTATTTTTGTCATTCATTTGCAGTTGGTACATTAAAATGTTTAACAACATTGCATATGCATTTTTGTATCAAACTCTAAGGAAGTTCATATAAAATCATCCCAGTGTGACCATTATAAAATTAAAATACTGGTCATTAAACATTCCTTGATAAATTGTCTGTCATACTGCTAATGTTGGAACTACAACTCAACCAAAACCCAATAAGAATAAACCAGTAGCCCGTGACAAAAGACACAATGGGTTCATATTTCTTTTAAGCTAAATTTAGGAAAAATACTAATAAATAACAGTTTGACCCACAGTAAATTGTATTTTTGCAAGATCAAAAGTAATTTCGAACTACCAGCAGCAAACTATGTACAGAGTGGTGCCTGAATGTTTGTGAAACCTTTAGGATTTTCTATATTTCTGCATAAATATGGCCTAAAATATCATCAGATTTTTACACAGATCCTAAAAGTGGATAGAGAACCCAGTTAAACAAATGAGACAAAAATATTATACTTGATCATGTATTTATTGAGAAAAATGATTCAATATGGCAAAAGTATGTGAACCTCTAGGATTACAGTTAATTTGAAGGTGAAATTAGAGTCAGGTGTTTTCAGTCAATGGGATGACCAGGTGTGAGTGGGCACCCTGTTTGATTTAAAGAACAGGGATCTATCAAAGTCTGCTCTTCACAACATGTTTCTGAGGACCTCAGAAAAAGAGTTATTGATGCTCATCTGGCTGGAAAAAGTTACAAAGCCATCTCTAAAGAGTTTGGACTCCACCAATCACAGTCATACAGATTGTGTACAAATGGAGAAAATTCAAGACCATTGTTTCCCTCCCCAGGAGTGGTCGACCAACAAAGATCACTCCAAGAGCAAGGCAGGGATTAGATGGTGAGGTCACAAAGGACCCCAGGGTAACTTCTAAGCAACTGAAGGCCTCTTTCTCATTGACTAATGTTAATATTTACGAGTCCACCATCAGGAGAATACTGACCAACAACGGTGTGCATGGCAGGGTTGAAGGAGAAAGCCACTGCTCTCCAAAAAGAACATTGCTGTTCATCTGCTATTTGCCAAAGATCACGTGGACAACCCAGAAGACAGTTGGAAGAAAGTTTTGTGGACAGATACCAAAATAGAACTTTATGGTTTAAATGAAAAGTGTTATGTTTGGAGAAAGGAAAACATTGCGTTAAGAACCTTATCCCATCTGTGAAACATGGTGGTGGTAGTATCATGGTTTGGGCCAGTTTTGCTGCATCTGGGCCAGGACGGCTCGTCATCATTGATGGAACAATGAATTTTGAATTAGAGAATTGTAATGGAAAATGTCACAACATCTGTCCAAGAACTGAATCTCAAGAGAAGGTGGGTCATGCAGCAAGACAATGACTCTAAGCACACAAGTTGTTCTACCAAAGGATGGTTAAAGAAGAATAAAGTTCATGTTTTGGAATGACTAAGTCAGAGAATTCTAAAGGAAAGCATTGCCTGTCAAACTATCACTAACCTTACACCTAAAAACAGGACCAAAGTACCAGTATGTGGTTTGATGTGACAGGATGCTAGTAACAAAATGGCTCAAGGTTAAAGTTAAAATTTTATTTTTATACACGTTTCATGTTTAGGTATCGTTATATATTTGAATTGTTCAGGTCTCTCTTGTAAATGAGTCCTCGTAGCTCAATGGAGCTAACCTGTTTAAATAAAGGTTGAATGGGGAAAAAAATGCATCACATGTAAGCATTGAGCAGCTTAACTAAAAGAGGGGGGGGGGGGAATGTATCCATTGTTCAAAGTAAAACCTTAAGAACTTCAGAAACCAAAAAGAACTCAGGTTTGGACCCCTCATAAAGCTGACAAGGGAGTCTGACTCGAAACTGGAGCAAACCACGGCATATCCTTCATGCTTTAACTGATTCTCCTTCACTGACATGTTTGGCACATTTATAGTAAGTTAAGGGCATTTTATCCAAGATAACCTTTGTTAACCCAGGACAACTTCACAGGCTTTATCAGTTATAGAGATTTGGCATTCCACACAGGTCACAATCAGTTATATACAGAGGCAAACACACCTGTTTGCCCTGTAACACTGCCACTAGCCTACCCGCATTTAAAAACTGCCTGATTAAAAAGATGTGGGAGAACAAAGAAACACTTTGTTTTGAACGGATTTTGATAAAACTTTTAAAGAAGGCTACCTCAGATACCACATTCACAGCTGAATGAAAGCAGTCTCTAGTTTTCTTTGTAAAAGTATCATCCCTAAAGTGAGTCACTTTCAACTTTGCTATTATTCCTCCTCTCTTATCTTCAACCCACCCACCCCACTGTGAGTGATGCTTCCTGTGTTGTCACCATCAGAAGCTAAACCTGGAGAGAGCAGGTCAAAGAGAGAGCCCCTACAGCTCTGCTTAGTATGAAAACATAGCCTGGGGCTCAGAGGTCAGCAGGGGCCAAGCATGTCAAAGGGGAAAATCGTAGCCAACTAAACATCAATGTTGTGAGTCTGATCTAGATCAAGCTGTGCAACAGCTAGAGATATGAGTGAATTGTTAAATTACTTGTATGCTGAAAGAATATAAGAACATGATGGAGATTGTTCTTAACATACACAACTGATTGTGCCTTATCAGTGACTGCTAACAAGATGGTAAGACTATACAATAGTTATCAATAACAATCCATTCAGGTATGCATTTGAATTTAATAACAGATGACTTGAATGTATGGCTTATTTTCATAACAATAAAGAGAAGCCAAGATGGCTGTGCTCAGTTGGGCTGCAGCTCCTCAGGTTCCCAGTGAGAACCCTCAGCACTGGCTCCCCTCAGGGCTGTGTGGTGAGCCCCCTACTATTCACTCTGCTCACGTATGACTGCACACCTTCCCATCCAGGCTGTCATATTGTAAAGCTTGCAGATGATACAGCAGTGGTTGGATGCATCACAAACAATGATGAGTCCAGCAGGAGGTGGAACACCTGGAGAGCTGGTGCAAAGAGAATAAACTTCACATCAATGTGAAGAAGACGAAGGAGATGGTCGTGGATTTCAGACATAGCAAACACACACACCTCCGCCCCCTGAACTTAGGAGGATCTGTGGTGGAAGTGGTCTCCAGTTACAAGTACTTGGGTATGCACCTGAACGACAACCTCAGCTGGGGCAACAACACCACCAGCCTGATCAAGAAAGCTCATCAGAGCCTCTACTTCCTCAGGCAGCTGAGGCGAGCTGGCCTGGGAAGCTCAGTCCTCACCTCCTGCTACAGGTGTGCAGTGGAGAGCATCCTGTGCTCCAGTATCAACGTGTGGCATGGAGATGTCAGCCTCCCCACCATCACAGACATATACACCTCCAGATGCAGGAAGAGGGCCACCTGCATCATGAAGGACCCCACTCACCCATACCCATCTGCTCTCCAGACTCATGATAGAGCTGCTGCTTAAAACAACATATTATTTACATTATTAGTGTTTTGTGTGTATCTTAGATCTTTTAGTGCATCGTTTAGCTTACATCAGTGTATATCTTGGATCCTTATATACTATTTTTGTACTTTTTTGTTGCTATTGTTGGGTGTAACTTGGACCCTGAGTACACATTTTTGTTCCATCTCATGTACCATATGTGATGGTAATGACAATAAAGACACTTGAACGAGATGCCCAAATTCTTTTAATTACTGTCAAAGAACTCAAAAGAAAGATAAGTATTAGAAGATCTCAATGACAAGATAAATCCACAATAACACCATCTGGGGTCCAAAGTGTCTGAACCAAGACCGGAGGAGGGAGCATATGTGCGAGCAGAAATGAAAGAAAGTGAAGAGAATACCATCAGCATGTGTTACCACTGTAACACTTTCTCGGGGAAGCTTGATTTTGGCTCAGCGAACCAACATAGTCATTGTGAGAGTAATCTGCTAGTTATCCCAGCAGCAGACTACCAGAGCTGCCGACTGGGTGGAGGCGGGCGTTATGACGTCACTCGCCTGCTCAGTGTGATGCAGAAAGGGAGGGACCACCTCAAGGCCGTCCGTCCGTGTTGAAGCAATCACTGCAGACTTCCCCACGAGTGTTTCCCAGAATCGAGCTACCCCAGGGAATATCTCTGCTTTTAAACTCTCTGCATGGATATTTAATTACATTTAATGGTTCAGTTTATGGGGCAATAAAATTTCTTAGAAGAGACCAAAAACGTCAGTGAGTGATTGTGACACTACTTAGTCTATGACACCACAAGGTGCATTAGGATTGCAAGCAGTTCGTCATGTTTAACACATTATACCCTGCTCACTTAGATGCAGTATGATGCACCTTTTGTGCATTTTCACATTTGGGAAGGAGCTTCTGTTCTAAAAAGACAAGCATGTACACACAGATAGAAGCAATGACACCAACACTTCTCCACGGACATGGCTTTAATCAGTTTGCATCAACCAAGCAACTGTGTCTCCACTCCCTTTACATTGTCAGTTTTTGGACGTGCCTCAGCCGTGGTTCCAAGCGAGCCGAGCTGAGCAAACGATCTGATGTCAGCAAAATGCAGCCGCTCATTAACCCATGAATCGACGTCACTGGGCGAGCTAAGGCTGTACTTGCAGACTCACAGTGATGCCAACTTAGTTACTTTAGCGTGTTTTCAGACCCCTCTTTTGAATTCCTTTTTTTTCCCTTCAAAAACCAACTAGCAACAAATCTAGCTACATTTTCTGTTGTGTTTGAAAACTTTTAGAGGCTGCATTTGAAGGCGCTAATCATTCAGCAGTCACTGTCCTCAGCAGGTAGCGTGTAATGCCGCAAGTCCTGCCCCCTCCCAAAACTCTGCCTGACGATCCAGCCCACAGAATGGGGGACACACTCTCAAAGGAGATACACCAGCAAAGAACCGAACAGAAATGAGGTTAAAATTGTACTTAATGGAGAAGTGGCTCAACAGACCTGCAGTGAGGATGGTTGCCTCCTGAGATGGATGGACGTAATGAATGCTCCGCTCCTCTTTGTTCTGGCTGCCTCGCTTACCTTGAGTTGGGTCATCATCGCTAAAAAAAAAAATCACACAAAAAAGTGTTTTTTTACATACATTTGCAAAAATATATCCGTTTTTTTACCATTAGGAAAAAGAATCAGTAGGACTTTTTTGTGAAACCAACCATATTTTTCACCCTATAAGTCACAGTTTTTTGCATAATTTGCATGCCCTGGAACTTATACACCAAAGCAACATACTGTATTTATGTTTTTTCCCCCTATACTGTGTTTATAAACCAATTTTTGGCTGAGATATGACCGTTTTCATCCATTCTTAGTGAAAATATTGAACACAACACTTTTCAGCTGCTAGATGGCAGTTGAGTAGTATGGCATGCCGTTGTATCATGTAATTGGTAAATGTGGTTATTAATGACACAATCGGCTTGCCATAGTTGACACCGTCATTTGCCTGCAGCAAACATCAAATCAGCTTCATTGTGCTGTGCCGCCCTGGCAAAATGCAGCAAATTTGACCATTAAAGTGCATTTATTAAGTAAAAGTTTAACTGAGACACAATCTTCTTCTTCTTTCAGCTTTTCCCTTTTCAGGGGTAGCCACGGCGAGTCATCCTCCTCCACCTCACTCTGTCCTCCGCATCCTCTGTCCTCACTCCAACTACCTTCATGTCCTCTTTAACTGCATCCATATATCTCCTCTTTGGCCTTCCTCTGTCTTTTTTCCTGTCATCTGCATTTCTAACATCCTTCTACCAATATACCCACGGTCCCTCCTCTTGACATGTCCAAACCACCCCAGTCTGGCCTCCCTAACTTTATCTCCCAGTTGTTCAACATGTGCTGTACCTCTGATGATCTCATTCATGATCTTATCCATCCTTGTCACTCCTAAGGAGAACCTCAACATCTTCATCTCTGCTACTTCCAGTTCTTTCTCCTGTCTTTTTGTCCATGTCTCTGTCTCCAGACCATACTTGGTTTCACCACTGTCTTGTAAACTTTTCCTTTGATCTTTGCTGACACCTTTTTATTGTAAATCACTCCTGAAACGTTCTGATCTTTCCCACTTCCTGGTCCACAGCTTCTATGTCCTCTTCTCTTCTTTCTCTTTCATTCTCTTTGTTCATTAGCTCGTCAAAGTACAGGGTCAGGTTCGGTTTATTTGTCATATGTAAAATCAATACAAGGTCAACAACACAATGAAATGCTCAGGACAAGAAGAACTGTCTCAACTCACCAAAAAACAAAACAAAAAAAATACAGCAAATATGCAACAAAAATACAGAAACAAGGCGCTAAAAGTGAAAAAGAACTAAATCTACAGCAGCATGGTCCTGTTGACAGAGTGGTTCTGATGACAGTGAGGTTCTCTTAGCAACATGGTCCAGTTAGTAACATGGTCCAGTTAGTAACATGGTCCATTTAGTAACATGGTCCAGTTAGTAACATGGTCCATTTAGTAACATGGTCCATTTAGTAACATGGTCCAGTTAGTAACATGGTCCAGTTAGCAACATGGTCCAGTTAGCAACATGGTCCACTTAGTAACATGGTCCACTTAGCAACATGGTCCAGTTAGCAACATGGTCCAGTTAGCAAACATGGTCCAGTTAGCAACATGGTCCAGTTAGCAACATGGTCCAGTTAGCAACATGGTCCAGTTAGTAACATGGTCCAGTTAGTAACATGGTCCAGTTAGTATCATGGTCCAGTTAGCAACATGGTCCAGTTAGTAACATGGTCCATTTAGTAACTTGGTCCAGTTAGCAACATGCTTCAGTTAGTAAAATGGTCCACTTAGCAACATGGTCCAGTTAGTAACATGGTTCAGTTAGTAAAATGGTCCACTTAGCAGCATAGTCCAGTTAGTAACATGGTCCAGTTAGCAACATGGGCCAGTTAGTAGCATGGTCCAGTTACCAACATGGTCCAGTTAGTAACATCGGCCAGCTAGCAACATGGTCCAGTTAGTAGCATGGTCCAGTTAGCAACATGGTCCAGTTAACAGCATGGTCCAGTTAACAGCATGGTCCAGTTAGCAGCATGGTACTGTTAGTAACATGGTCCAGTTAGCAACATGGTCCAGTTAGTAACATGGTCCACTTAGCAACATGGTCCAGTTAGCAGCATGGTCCAGTTAGCAGCATGGTCCAGTTAGCAACATGGTCCAGTTAGTAGCATGGTCCAGTTAGCAGCATGGTACTGTTAGCAACATGGTCCAGTTAGCAGCAGTGCACTGTTAGCATCATGGTCCAGTTAGCAACATGGTCCACTTAGCAGCATGGTACTGTTAGTAGGTCCCTTCAGCAGCAAGGTAATTATAAAGGCGGCAACAGCTGCTCTCTAGAACCGGATCTGGCAGACGGAGACCATCCAAGGTTCCCAGCGGAATTAAACGGGTCTGTAGAGTTCAGCCTGTGCGGGCAGATAGAGGATCATGGAACAGCCGCCATGACAGGCCTGTGCCCGAGGCTGAAAGGACTGAACCAGGATGGCACGATGGCAAAGCAGCAACACAGAAAACTCCACAAGTTTGTTGTGGTCATGCCTGTAACTAAAACAACAGGAACAAAAAAAGATCGAGTTCACTGGGAGCCTGTGAAGCTGCAGCTCGGATGACTGCAGCCATCTTTTATTTTTTAGCAATGTCTGTGTTTGCTGGTCATCAAAACATATTTTTTCCCACCAGGCAAACATGAATGAAACTTTCAGAAGTCTATGTGTACATTTACAAGTATGTAACTTTTGGATGCCAAACTATGAAATAGGAAAAAAAAAAAAAAATAAAAAAAAAAAGAAGCCAAAACCACGATTTTTACAGAAATGGTCCTAAAACATGTTGTGGTAGTAGCTGAGCCTGATCCACAGCACACGGTCAGACTGTGCAAGACCTTTGTTGAATCTTCCTGCTGCCCTTCAGTCAAACTGAGCGGCAAGGCCTGTTTTAAGACTGACTCCTTTTGGGACATTTTGAGCCAAGGGCAGCAGCAGGGTTAATATTTTACCATAATCTATTTGAAGTAATCTCTGTCTGTCGTTAGCAAAAATAATACAATTCAAGATGGCTGCCAGTTATTCAAAATAAGCAAACACAAAAACCATTTAGAGCTCAGTCAGTTTTACAAACACACACTCCGAGTGTGACGTGTCAGGATGTTACATGACATTAAATGTAATGTTATTCTCAGTGTTTGATCAAAACAACACCACCTCCATCATTTCTCATCGCAAGATGATTTTAGTGTAAAACTTTGGTGTGAAGGGTGCTGAGAGATTTGCATTCTACAAGGACTGCTAGGCCTTTAAACGATTCTGCCTCTCGTGTTTCTGCACTTTGGCTCAGTTTTATTCAGCGTTGTCCCATAGGAGGCGTGTGTAGCAGAAAGCTGTGATTATCTTAATCTGCAGAGAAGTGAGGGTGGTGAGCATGTGACTCCACGGGCTGATGGAACCACAGTGGTCTGTTTGTTCGGCTGACATTTTCACAGCTACACTTCCAGCATATGACTGCGCTCAGCTCAGGAGAGACGCACAGTCACAAACAAACCAACAACAGGATTCAGGGGTGAAGCTCAGGTCAGATGCTGCAGTCACCTGCAGGACAGGTTCGTACACAACACATTGTTCTGCTCAAACTGTGGCATTGTGTGAAACAAAAGGTAGAAAAAAAGTAGCTGCCACAATAAATAAATAAATAAAAACACACACCTGGACACAGGATCATGTCAGGATCTGTGTTTCTGTTGGTTATTTGTAGTCTGTTGTGTTTCATTATTAAAGGTTTTACGATTATTGTGTTTATTTTACTACCTGTCTCTCCAGTGTCCATCAAAACCCCAATGTTCCTAAATTATGCTCCTGCCCCCCCCCCCAGTTTCACCAGGTCCCAGTTGTATTCATTCAGCTTGCTCCAGAGATCTCAGCACTCAGTCAGTCAGTCAGCATTAGGCAAACTACTGCCATATTAAAACAGTCTCCTTTTGTCTCCTCATGCACACAAAGTTTTTTCCTGATTTTGTTGTTATAAACGATACATGAACTACACCTAAACACATGTTCGTACACCAGAACTACACCAAAACACATACTCACAACTGAACTACACCTGAAAATATAAACACATGTTCATACAAATGAATTACACCTGAACACATTTTGAGACACCTGAACTGCACCTAAACACATGTTGACACACATGGACTACACCTAAACACATGTTGACACGCATGCCCTACACCTAAACACAAGTTGTCATACCTGAACTACACCTAAACACATGTTGTCATACATGAACTGCACCTAAACACGTGTTCGTACACCTGAACTACACCTACATATGTATTCATCCACCTAAACGACACCTAAACACAAGTTCATACACCTGAACTAGACCCAAACACATGTTGACACACATGAACTACACCTAAACACACATTCATACACCTGAACTGCAGCTACATACATATTCATACACCTGAACTGCACCCAAACACATGTTCATTCACCTGAACTAAACCTACATACATATTCATACAACTGAACTACACCAAAACACATGTTCATACACCTAAACTACACTTAAACATATGTTCATACACCTGAACTAGACCCAAACACATGTTCATACACCTGAACTACACCTACATATGTATTCATACACCTGAACTACACCTAAACACATGCTCATAAAAATAAACTACACCTAAACACATATTCATACATCTGAACTACACCTAGACACATGCTCATAGACCTGAACTACACCTAAACACATGTTTGTGCACCTGAACTACACCTAAACACATGTTCACACACCTGAACTACACCTAAACACATGCTCATACACCTGAACTACACCTAAACACATGTTCACACACCTGAACTACACCTAAGCACATGTTTGTACACCTGAACTACACCTAAACACATGTTCAAACACAATAACTACATATAAACACATGTTGACACACATGGACTGTACATAAACACATGTTAACACACCTGAACTACACCCAAACACATGTTCACACACCTGAACTACACCTAAACACACGCTTGTACAACTGAACTACACCTAAACACATGTTCATACACATCAAGTACACCTAAACACATGTTCACACCTGAACTACACCTGAACATATGTTGACACACCTGAACTACACCTAAACACATGTTCATACAACTGAACTACAACTGAACTACACCTAAACACATGTTGAAATACCTGAACTACACCTAAACACATGTTCACTCCTTAACTACACCTGAACATATGTTAATACACTTGAACTGCACCTAAACACATAATGACAGGCATGACTTACACTTAAGCAAATTTGAACTTGACAAATGTGAACTACACCTAAACACATGTTGACACACATGACCTACACCTAAACTTATGTTCACACACCTGAACTACACCTAAACACAAGTTGAAACACCTGAACTACACATAAACACATGTTCAAACACAATAACTACATATAAACACATGTTGACACACATGAACTGTACATAAACACATGTTAACACACCTGAACTACACCCAAACACATGTTCACAAACCTGAACTATACCTGAACACATGTTTGTACAAAACAACTGAACTACACCTAAACACATGTTCACACATCTGAACCACACCTAAATACATGTTGACATACATGAACTACACCTAAACACATGTTAACACACATGACCTACACCTAAACACATGTTGACACACCTGAGCTACACCTAAACACATGTTCATACACCTGAACTACACCTAAACACATGTTTATACACCTGAACTACAACTAAACACATGTTCATACACCTGAACTACACCTAAACACATGTTAATACACCTGAACTACACCTAAACACATGTTCACATTCCTGAACTACACCTAAACACATGCTCATACACCTGAACTACACCTAAACACATGTTCATACACCTGAAGTATACCTAAACACATGTTAACACACCTGAACTACACCTAAACACATGTTCACACACCTGAACTACACCTAAACACATGTTCACACACTTGAACTACACCTAAACACATGCTGACACACACACGAACTACACCTAAACACATGTTCACATTCCTGAACTACACCGAAACACATGTTCATACACATGAACTACACCTAAACACATGTTCATACACCTGGACTACACCTAAACACATGTTAACACAGCTGAACTACACCTAAACACATTTTCACACACCTGAAGTACACCTAAACACATGTTCATACACCTGAACTACACCTAAACACATGTTAAAACACCTGAACTGCACCTAAACACATGTTCACACACCTGAACTACACCTAAACACATATTGACAGACATGACCTACACCTAAACACATGTTGACACACATGAACTACACCTAAACACATGCTCACATTTCTGAACTACACCTAAACACATGTTTATACACCTGAACTACACCTAAACAGATGTTCATACACCTGAACTACACCTAAACACATGTTAACACACCTGAACCACATCTAAACACATGTTCACACCCCTGAACTACACCTAAACACATGTTGACACACATGAACTACACCTAAACACATGTTGAATCACATGAACTACACCTAAACACATGTTCACACACCTGAACTACACCTACAGGTAAACACATGTTGACACACCTGAACTATACCTAAACACATGTTCACACACCTGAACTACACCTAAACACAGGTTCACACACATGAACTACACCTAAACACATGTTGACACACATGAACTACACCTAAACACATTTTGACACACATGAACTACACCTAAACACATGTTGACACACATGACCTACACCTACAGGTAAACCCATGTTGACACACCTGAACTACACCTAAACACATGTTGACACACCTGAACTACACCTAAACACATGTTCACACACCTGAACTACACCTAAACACATGCTGACACACACGAACTACACCTAAACACATGTTCACACACCTGAACTACACCTAAACACATGCTGACACACATGAACTACACCTAAACACATGTTCACATGCCTGAACTACACCTAAGCACATTTTGACACACTTGGGACTGATGGCACAGAGGTTAGAGAAGATAGGCCTTTACGTACAGTACATACGTATATACATTAAATTATGTATTTAATTTCTTAAAACTTTGACTTCTGAGATCTATACCTAAATTTGAATTATTAATATAAACATTGTTAATAAATAAAACTGCCAAAAAAAGAACTCAGCAGAGCTGTGACATCATCATTGTGTGCATCCATCCTGCTGCTCATTGTACTCAGTGTAAGAGTACTTAATATTCAGGTATCTGAGCTCCACTGATGATGGCTTTGAACTGCACACGTGCACACTCCTAAATCAGGATTAAAAACCTCATAGTTACTGTATTTAATCTCAGTCAGACTTTCCAGTGTTTCCCTCTTCTGACAGATTAATTTAGAGACTGTGAATAAACTCAGAGTTTCTTAAACCCCCTTCCCAGAACTTTTAAAATCAAGGAAGTAAACATCTTTGTCGTGACCCTTCTGTTTTGTTTTTGTGGTTGGATGAGCTGTCCGTCTTCAGCGTGTGGGCGGGGTGTTGACCTGTGACCGACACTCCTACTGACCTCTGATCTGTCCTGTTGTCTGACAAACAAACAGATCGTAGCTCAGTAGAGATGATGCATGTTTCATGACTTTTACAGAGCTCCATGAATCAGCTCTTCTTTTTGGTTAGTTCCCAGATTGTTCACATCCATTAAAGCTGTTTGAAAGATCCAGAAGTTTCTTCAGATTGACCTTCTACAGACTGAAGGTTTCAGTTAGCTGTGGACACGAACATCAGTCCCATCATGTCCAGCCCATCTACCAGGTAGATGTGTCTGTGATGCTGATGTTGGATTCCCATCAGTCTGCAGGAAGTGAATGAACAATGGAGAGAAAGCAGGAAAGTGTTAAACTGTAGAACGTTGAACTCGCTCTGCTTTTTGTTTATTGTTCAGCTGCAAAACAAAAACCAGCTGGAACAACTGGATCCTCTCACAGAACTTTATTTAAATTTACTGCAGGAGTGCCTGAGCTGTGTGTGTGAATGTTCAAGTTTTAAACAAATGTTCTTCATTTCTCTGCTGGTAAAGACTCAAGTTACGTAACAAACCATCACCTGCAAGGTTTAAACAATAAAACTGCATTAAAATTGTATTTTATTATGAAAATCATTTTAACTAGAAAATATGTTCAGTGAAAATGTTTACTGGTGTCAGGGAAAACTATTTTTTATTGATATGAAACTGAGATGTGACCATTTGTTCAGATCTGTTTGAAAAAGTTACTTCATATAAAATCTGCTGAGGAAAAAAAAGTTGGCACATTTTAAGCCAAGATGGATGATGCTTTTTCTCATCAGCTTTATTTCAGCACTCATCTAAAGGATGAGTCAGTAAAGGTACCGCTCAGCCCAAAAATGTTGTAATCGAGCACAGAGTAATGTTTCTGAATCCTGGGAAGGTTTTACAGCAGTTTGACAACTGTCAGCACTAACAGTTGTGCTAAGCTAGCTCACAACATAGAGGTGTCTCCCTCTCCTCCCCCCACCCTGTCAACAAGAACAGTCAGTCAGTCTCTGTTAGAACATCTGACTGAACTGAAACTGCTGACGACAAACTAGAGGTTGAAGGACTACATACACTGCCTGGTCAAAAAAAAAAGTCACCACCCAAAAAAAAAAAGGTCACAGCTTAATATTTCATCGGACCGCCTTTATCTTTGATTACATCATGCATTCACTGTGGCATTGTTTTAATAAACTTCTGCAATGTCACAGGATCTATTTCATCCAGTGTTGCATTAATTTGTCACCAAGATCTTATATTGGTGACTAGACACTAGACATGATGGGTGCATCACTTCACCTGCCTCTCTTCTTACCCTGATGCGCCCACCACTCTGGGACAGGGTCATCAGCCCACATGACCTTCTTCCATTGCTCCAGAGTCCAATCTTTATTCTCCCTAGAAAACTAAAGCCTTTTTTTTACAGTTAACCTCACTGGTTAGTGGTTTTCTTAAGGCTCCACAGCTGTTCAGTCCCAATCCCTAGAGTTCCCTTCACACTGTGCATGTGGAAATGCTCTTACTTTCACTATTAAACATAGCTCTGAGTGCTGCTGTTGTTTTTCTTTGATTTGATTTCACCAAACGTTTAAGTGATCATTCAGGATTGTTTTCCAGCCACCTTTCTTCCTCGAAGATGATGGGTCCTCACTATCCTTCCATAATGCGTTGGACAGTTCTGAACCCAGTTTTAGTAGTTTCTACAAGCTCCTTAGATGTTTTTACTGCTTGATGCCAATGATTTGACCCTTCTCAAACAGACTGACATCTTTTCCATGACCACACCATGTGTCTTTTGACACGGTTGTTTAAGAAATGAGAAGCAACTCATTGCACCAGTTGAGGTTAAAGAACTTGTTACTAGCTGAAAGATAATCGTCCTGCAATGATTATCCAATAAGAGGCTTGTACCTATTTGCTTAGTTAAATCCAGGCAGCGACTTTTTTTTGGCCAGGCAGTGTATTAAAATACTTGAAACATCACATCATAATTAGTAAAACTACAAGTATCAAGTACACAGAAAAAGAAAATACAACTTAATCTATAGACCCACTTTTACTAACTCTGCTGAAGTTATTTTGTAGTTAACATCTGAATTTAACCCAGAACCTTTATTTGTATTTATTTAATTACATGAAGGAAATGTTTGCTGCACATACTCAACTTATCTTCTGTATTGCAATGAAAAATAAATCAAGAATCATTACAGCAGATGTAATAACTACATCGGAGAGCTACATTTAGGATTTTTATTTAGTTCTGTATTTAAGTTAACCTAAGACACGCATCGTTTTTTGGGGGTGTGGTGGTGGTGGTGGCGAGGGGGGGGGGATGACAACAATAAATATGTACACCATATTAATGTACCAATGGTCATATTTGTTCTACGGGTCTTGAGGTCAACATATTCATTTGACTCTGTTTGAATTAACAGAACCAACAGCTGGGCTCGATAATGAGACTGAACATTATGGGCAGAACAAACAGCTCATAGAGAAAACAAAAATAATCATAAAATGCCAAACAGATGTGTTCCACCTGCTGAACAGATCTCATCTTCACAAACGTCCCTGAGAAATGTAGGACTGAGTTTCCTACAGTTTTCATCTCAGCTCAGGCTGCAGAACTTCAGCTGATGCTAAAATGTACAAACACTGTTAGCTGATGAGCAGAGGACGATCAGCTGAAGGTACGTCCAACATCTTCTTATTCTTTTACTGTTCTTCTGTCTGCGTTGTGTTTTACCACTGCGTGTTTCTTCCATCCCAGGTTAATGTTATGTGTACATTCTGAGAACCATTGATCACTGGAGCAGTGGTGGTGGGGGTGAGCTAAGTAAAAATATTGTTATTAATAATTTCTTTTCTTCTTTCAGCTGCTCGTGAACAATCTCGCATGAAGACTTGGTGATTGTTTTTACACGGGATGTCCTTCCTGACTCATAGACCACTGAGCTACCACAGCCCTCTGTGGAGCAGAGAGCTGCCGTCTAGGGCCCCTGGGGGAGCAGATGATGGGAGTTAATGGCCTTGCTCAAGGGCCCAGGGTGGGGCAGGTGAGCGTGCTTCACCCTTCCCGCCCACATTTTGATGTTGTCGATCCGGGGAGTTGAACCGGTGAACTTCCAATCACTGTCCCTCCTTCTCTAACCTCTGCTCCAGGCCCCTGCTATTTTTGTTTGGTCTATTTTTAAATATTGCTATTAACAAAAGTAGAGTTTACCGGTACTTTGCTTTGCTGTGCAGCTAAAGTAGGTTTGGATTTTTCACATTAGGAAACATTTCGTTTTAGTAAGAATAGTGAAACTCACCTGGATGGCGCACTCAGAGCTGACCTGCAAACCCCACAGGCTGGCCCTGGAACACTACGTGCAGTACTGACAAAGAATCCTGTCCTCACATGTTCAACCCATGTAATAAAGGTACAAAAACAAAACAACAACAACAACATGATGTGTATTGTTGTGACCGTAGCTGCTTGTTGCCAGCTCTGTGCAGTATGATGTTCTGACAGTAAGACTGTGTGTGGGCAACATCTTGTACTCGACTAGGATGAGTATTTGCTGCAGCCCCATTTGGGCATTCCACCCTGCAAACACAGAATGGCCACAATTCAGTCAATTTTACAAATGATGGTCTAGAATATGGTGTGGTAGTTCCTGAGAGTCATCCCAACACATACTGTGAAAGTCAGCAGGCGAGACACATTATAAGAGATCTTTGTTAACTTGCACATGCAACGAGGCGAGTGATTTGCTAATTCAATAATATTCAGCATTTTGTGGCTTCAAAACCTTCAAATCATAAAGTTGGGACTGGAAATAGTTCAGGTCGTAGGACTTTTATTTTCACTGCTCCAATGTGCTGCTCAGGACGGCAGACTGACACTACACACCAAAGTGTTTGTGAATATTTTGTATCATATTAAGAACTGAACTGACTGCAGTTTGATTAAATGACTTGTTTTTGGTCATTCGATGCTCTGACTCAACTTCTGTTGTCAGCTGGTGTTATGTTAACAAAGTGCGTTGAAGTAAATTGACCTGGATGTCAGCAGCTTTTCTTATTTCCTGTTTGGTCCAGCATCAGATGTAAAATCCAGAAAGTTGGGATGCAGCCAGAAGATGCAGGAACGGTCAGATTCCACCAAACACGTGACACATCGTGGATTCACACTGACCTGAAGCAGAAGATGAGCTGTGTTCATTAATGGAGGAGTGCAAACGTTTCCTGATTTAGAGCTCCAGAACAAACAAACAAACCATCATTCAGCTGTGTCACGTCGCAGCAGCTCATTCTGTTCCTTTTTTTTCCACAGCAACATTTCTGTGGTCACACAGTTGTTCCTTTTTAAATCAAACTGCGGTCACAGCTACATGACCACATGACAACAACATGCCAAACTTATTGCTGGCCACTCATGAGCGCACATAAGAAGCAAGCCTGACTAAATTAATGTTCCGATAAAAAAGTGTTTGTGTTTGATGCCAGTGACTGTGCACAGAATCGTCCTGCAGCGTTCACGACTCGAGCCAACACAGAGCAGGCTGAGGACAGCGCTCGTGTCTCTGTGGACCTCTGTGAGACAACGTGACGTCTGCTGGACGTTCACTTTTTGTTCAGCAGAAGATTCTGATGTGAAACCCACAAACAAAGCTTTAGTTTAGCTAGAAACTATTATCACAGTACATCTCCTGCTTCATCATTCTGCTTTAAAAATATCATGAAGTGAAGCAGACTCCAGATGTAGACGAGTTCACAGTCCCTGATTTTACAGAGGCTGTGGAACACTGGGGAGAGGGCAGGTTGTGGAGCTCACATGATGTGGACTAAAGTAACCTCTGATATTCTGTTGTGTCTCATTGTTACTTGATTTTGTGTCTGTGGTCTCACTGTAAGGAGGACACAGGTTCCTGGTCCCTCATTGGACACAGGGTTGTGCGTCTTGTGTTGGAGGAAATGTCCTGTTGTCTTCAGGAGCCTGGTTCTGGTTTATGTGGACTTGTTGTCATTGACCTTGACTGTGTGGACAGACTCAAAGGTCAAAGGTCAGCCTAACAGACGAGACACTAATGAAGCAACATGCATTCAAAGCTGCTCCTTTTCTGAGCTGTGTGAGCCCGAAGGACACTGAAAGTTCCAGAGCTGCACCTGAACGTCTCACGGTCCAGCTGCTCAGGACTTGATCTGCAGCTGCTTCAAACCCAGTTTCCTTTTGACAGTTTCATTCAAAGAAAAGGACCAAAGACCTTCTCTGTGGCCAAACTCACTCAAATGAACAGGTACAAAATTATACAGCCTTAAAACGTAAATCATTAGAATTTTTATAATTTTAGTGAATTCTGAGGCTCTACAGGGGCAGCGATGATGGATTGTGGTGATTGCTACATGTTGGGGGTGCAGAAAAGGGAAGGACAACACTTCTGACATGCAGATACACATAATAAAAAATAAGCCTCAGCCATGCAGTCTCTGTGTGAAAACAAGAAGTCAGAGATGAGCTTCTTGACCAGTAAGCAGCAGAAGGTTCTGATGGTCCCACAGCTATAAGATAAGATAGAACGTTATTGATCCCACAGGAAATTGTTGTGCCAGAGTTTCAGTACAAAGGAACATGCACAAGGAATCACAAGTTTTATTTTGTTCATGAGTTTCTGTTTTATGGAGAGGTGTGTGAAACATAAAGAACCTTCACTCCCTGTTTGAAAGCTCACACATGATGGAAATCAATGAAAGTTTGAGTGTTTGACCTCTGGCCTTTGATCTCTGGGGCGATTACAAGAAAACCATCATATCGATGGACAAAAAGAAAAATGCCTACTCCTCCACACAGAATTGGATTTTACCTGGTACTTCAGTCGAGTACAATTCACGTGTACAGGACATTTTTTAAATATTTTTTTAATTTATTTATTTTTATATTTATTTTTTCTACTGTGTTCTGTAACTAAAAGTCAGAGCTCCCATCACTTCAGACTCTGCTCATTGCAGGCCCGGACTGGGTAATTGGGAGGGTCTGGAGATTTACCAGTGGGCCGGTCCGATGCAAGGCTGCAGGGCCGGCGCACCCTGTTTATTATTTTATTTATTTACAGTATTTATTTTAGAACATTTTAACAACATAAAAACACAGAACACACTGCTCCTGGGACACCCCACTTCCACCCAGGGCCGGCAGCAGCTCTCATTTTATTATCAATATTATTTCCACAAGTCAGATCCAAGCTGCAACCTGTCAATCAATCCAGTAGGCATGTCAGCAAATGACCAGTGGGCAACCTCAATTTGTCTTGAAGGTAAACGCCCTTACCTGCAGAGCTGCAGATCATCAGGGGTTTCTTTATGGACACTTGGCAGTCAGAGGGATTTTGTGAAAAATCATCAGAAACTGATTAAATGTTGCCAGTAGACAACATGCAATCCAGACACGTGTTACACTGAACATTTGGCTGGAATACAGTTTATTCCATTTCAAAACCTGAACGGAGTTCAGAAAAAATGTAAACAGCCGGTGACCGACCCCATGATCAGCTGATCACAAAGTCATAAACAGAAAGTATCTACCACATGTTCATCTGCACGACAGTAACTGCAGGTACATCCAACATTTTCTGTCATAATTATATTGGATGCTTTATGCTTAATTTTCAGGTCTCTCTTTTAAATGAGTCCCCAAGGCTCAATGGGATTAACCTGAATAAATAAAGGTTGAATGAATTTTGCTACAATGGTTAATTTATATGTTAATGCTTAATTCAAATTCAAGTTGTGTTTATTTGTCAAATGCAGGTTAACAAAAGGTTAACAGTACAACAAAATGTTCAGGATGAGAAGAACTGATTTGACTCGCTAAAACAAAGGACAAACAAGAAATACTAAAACATTCAATAGAGTACAAAATAAAGTACCACAAAGTGAAAAAGTAAATACAATATTTAACAAGGTCAAAAAGAAACAACAGTAAACAACATCCATCCATCCATCCATTTTCTTCCGCTTATCCGGGGTCGGGTCGCGGGGGTAGCTGCCTAAGTAGGGAGGCCCA